>OY740777.1:29417495-30017495 GCA_963513935.1 Aphrophora alni
TCTTTTAAATGTTTCCCAACAGGTCATCGATAAGATCACCGATAAACCAAAAGCATTACTTCATTTAAATCTTACACAAAGTGCCATGGAGATACGATGACAGATTAACCCACAATATTACTTTATTCAAATGTTTCCCAATGTGCCATTCATACTATGACAAATAAACCAACAATATTACTTTATTCAAATGTTTCCCAATGTGCCATCCATACTATGACAGATAAACCAACAATATTACTTTATTCAAATGTTTCCCAATGTGCCATCCATACTATGACAGATAAACCAACAATATTACTTTATTCAAATGTTTCCCAATGTGCCATCCATACTATGACAGATAAACCAACAATATTACTTTATTCAAATGTTTCCCAATGTGCCATCCATACTATGACAGATAAACCAACAATATTACTTTATTCAAATGTTTCCCAATGTGCTATCCATACTATGACAGATAAACCAACAATATTACTTTATTCAAATGTTTCCCAATGTGCCATCCATACTATGACAGATAAACCAACAATATTACTTTATTCAAATGTTTCCCAATGTGCCATCCATACTATGACAGATAAACCAACAATATTACTTTATTCAAATTTAATGTTTCCCAATGTGCCATCCATACTATGACAGATAAACCAACAATATTATTTTATTTAAATGTTTCCCTATGTACCATCGATATGATACTGATATAAAATTCTTGTTACAGTGTGTTTTCATTTTCCCCTTCATTATGTACACTTGCCACTGATAGAGGACTACTTGTAATTGTATTTTAAAATGAAAAAAAAAATTGTAATGACGTACATTTTATAACGTATGTAGAATTAACAAGTTTCAAGATATCTGGTGGTAATTTTGTTGTATGGAAAAAATTTTGAAATGATTACCTTTGACATATTTATGTATATGTATATTTACAAAATTGTAGCTATAATTATCACAAATTCATTTCTAATCAAATGTAATATTTTGATATCTAAATATTATTTGGTATTTATTCCTACAATAAGCTTAATATGTACTTCATGAAATAAAGAAATGTACTTCTTTTTAATAAAGACACAAAAGATAAACTATGTTTAAAAAATGTAATAAACTTTTCTGCTTAGTTTGATAAAATAAAACTTGAACACAAATTTAAATAAATAGTATATTCATTCAAACCCATTTCAACAGAAATGATTGATGCACAAGTTACAATAACTGAACTATAACAGACGACTTTGTCTTTTAACCTCGTTGAATAAATAAATGTAGACTACTATTTGTGAGAATTTATGTTTAAGTTTATATTATCAAATAGATGCCATACATTTCATACCAAAAACATCCAAAAGAATTTCATGATACCAATCTTTAGCGACTTCTCTGATTGTGATTCTGCGATCGTTCATAATAATTTCCTTCACTTTTACCACATATTCATTGGTGGTTGATGTGCTGGGGTGTCCATTGTGCTTGTCATCTTCAACCTCTCCACGGTCTTCTTGGAAATGCTTATACCATTCGTAAACCCTTGTTTTACACATAGCAGACACCAAAAGCAATATTTAACATTTATAAAACATTGCTGCACTTTATTTCATTCATATAGCAAAATTTATTGCAAAGTCTCTATTCCATTTTTTAAAGAAATGAATAATAGCCGATCGTACCAAAACACATGTAATCTTTTTGACAGCGGGTAAGAATTCATATAAATGAGAAAATTTAAGTATTTCGGGATTTTAAAATATAATAATAATTAAATAACATTAAATTCACATGTTATAACCAGTTAAAGCTAAATTAAACTAAACTTACCTATTTTCAAAACAAATAAATAATACAACCAAATTTTATCCACAAGCCTAAAGTTGGCGGTAAGAATATTTTCATTGTTCTTATGATGTAAAGTCAATCATGTTTAGTGTAAATAATATTAAGAATTGTTTTAAAAGCATTGTGTATAATTTAAATAAGTACTTAATTAGTGTTAAAATATAAAAAGAAGGTGGTAACTTGTGACATAACCAATAACAAGTGTGTTTGAAATGATTAAATAAACTCTGACTACGGAAGGCTAAATGACGAGGAATAAGCGCCGGAGCGATCGAGTTGAGATAACGTCGACTAAAGTACATTCTATATGAGATATTAAAATGGATATTCACGAGTTTAAAAGAAACAATAATAAGTAATTCATAGTTGGATGAAACACATTTTGGAAAATAACGTGTGCGTGACCCAAAAAAGTGTGCCTGTTAGGCATAGGATATTCAACACGATTATAGTAATGGCGGTGAGTTAATTGTAGAGCGGCATAATATTTTGAATTTTTGGTGGGGTCCTTTTAAACACTTCTAATTTTTTATCCATCAAGTGAAAGTGTATTTGCTAGTTATTAAATTTCATAAAAGAGAAAAAGAAAAAAACACAATGAACATATTGTACTTACCTTGTAGTAATATTATTTTTCAATAGTACAACCAATGAACAGTAATTAAAATACAGTCACCAACATTAAGGTAATATCCAGCTAATTTTGTTACATACATCCAAGATTATAATTAACTTTGAATAAATAAAAGTGAATAGAATTGTATAAAATCTCATATTAAACCAATTAAACGTAAATTTTTTTTGAACAATTGAACTTTACAACCTAATAGAAATTAATTTTAATAATCCAATTTGTAATATAGTTTTAAGTATAGATTTAAGTGATTGCCTATTTAACAGCCAGGGATTCTTTAACCCGAGAGAAAGAGATTTACTTAAAAAATTTAGATATCAGTATTAATTGTATATTAAATATATCCAGAGGAGATAATATATAATTGTAGAAGTAATTCCATTTAAAGCTAATTCTCAAAAGAGAAATTTTGTACATAAATAGATAATTGAACAACAGTGATTAAACATTGAGTTTATAAAACAAAAAGCAGTCAGTCATTTATAGTATTAACAATATTTTTCAATACAATTTAGCTCACAACGTGGGCCAACTTTTGTTTCTGAGAAGGAGATATAGACATCAATTATTTTATTATAAATTTGACGCCTCAGCGTGCTGGCAAAATTGAAAAAAAAAAAAAAAAAGAAGAAGAAGATTATACCCTGGAGTAGTGAAGAAGCAATTCCTGTCCATGCTGCTGATAAAGCTGATAATCCCATCCTTCGGCATGTTTATGGTTGCCATCTCTTGAAGTCAGTTTACCCATTCATGATTATCCTCTAATTATCCACTAGCAATAACAGTGTCTGTGTATGTATCGTGGTAGTACATTCCATTGTAAAAATGTAAATCTAAAAATGATTTTGCTGCCTTTACATGAAATGAAGTATATAAAGGTAGATTCGTTGTATATTATTAGGAACAACAGCATAAAGTCTTCCGATGACTTTATCACCTGCTCTCAGACGCTTTGTCCAATTATTACTTTTGATAATGTAATGATCTGGAATTACAGAGTACAGATACTGATGAGTCTCTTCATTTTGCACATTTAGCTCAAACTATAATATAGTATGTTTGTACTATTTTGAAGAGCCACAGCCTCTCCTGCAAGCTTTTAAAATGCATATTATGTAACGCTTCTTCATATACAGCTGAACGTTAGATTGAATGTGACTGCTCATGTATCTCATTTTTATGTAATCTCCAGATGTACTCGTGCGAGCTTAGGTATGCATATTTGCATTTAACTTCATCATAACTATTTTTATCAGTAACTGCATTTTTTACAAAAACCCATATTACCAACATCATAACCCTTATACACATATTTTAATAAATACTTAATGCTTTATACAATTGAACAGATATTGCAACATTCCATAATTATACAAAATTATAAAATCGAATAATATTTTACAAATAAAACAAAATGTAATATCGCGGATATAGCAGACCGGGAAGACGGATAGGCCACGCCTACCATACGTCAGGCAACCGGGGCGGAGGGAATGTCATCACGGAAGATAACGCGATTTCATTGGCTAGGACAAAAGATGTCGATTTTTCAAAACGTATTTTAAAGTATTTAATGTAAAAATTTTAGAAATAAGATATTTTAGTTATAAGGAATATAGAGAAATAATTATATTACGAGATCGTAAAAAATGAAAATAAAAATTATTATAATATAAAAATCTTTACATATCTTTCGGATTAAATAAAAAAACCTATTAAAATTATGACAACAAATTCGTTTCATACCGTGTATTAAACTACAATAAAAACTACATAAAACGTAATAAAATTTAATTTGATTGTTTACTTTATAAACCCTTGTGTGTGTTCATTTACCATTTGAGAGTAAAAACGCATAATTAAATTAATTAAATAAAATATATATTGTAATATCTATATTTATATGGACATAGTACATGATATAGAGCACAACATCTCTGTTATCAAGGTCATGAACTCCTTTCATTTCATACTTGTATTCATGATTCCTCTGCGGTATTCAGGTTAACCATTATTATTCAGGGCAGTTTCCTCACAAAAATTGTTAGGATAGGGCATTGTTTCCAATTACCGACGTGAAAGAAGAGTACATGAAAGGGTAGCCCTAGGTGAAGTAAATAGTCATAATAATAAGAATGTTCCTCGTCCAGATAGTCCTTTTAGGTGCCAACTTTAAATGGGAATATTATTTCTGAAAATGATATTGGTGGGTTGGACCATCATGTTAATATGGCAATGTTCTACACTTTTTTGCTGAACTGACAAGTAGAGATTTTAATTTGTGCTGCTACAATGGGCTTATATGGCTTCCCCAACCTAGAATGAATACAAAACAACAGAATATGATGTTACCCAATAAAGACTTTGAATAGTACATGGAAGTATAACAGTGCCATATCACAGCAAGATATTCTTGGAAATGGTCCATATATCTTCAAAATGCAAGGTCAGATTCATAGATTTACATCAGATTTATTCCCTGTGCATAGCCACCAGTTTTATTTGGACAATTATACATAACTGATTCAACATCTGCTAACAACATTAGTGTCGACAGATTAGAGAATGAAGATCTAAATGTACTGAATAGCCTTTGTAATATTTTGGCAGGCAATGCTTACAGTTAGGCTTACAAAAAAACAGGAGAACTATAGAGATAAAGAAACACAACCAGTTCCAAGAAACCTGGACTTGTGCTTTGTGGACAGCATTTCTATGGACAAGTGACAATAAAACCAACCAACTGCTGATGATGTAGCTGGTGTAGTCATCTCTGAGAATGGCAAACCCCCTTCATCGCTATGTCGTTGTTCATGGGCAGGAAGGTAGACCAAAGTTATTATTGGTTTTAAGTCCTACCAGTTATCCAATGTGGTATCTACTGATCTTTCCTTAGGGTGAGTCTAGTTGGGATAAAGACACAGTACATAAGGGAGTGAGACCCCCTACCCCCACTACAAAAACTTACTTTGCTACAAACTTTGTATGTTATAGAATTGCTATAAGGAACGGCTTTTCCCCTATGCTTCATAGTAAAAAATATTTTCACAATATTTAATGAAACAATCGTCGGATTGTTTCATTAAATATTGTGAAAATATTTTTTCACAATATTTAATTAAGGTAACAGTTCATCACCTTAACTCCAATCAGTCAATCCTAGAGCCACATTTTACATGGTGCTCTAGGACTTAGACCGACTGATCTAACAACAAAAAGGTCTCCAGCATGCCATAATCCCACTTCACCATTCCCCGCACCATACCTACCCGGGTCGATCTACCTACCCGCTCCTCAATATACATTTTTTCATACCGCAGCTACAATGGGCCGATAGGGACTCCATCCCCAAGGCTACGTCAATTGGCGGCCAGGCCATCGGGCCAAGTTATTTCAGAAGAAGAACCGACCTACGCCCCGAACAACATTACCAAAACTTCTGGGAGTTTGAAACCCAGTGGCCCCTAGCACAACAACACCAGCATGGCACCAAATTTACGGTTGCAGAGCTAAGCCTGTACCAATCAGATGTGCACATCACAAGGTGAGTTCTTGATAGCCTGCTCCCAGTGCAGAGCAGAATCGCACCATTCCTACATAGGGCTACCAGACGTAATGTTACCCAATGTCAGCTACACCTGCCCGGAGGTCAAGGTGTGTATGCTGCCACCATCCACAAACGACTCCATCGCCACCCAGTACCATCACGAACACATTCCTCTGCCAAACGCTGGTACAGCTACTGCACGATCAGCGCACCCCATTACCACCACCGGAACCACTACCAGAATTTAGTAGGGTCGACCTCAGGACCCTACAGTATTCCTCGCCCATGCTGACTCGGCACTGACAAGCCAAACTGTACCTCCTGAATAATGGACCCAGACCGTCGCTCCACAGCTACAAGGGAAGGCAGAAGGCTGATACAAGGTGTACGCCGGTGCAATCCTGGACTGGACCGCGTACCGAGGAAAGCTCTTCGAACGCTTCTATTCGCCAGCGGTTTTGGAGGAACTGCAAGCGGAACTGTACTAAATGATGCAACGGCTGGAAGAACCAGTAGACTTGTTTTTACTAAGAAAAGCACGATTAATGACTTAGCTCTTACCACCAGCTACAGAAGCGCACGGCAGAGTACCTATCTGTAGCTACCCTGAGATCGCTTACTCCTTCCTCGCCCTGATATATATTTCTACCCGACCAGTTCATCTCTTTAACCCCGCCTTTGGCGATCCTAGTGCCCCATTTTACACGGTGCTCAATGACTTAGACCGACTGGCTCTTTTCAGGGCTAACAAAAAGGTCTCCAGCATTCCGTAATCCTGCTTCACCATTCCCAGCACCAAACCACCTCGACCTTCCAGGTCGATCTACCTACCCGCTCGTTAATATACATTTAAGCTACAACGGGATGAAAGGGACTCCATCCCCGAAGCTACGTCACAGGGGATCGGATATAAACATCGCAAATCAGTTGAAACATTGTGTTTGCCATGAGTAAATGTCCAGTTGAGATCCCGTCGCAATTTAACATTGATATTTAATGAAATTGTGTTTTACATACCTCATTATTAAACATTTGGATCAAAATTTTCATTTATCAAAATCCATTATTTCTGTCTAAAATAAAAAATTTAAAAGTACAAAATCCTAGGCTTATGAGGCTGAGGCATCTGTTTACATTAATTCCTATGGTGAGTGTCTCATCGCTCAATGTTTATGTTCATCCGCGCAAATATGTCTGGTTAGTTAATTACACACACACACACAACCAAACCTAGTAAAGGAACTACAGGCCTGGGAAGGTCAACACAATGACTATGCTAGATTGCTATATTTCATATCAAAAACAGATTTGTCCAGGTGGCTTTCGTAAGTTTATTGAAGTTAATAATTTGTGATATAATTATATATCTCTACAGGTTTGGCGAGGTAGCTATATATATATATATATATATATATATATATATATATATAAACATACCCGCTCTTGTTCAGAGCACACCTCGTTCAGAGCACAGCAGAGTGTTCCCTGAACAAGAGTATATATAATGCGGGACCGACTGTTACCAACCAACTACAACCTGGAGTGAATTTACTGCAGGGAATTGGGAATTGGGATTTCCCACATTTTCTTAACTTTAGTTTAATGTGCCTAGGTACTTATATATTATGCATTTTTAGACGACACTATTGTTACGTACATTATGAAACCAACATTATAGCAACACGAAAGCATACGTAACAATAGTGTAGGTATTGTAAAATATATACAATATATCCAATTAATGGTTGCTACGAGGAAGTGCACCATTTATCACTGAAATATTGTTCTTTAGTTTAATTTTGCCTTCGTATAAAACTGTTATAGAAAAGAAAATATTTTTCCTTTTTTTTTTCAAGTGTTTATAATATGTATTTAAAGTTCTTATAATTATATAAACTATGTAAAGTGTAACACAAACACGTTATTTTTAAACAAAGTTTACAGTAATTAATTATAGTATGTTATTTTGTTAAAATTATTATAAAATAATGGTAAAAAACATACAATTTGCTTTTGGTATTATGTTCATAAATTAATAAATTTGAATTTACCTGTACTCTACTCCGTTTACGTAAAATTACTTTTAAAAAACTGTTTGACGAAATATATTGAAATTTTCACAAAAAATACGTATAACTACTATGAACATAAATATGTGTCTAATATCAAGTAGATAGGATTTTTTTATAGTTTGATAATTGAAGGGGAAAAAAATTGGTGAAACTAACATATTTTTGTCTGCGTCTCCTCCTATATCCCAACAATGTATGAATATTTAAATCTGATAGGATTTTTTTATAGTTTGATAATTGAAGGGGAAAAAAATTGGTGAAACTAACATATTTTTGTCTGCGTCTCCTCCTATATCCCAACAATGTATGAATATTTAAATCTGATAATCATAGAAATTATTGACGGGGATGTTCTGTATAGAAAACAATTTAATTTGAAATGATACCTACAACCGTTCCTGAGTTATAAACTGTTATATGAAAATAGGGAACCTTTCCCGAGCGAAGTGAGGTATAAAAAAAGTTAATAACTCAAAAACCGCTTATAATGCAGAGTTATGCATGGTATCATACTTAGTTTCTCATCATTTTCGATAAATGCTGAAATTGTGACATTTTAATGTTAATAACTTCTAAATTCTATATTCAAAAAATCAAGACTGTATTCTATAAATTATCTATACACTACTCCGTATACATAAAATAACATAAACAAGGACCGTTTTACGAAATATGTTGAAAACTTCACATAATGTTTGTATAACTACTGCAAACATATGTGTCTCATATCAAGTATGTACAATCATTTCTCGTTCGAATAATGAAAAAAATTCTAAAATTTACGAACTAAAAATGTTTTTGTTTGCCGTCTCCTCCAATATCTTAATGATTTATGAATATTTCAATCTGATAATCACAGAGGTTATTGAATGGAATACTTTGTATACAAAACGATTTGATTTGAAATTATACACACAACCATTCCTCAGATATAAACTGTTATATGAAGGAAAAAAAAGAAGAAAAAATTTCATTTTCAAAGCGTGGCAGGGGTGATGGTTACATATGAACCATTTATAATACAGAGTTATGCATGGTCCTTATTTTCTCCTCATTTTCCATAAATAGTGGGACTGTTACATCTTTAGGTTAATAGCTTCAAATTCTATATTAAATCAATCAAGATTCTAAACAAAAATTTATTTGTATTATACTCCTTTTAATTAAATTACATAATAAAAGAACTGTTGTGCGATATGATTTTTAAAGTCTTAGAGTTGACCTGAAATTTGTTTAGAAGTAGCTAATATTAAATAGGTAATTTAGAAGTAGTTTTCAAAATTAAAATTAAATAAAAATGTTTTACACTTAAAATGTTTAATTGCACCGGCTACACGTCCTGATAAGAATGACGGTAACTCCAAAACAAGTTTTCCTTTGGACTGTTTATATCTGCTAAAGGAAATTCTGTCAGGTTTTGAGCACCTTTAACTTTTTTGAAGTTATGTTCTAATAATTTATATTCTCCTTCTTTTGTTGATTATATTAAGTTAAACATGTGTTAAGAAGTTGTTTTTTATGTTATCTGAATCTTTTATAAGAATGTATGTCTTTACAGAATAAAAATAATAAAAATTCCCCTAATTCCTGCCTGCAGAAACAACTTACCTTCTTTTACCTTCCCTCTCGCACAAATGACACTACAACCAGTAACCCTTTTTCTTCTATTCTCTGACCTTTTGAATGTCAGCTGTTACAGTGTTATATTAATCTGATCCCGTAGCTCTGTCTCTTATGTATTAACTTGTTACCAGGCGACTGAAATTAATAATAGTGGAACCAACTGGTAATCACTGGTAATCATGTTTAAAAAAAAAGAAAAACAAATTTCATTAACAAAAACCAAAATTTATTTAGTTTGAATTTACGAATCAGATTTGACCATTTACAATTAATTTGTTTTTAAAAAAAGAAAATTACAGAGTTTTTTTGATTTTAGTTAAAAAGAATTTATATAAGGAATTTAAGTTTTTTTGAAAATATATGCATGTATAAAAAAAAAGGTCAAAATGGTATATTAGTTAACAAGTTTTGTGTCATCGAATACTTAGTCTAAACATACATATAACCATTTATATACATATATATAAAGAAATACATTTTACAAATATATTGATGATATACTATTTTCCTTCTTAAAAAGGAACAAATTTATTTATTTATTTATTCAAGTTCCTTTTCTTTTTAAACAACTGTTATTTTGAGTGCACTTAGTGAAGGTTGAAAATAGTTTTTTTTTTAAATGTCTGCAATTGCGAAGTTAGAGCAATCTCAAATAGATCTCCAATTATCTCGGACAATCTCCGACAATCTTCGACCAGCTTTTGCTGGCATTTATTGAAAAGTTGAAAATGAGCCATGTGTCCGATGAACGTTGCACTATGTTGTGTATGTCAGAAAAAAGAAACTCACTAGCACTAACATTATCGAAGGTGACATTTATAATTTAGAAACAAAGATGACGTTTATAATTTAGAACAAAGAAGCACTGAAGATATTGTCTTGAAGAATTCATAATTAATTTTTGAGACTACATTTTAAGAGACTAATCTGTAATAAGGTGAGCTAAGAACTACTTGATTCTAGCGTGTTTAGAAGAGGGGGTGAACAAGTATATCGCACGATGTTGAATTTTTATATTTGCCACCAGGTTTCACCACACGGTGGAGGCCTGGTCCGGAAGCGATAAAGAGAACGGCAAGTAGAGTAATCGGTAATTGAGGTACAGATTTATATTGAATTAGTATGACGTTACAAACTCGTACATTACTTATTCATATTTTTCATTAAGACATGGATATTTCCAATAAAAAGACAGTTTATTTTCAATAATCGTTTATTATTTGCTAATAAATTATGGACTTAACAATTTATATTAGATTGATACAAATTATATCTTAAATAGTAAAACTGATTTAAGTTTTAATATTTCAAAGACGGCTGACTTATTGCATACAATGTAAAAATTGAATCTTAATTGATATAAAAAACTAAAACTACATACATAAAAAAGTGATTTTAACATGGAGATTTTAAAAGTGAACCTTCCTGGTCTTTAATGAGGCAAATTTTTTTATTATTGAGTTCAATTATAAAGTAGATGCTACACCACTTTCAATTGAAATATAGCTAAATTACAAATTCTCTCCTGGATCTTGTGGATCTTAAATATTTTTTTGAATAGTCTTACTTTACTGAATGATCTTTCATATGATGCCACAGACACTGGTATTGTCAGAAGAAGTTTGAGTGCTATGACTAAACTGTTATTCGCTTTAAATCCATAGCAGAGAAGTGCCTTAAGACGTCCTTAGGTTATTCAAAGTCAAGGTCTTCACCATTTGATTTTGATCAACATCTTTTGTCTTTTAAGTCCATAACTTTTAAATTATTAGAGTTATGATAGTCTTAATTGTTTTTATTTTTATATCTCTATGAGAGCTGTAAAATATTTTATAGTTTAGGTTAGGTTTGGTTAGGTTATGTACATTTCAGTGTGTATAGGAAATGACGAAAAAATAAGAATAGAATTAACCAGAACATCGTATCTTGAATAGTGTTTGAGAAAATAAATATTTTATGAAAATCTAGCCTATTTTTGGCTTCGAAAAAGTTCACTTTTTTGGGTTAAGAATTATTTTCTCAGGACCCCTGCAGCCGTGGACCCCTAGGATGTACTATAAATAATATGACGTAACTACGAGAAAAACTAGTAGGATTAATAAGTTGCTACGATTTTTAAGGACGCCGCTGACTTTATCGCGAGGGAACTGTTTAGGCGAACTGTCAATATACGTGTACTAGTAATAATAAACAATAGATCTGGTCTGCTATGATGCGATGGCAGCTCTGCTGAACCATCGTTTCCCCCCACCACTGCGACTTCCAAATTGACCAATAACCATACGATTCTTATCGCTCAGGCAAAACCTGCACATGTATTATGTTTGATTTATTATCATGTTATAATGATTAATCAATGTTACTATTAAATAAATCAATGTATAAGTACTTAGTTTGTATATTATAGAAGTACATTTTCTGATATTATCTTTTTGTAAAGACATTTCTCTTGTTAGGAAAAAATATGTATTATTTATATAATTTAAAAAAGGATTAAAGTTCTGTTATTAACACATAACAATTACCATTGGAAAATTTTCATTGATTGAAAGTTTTTAAACAACTTCGTCTTTTTACTATATATGAAAAATGTTAACAGTTCAGATATGGTTTGTTAGTTTGGGTAAAATATTAAACAAATTATATGGTTGGAAACATTACACATTCTCGACACTGTATACAGTTTCAGAATCCTATAATTCAAATAAACTACAACTATAATATGAACCAGTCAATGGTATGATTTTACCAAACTATATGCTATAGTTTTAAAAGTTTAAACTTTATGCTATTAGAATAAGACTACATTTTAAACATACCTACATGCAAAACCTTAATACAATTTAAATACAGCTAATTCAATACTGTACGTATACATTTAAAACATTTGTACATTTGTCTATTTAAATGTAAACCACACTAGTTTTGCAATATGACATCACATAATAAGCTATAACACTATAAACAATATAAGATTAAAATCGCAACAAAATTACATTTATAAAGCGTAAATGTAATATACACATTTAAATTTTATTTTTTAAATTACATTTATGTATAAGCATTGAATATACGATTTGAAATAATAATTATAATTAATTTCTTCAGCATACTCGGCTATCATTACATAGCTATATACATAGTTACTGATATCGATTCATCAAAACTACATAAAATTCTCTTAATCAGTTTTTGGAAATGCATATTTGAAGTACTTAAAATGTATAATAAAATGTTGATAATGGAAAATATGGCTAATCATATTCAGTATCTAAGTAATATAGGCTAACAATGCAATTGATCACTACCACTTATTAAAGAAAAATTGCCATGAAATGGTGCTGATCTGTATAATTGAAAAATAGCTGTATAAATAAAAATATTATTTCATTTTTTATATGTTATAATAATTAGAATATATATATATTTTTTTTACTTTATTAAATTTATTTGTTTCTTCAAAGGTGTCGATACTTTCTTTTTCTTAGTATAGTACTTACTCACTTCAATTCTTGTCATTTGTAGACTATGGCGTTGTTTTATTACCTTAGAATTTTCCCAGATCTCGCTTATCTTTCCTCTACCTGCTGGTTCAATTCCAAGGAGTCTTTGGCAACTTATTTAAAAGCTCCAGTTTCTCAGGGGTCGTCCATTTGTTTCTTTTTTGCAATTTAAGTGGAGTAGAAACCGATTCTTCGGATCCAGATGAGTCTTTTGATGAATCGCGTTTCCTTTTTCTAGGAGTGGTGAGACAATTTGTAGTGTTGAAATGATGATCAGCTACACTACAGCTAGTATTAGTTATAGCTAGTGTCTGTGGGGTTGTTTGATCAGCTTGAGTGCTTCTTGAAATAGTGCCACAGGCCCTTGTTTGTCTAGGTCTCACTACACTCTCTTCGGGCTCACTGTCTTCAGATGACTGACTTGCATTTCCGATGTTGTAGTGTTTAATCATTGAAGGCCCGATCACATCAAGGTTTATTTCGCTCATTGGCATCTCATAAAACTTTTGATGAGTCACCATAGTATGGCCCAAAAATTTGGGCATGTGAGCCTTTAACTTTTGGTCCATTTGGGACACAGTAGCCCAGTAGTATCGGAGACCGTTAGCAGTGAAATGTACTGACTTTTTTAAAGTTATCTGTTGCTTGGCTTGCATAAGTACATTACTACCATTGTAAGGTGTACCATCTTGTTTGCTAAATAGTAGGTTTCCGACAATATTTACCTTATTCCTATTATTTATCAATATAGCAATTGCTTCCTGAACCATGTCGGGAACAATCACTGGTACTTTTCTTGTCGTTTTTTGTAGCACTCACTGTGAAAACTACAAGCTTGTTGGTTTCATCTGACGACATATTTCTTTTGTAATAGTTCTCTAGTGTTGCGTAAGCAACCTCACTAGGTCTTCGGCAATTGAACGCTATGAGGTACGAAATAATGGTCTTGACAGGTCGTTGTAATTGCCGAGAGATACTGGTTTTTTAAGTTTTTTTGTTGAATGTTCCATCTTTTTTGACATTTCATTAAAAAATGTGACAATATCTTCAGCAAGAGGCATTTTGTCCTCCTTTTCTACTTTTTTTTTTTTTAGGCTTTTATCACCAGGACAGTTTACCTCCAAAACCCAGTCATTGTTCATGAGGATCATGAACTTTTCATGATTTTCCCGAATAGCTTGATAATCTTCCGTAGGTATATTACTGTTTTTGATGGCCTCCAACCATTCCACTTGGAAACACACTTTTAGTGCTTTACAAAGACGTCGAGGGACACTTCCTACCGCACATACGCCACTTTCGTCGTTATATGCACTCCATTTTTTCACAATGTCGCAAAGTATATCAAAGTTATACACTTTGAGGCAATCGCTTAATGAATTAATTTTACCGGGATCTGACTTCTTCATTCGGCATACCAAGTCTCCCAGAGTCCTTACTTTACTCGATACGTAATTCCTTTGTTTGTCGTTCATGTGTCCCTTTAAAAACCTTCGACCAAACTCCAGAATAAGAAGATCTTTTATAACAGTTATACTGATTTCGTCCTTACTTAGATAGTTTAGGACTCGTTTTCTAAGAATGTTAAATTTTGGATGAAGTGTTGGGTAGGCCAGAGTGAATTTGGGAGTTTCAAACGTTTGATTTTTAAATATAAGTTCATGACGTATTTTACAAGCTGTTTTATGACAAGAAATATTTATTTTAGAAAATAAGCCACCACAAGAAGTGCATATTACGTGTGATATGGCAGTTATTTCACTTGTTGATTTATTAACGGGTATTACTGTGCCATCTATTACTTTATCCATTACCATTTTATTGTATTGACTATTGGACTTGTTTATGATGGTTTGTATTATTTCTTTTTTAATTTTAGAATTTTCTGCCTCAATATACTGCTGGACTTCTACAACAGTCTTGTGTTTTCCAGCCATATGCCTGCCTATTTTGATTGCATTTCACAACAATACATACACCAATTTTTCTTAATACTTGTTTTCATTATTTTTCTTGGGGGATCCTCGGCATCTAAGGGTTCTTGTCTCTGAAAAACAACATAACTTATCAAAGGCGTACTTACACCTCTATTCATTTCTAGAAAATGTTTGACTTTTACGTGGCATAGTATGACTTTATAATTTGAGTGACCTTCAAAAATAAGGTAAACAATAAATAAACGTTTGTCCTTAATATTCCAGACCTAATAATAGTATTTTTTTAATCAATTAAAAACATTATTAAATATAAATATTTATTTGTATAGTTCCTGAATGCAAATGTAGTCAAATTTGCAACCGGACAAATATTAAGCGCGTAATCACGGAAAAAGCATTAGAGAGGCGAAAACAAAGTTTTTCAGAAACGTTTTACATACGTCTACGAAGGAGCATTAAAATATCTTGTTTGCCCTTTAAGTATAAAAATTATAGTATAAATTTTAAGTGACAATTTTAAGTAAGTAATTTTAATTATACATTATAAATATAAAAGTATATTTAAAGAATAAAATTAATCCAGGTGATGAAAAAACGTGAGGATTAATTTTAACTAAATTCTCATACGCAAGATACTTACGTTTTAGTCTCGAGATGGGTTAATGTTGGACGTCATTGTTTCATTAAACTGAACAGCTTTTCTAATAGACTCTGTTTTTCCTTTATTTAGTATGACACTACAGTGATCACTGTTGGTATTCATTTCATGATCTGGACTGACACTGTTATTTGGAACTTGGTTACCTAGGGACAAAGAGCTTTATTTAATTTTTTCATATATATTATTTTTTTAATAACTACCTTTATAACATAAGTAATATAAACAATAATTATTCAATTATAACCGGACTGAAGTTGATTGTATTTAAATCCGGTTGTTCTATAAATAAATAGTTATTGAAAAATGTACAGTGTGACTAGCCAAAAATAATCGACAGTTTTCGTTAATTTGTGTTATAACTCTTGCCTGCTCATTAAAATTCCAATTTCAATATTGAATAATTAATGTTTTTTGCCTCCAGAATAGAATACCTTGATCTAAGGTGACTTACTTCGTCAGTAAATAATAGCAGCAGTTAATTAACCCATGTCACCGTATAAAAATAAACAAATTAATAGTTACAGATAAAACTCTTCAAATCAAATTTAAATAGTTCAAGGTAAAATGTTTTATTTTGATGTAGTTGTTTTCCTAGATGTAAACAAAGACTTGTTTTGTTTATTTATTATTTGTATTAAGGTTATTATTTTCATTAATCTTATTAATGTTTTGTTACTCATCCATAACGTTTAGGATTTGGCATGATTGCATATAAATAATTTAAGATATTTTTGACAGATAACTTACTGTCATTTGAAGTACTAAACATTAACTTTTAGTTTTTGTTTTTAGGATTTGAGTGTTTATATGTATTCTCGCTGAATTATTAATTTAATATTGATTATAGGATTTTTATTGGAAATGATATACAAACTTAATACTTATTTTAAAACTTACCATATCTTTGTATAGTAACCCGATAGAAATGGCAATCCTTCCATCTGACCATTCGGACGTCTCCTGGCTTTAATATTGTCCTGTCTCTAATTTGTGATAGTTTGCAGGTGTATTCTACTTTATCCTCCTTAAAACGGACCTGTACCATTGGTTGCACTAAAAATATGGTATATGTTAATTCAAAGTAATGTTTGTTTATAATTATATAGTTTTTAGTATATAATAGACTAAATTATGTGTCTTGGATCTAATATTACTTTTAGTAAATAATTATAATTGTATCTCGCATTTAGTGGCGGTAACCTTAGTAAGGTCTGATCATGTATATATCTAAATACAAATAAGCTTATCCGTTATCAAACTTTTTAAGAGTTTGAAAAAGAAATAAGTAGCGGTCTTATGATATGTACATTGTACAACGAAAGTGAAGTTACCTGGAGTTGGAGTGAAAATTAGACAATAGGCTATGGAAAACGTTAGTGAATTAGGTTAATTTTTTTATTTTTAAAGAAAAAATTTCCTGGACCTAACTCTGTCTGCTACCATTTGCAACGTAATGGTAACATTTGGTGCTATTCCGGGGCGCACCTATGTTTTCAAGCAGTAACTGAATATATACCTATTAGTTATTGGAAACAAAAATTGTATAATTGTGAGGGCAGTAACTTTTTTTTTTTTTTTTTTTTTTTTATTGTGTTGGAAGTCACTAGGCACTTCAGCCATTTAAGACTTTTGTGCGCTTCCTTATCTTAGGCAATCCACTGTAGTTCTAAATCCTTCGTGAGTCTTAGAACTTGTGCAGCTAGGTCGTCTTCCTTTGTAGGTATGCCTGTGAGGCCGAAAATCTGTAATCTTCTCCTCTCCAGAGCTTCACAATACAAAAGTATGTGTTCTGCTGTGTCTTTATATTAGGGCAATAACATAGTGTTAAGAAGTATAAATATGATTAAACGGCAAATGTATTAAACACATACTAATCCCAAGTTATACATTTTTTCCGAGAGAAAAACAACAACAAAATAAAATATTATAAGACGTTTGGTTAGAACGCGAGAGATAAATATTTACAGAAAATTTAATAAAACGTACACTTTATAGAGATTTAGTGTACTAAAACTTCGATTTACTCCATTCTTATCAATAAATCTAAATTAGTACAGATTTTAGAAATATACTTTATGAATTCAGTTTCTACCGTTTTGACTTATAAATAAAATTGTATAAAAAAGAAGCCGTAACTTATTTTCGCCATGAAAAAATTAATTTCCATGAATAAATGTAAACTATTAACACAAATTACTCACTATAATGACATGTACAGTAAAAAAAATAGTTAGTATCATAAATAAATTTTAGGTAAATAAAATGTATTATTTCCTATAACTGTCATTATTAGACTGTCACTGTACATTCAAATGATCAGCTGTAATAGTTTAGAAGAGGGTAGAAAAATATTTGTACAAAAGTCTCCTAAACAATAAGAATAATAACATTGGCTTATTAAAGCGGATAGTGTGAAGGGTTTCTGAAGCTTTGAAACAATTCTAACGATAACAATAAAAAATGTCATAGTTGCACAAATGTACCATATATTATTTAACTTTTTCCGGAAAAACTAAAAATTTTCTGTTTGGTAAGTAACAGTTAATATTTCATTCAATATAATCAAATGTAAAACTGTACAACAGAAGTGAAATACATATTTACAGTAAATATTAACATCATAAAAATTAGTTAAACTTCAATATAATCCTAGAATTGTTTTGTTATGAAAAAAGATAATTTGTTATAATATATTGAAAACAATATAACTCATGAGTTATATATTCTGCATGAGTATCCATCACCAAAATTGTTATTCCAGATATCACAACTATCCAACTGAGTTGAGCAAGAAATAGTAACTGATACCAAATCGTTCCTGTTACCTTATATTATCTTAATTTTGATGTGGAGGTCAGGAAGCTACATCCGTTCCCAGGATTATATGCGTACACCTGAGGTTATAAGAAGTATGATTAAATCTTAAAACTCGATGTGTTTTTTTCAGTAACTTGATATAGTAGCTATTTCTGTGAAATATACCTCACTGATAATTCATAAAACAACATTGTTACTGCTAGTATTTCTTACGCGTTACTACTACTAAAATGGAAAATTTTTGGCAATCTATAATCACAAATTCTTAATATTTTTGGTAAAAGGATATAGGTGTTAAATTTGTTCCTGACCATTCTGTTCCGGTTAAACCAAAGTTCTGTGGAAAGAAGTATTTATTCCATAACAATAATAATTATAACTTTAAACGGTCCTAATGTGCAATTAGTTTTAGTTGAAACTTAAGCGTTTTAGATATTGTGTTGAAATTTGATAATGTCTCAATAATACATGTGTGTGTGCCAATTTTCATGTATATCGGTCAAACGGTGTCTTAGTATTTATGTTAGACTGTGTAAGTAACTTATTGGAGTTTATAATAATAATTAGATAAAAACCTTCTCCATGAAATAATACATATGTGAGCCAATTTTCATGGTAATCGGTCAAACGGTGTCTTAGTATTTATGTTAGACTGTGTAAGTAACTTATTGGAGTTTATAATAATAATTCAATAAAAACCTTCTCCATGAAATAATACATGTGGGTGCTAATTTTCATGGTAATCGTCTAAATGGTGTATTAGTATTAATGTTAAAATGGGTAAGTAACATGATGGCATTTATAATAATTCAATAAAAACCTTCTCCGTGAAATATTACATGTGGGTGCTAATTTTCATGGTAATCGTCCAAATGGTGTATTACCGGTAGTAATAACACGTTCGCTACCAACTCAAATTTTGAACTTTCAATATAGACCGACGTCACGTATTTGTGACACGCTGATTTTGCGTGTAGACCGACGTCACACATGTGTGACGCTTGGGGCGCTAACCACAGCCCGACGTCACATATTTGTGACTCGAGCTCATTGTTACTAAATAGGCTCTGGTTGCCAATTGGTGTATTTGATCGTCTTTATAACTGCGTAATGGGCTATAGGAATGTCTGTCACATATATATGTCGCGTGGTCTGAGGATGGGACTTTTTGTTTTGACTCCAGAGGAGTGTTGGCCAACCTGTTGTTTACATCACTCTCAACCTTACAGACTGTGGTTCAGTTGTGTCAACCCCCTGTGATCAGTTTGTTTGTGAGATTATAAACTGTTTATTGAGTGTTGTGGAGATGGGTGACGAACAGAGGTCGCGGAAAGTGAGGAAGAGGAGTGATTATATGACTGAAAGTGAGATTGACCGTGTGATAGACGATGGAGATGTAAGTGATGTGAGTTTATTTAGCAGTGATGGCGAATCTGAATATCTACCTAGCTCTGACTATGACCACGAGGATTCATCTAGTAATGGTGAGCATTCTGACCCTACAGATCACTGTTTTGACATAGGCCTAAACCAAAATAACCCTCTACTAGACGGTATTGAAGATGTACTCGAACAAATTGAAGATTTGGGGATTATTAACCAAATAAACCTATTGGTTGATGATGAGGTTGAAGTTCCGTTTGAAAACATAATTGAAGAATCTATGGACTTAGGAAGTATTGAAAATGATCCTAATGTATTATTTGTTGTATCAAACATTCATTCTGAGTATCAGGCTCAACAAAACGTATGGACTGATACAAACAATGAGCCCGAAATCTACGAATTCATAGGAAAAGAAGAGGTACATATAAATTCAACTGACCCTATTGAAACATTTAACAGTTTATTTGACGAAAGCCTTTTGAATAAAATTGTTGCTTGGATAAATGTTCGTGCCCTAAACCTATAGGGAACTCCTACAACAAAATATTCAAACATGCGGTGGTGGAAACCTATAACACTAGATGAACTGAAGAAATTTTTAGGACTATGTATGCTCATGGGCAACCTGGATTTTCCGAGTATGAAGCATTGCTGGTCAACCTCAGAGCTCTATGAACATTCCATTTTTGGAAAGACAATGTCTAGGAACAGGTTTGAGGCAATCCTTAGATGCCTATGTTTTTATGATCCCGAGGTTGATTGTACAGCTGGCAAACTCCACAAAATCAACAATGTTTTGAAACATTTGCTGGATAATTTCAAAGAAGCCTACAGCCCTGGAAAAAACTTATCGCTTGATGAAGCGATGGTACTGTGGCGCGGTAGATTGTCATTTCGACAATATATCAAAAATAAACGCCACAAATATGGCATAAAACTTTATGAACTCTGTACGCCAGATGGTTATATTCTGAATATTCTCATCTACACTGGCAAAGGAACTATATCAGATCCAGTTAAAGGTCACACCTTTGAAGTTGTGACTCATTTGATGCAAGATTACATGGGCAAATGCCATGCTTTGTACCTTGATAACTTTTACAATAGTGTGGACCTTACAGAGCACCTGATGGAAAATAAGACAAATTGTTGTGGCACTCTGCAGACTAATCGTGCTGGAAACCCACAGATGGTTGTCAATGCTAAGCTCAAGAAGGGTGAATGCATAAGCCGCCAAAAAGGGAGCATCACAGTAATGAAGTGGAAAGATAAGCGGTATGTTTTGATCATATCCACAACCCATGGACCAGGAACTGAAGAGACAACTAACAGAAGAGGTCAAATTGTAACCAAACCCTCTATGGTGATCGCATATAACAAAAATATGAGCGGCATAGATAGGGCAGACCAGATGATTTCATATTATACTACACCAAGGAAGTCACTTCGTTGGTATATCAAAATTTTTTTCCATCTTCTCGACGCAGCTCTCTGGAATAGTAACTACATTGTGAACAGGAATTTGGGAAGAAAAATTACCTACTTGGAATTCAGGGACTGTATCATTGCCCACTTTCTTCAGGTGCAGCCAACACCACGACGCCCCGTCCGCCCTAAGCGCGATCTAGATCACAAACTAATAAAGGGGGACCGAAGAGTAAGATGTCGCCAGTGCTTCCAAAAAGAGAAAAGACGTAAAGCAACGAGTTACTACTGCCTGTCATGCACAGACAACAATGGAAGCCACGTAGGACTGTGCCCAGCCCCGTGTTTTGCAGACTGGCATAAGGAGTAGTTCAGCATCGTGTTTTGCCTTCCTTTTATAAAATGATCTTTTTGACACTAGCCTACAAATTATTATTCAGAAATTGTTTCATGTCTCATGTGTTCAGAATATTGGATTCTGTTATTTTTTTTATCATTCATCAATACTCAGAAGCCCTGGCTAGGTCTGTATGTTTTTTATCATTCAACAAACCTAAATGTGATTTTATGCAATCTGTAGCATACCTTTTTCAACTAAGGATTTGTTTCATATTTTATGTGTTCAGAATATTAGGTTCTGTTTTTATCATTCAACAAAACTAAGTATGTAGGTTTTTATTATTCAACAAACCTAAGTGTGTTTTTATGTAACTTTTTTTCTTCTTTTTTTTAGCATTACCTTATCAAATGTTTTTGCCTTACTAATTTACATGTTTATTAAGAATTTGTTCCATTTTTATCATTCAATAAACCTATGTTGAACTAAAGAGAGTTGATTTATTCAGTTTACCTAAAGAAAAAAACATAAATTTGGATAAAATCGTATATTTTAAATGAGTCACATATGAGTGACGGACGGTCTGCAGCAAAAAGTCATCATTAGAAAAACGCTGTGGACCGACGTCACAAATGTGACGCAAAAAAAATTCCACAAAAATTTACAACTGTTACTTACACAGTGTTTCAGGCACTTTTAAAATATTGTTTGAGTAAAATAAACATTAAAACATAACAAAATATATTTGGTCTAGGGATTTGTTACTTTGTAATTCCACTGGTCTATACCGAAAGCATATGTTTTACAATCGGTCCGCTATGGACACCCGTGCGTCACACATACGTGACGGTCGGTAGCGAACGTGTTAATGTTAGACTGGGTAAGTAACATGATGGCGTTTATAATAATTCAATAAAAACCTTCTCCGTGAAATAATACATGTGTGTGCCATTTTTCATGGTAATCGTCCAAACGCTATCTCAGTATTATTATATAATAAAAGAACAATAATGTCCGTCTATGGTGACTTCTTTTAAAATAAAGTAGTTACTTACATTATAATTATATGACGCGTTTCGGAACTCGTTCCATCTTCAGATTATCGCTCTGCTAAGGTCGTTAAAACATTAAAATACACTATTACACAACACATCATATACACGTACACGCGCACGGTAACACTACTTTATTTTAAAATAAGTCACATAGACGGACATTATTGTTCTTTTATTATATAAAAAAGAGTGACTTGGATAGAAACACAATGAGTTTTAAATTAGTATTTCGTAATTGAAATATACATGTACACGCGCACATTAACACTACTTTATTTTAAAAGAAGTCACATAGACGGACATTATTGTTCTTTTATTATATAAAAAAGAGTGACTTGGATAGAAACACAATGAGTTTTAAATTAGTATTTCGTATGACTGGGTAAGTAACATGATGGCGTTTATAATAATTAGATAAAAACCTTCTCCATGAAATAATACATGTGTGAGCCAATTGTCATTTTAATCGGTCAAACGGTGTCTTAGTAATAATGTTAGACTGGATAAGTAACATGATGGCTTTTTTAATAACTAGACAAAAACCTTCTCCATGAAATAATACATGTGTGAACCAATTGTTATTTTAATCGGTCAAACGGTGTCTTAGTAATACTGTTAGACTGGGTAAGTAACATGATGGCATTTATAATAATTAGATAAAAACCTTCTCCATGAAATAATACATGTGTGAGCTAATTGTCATTTTAATCGGTCAAACGGTGTCTTAGTAATAATGTTAGCTTTGGTAAGTAACATGATGCCGTTTATAATAATTAGACAAAAACCTTCTCCATGAAATAATACATGTGTGTGTCATATTTCATTGTAATCGTCCAAACAGTGTCTTAGTATTAATGTTAGACTGGGTAAGTAACATGATGGCATTTATAATAATTAGATAAAAACCTTCTCCATGAAATAATACATGTGTGTGTCAAATTTCATTGTAATCGTCCAAACGGTGTCTTAGTATTAATGTTAGACTGGGTAAGTAACATGATGGCGTTTATAATAATTAGATAAAAACATTCTCCATTAATTAATAAATGAGTTTGAAAATTTTCATGGTAATCGGTCAAACGGTGTCTTAGTATTATTGTTGGGCTGGGATAAGTAACATGATGGCTTTTATAATAATTAGGTAAAAATCTTCTCCATGAAAAAATACATGTGTGAGCCAATTTTCATGGTGATCGGTCAAACGGTGTCTTAATATTAATGTTGCGCTGGGTAAGTTGCGTAATAGCGTTTACAATAATTAGATAAATTATCTAATTCAATAAATATGGTATTAAAAATCTAGATTGTTTTTTATCTATAGAAAAAAGTCTAGTTAAAATATTATCGTATGTTTCCACCCACAAGTCTATTGAAAAAAATCATCATGCAAAATTTGATGTTAATTGTTTATTTTCTATCAATTTGAACTAAAATAAACCAAATGTTTTATGCCTATTGCAGAGAGAGATTTAGGGAGATACAAAAATGAAAGTATAGAAGAAAGGAAAATGTTGGGGACAAGACAATGTTGGCAGCATTTGTTGCAAAAATCTGTGTTACGTTAACTCATGTTAAGGGGACAGTAAGTTATGTATACTCTTGATGAGAATACACTGTCCTCTTAATATTCAGAGAACAGTAACTGTGCTCTGAACAAGAGTATACGCGACAAATGTCCTCTGATCATATACACATTTACCATTATATCTAACCTAAAAATATGTTGGATTTGATAGTTTAAATTGTCATTTTTTGGTGAAAAAAAGTGATATGCGCATGGAAAACATTATTTATTCTTTAGAAGTAAGGTAGGCCTATGTAGTAGACGGTTAAAAAAAAAAAAAATCCAGAAAATAAGGCGCCACTTTTAAGTAAACAATTACCTTTTTTTATTCCGCGCAAATAGTTCTGTTTTAAAAACTGTCAAACTAGATGTCATTTAGAGTAAATATGGAGAGAAGTTGTCCAATCAATTTAAGTAAAAAATCTCAGTATTCTGCTTCAAAATAGAGTTTTATCCATGAACTAAATAATTATTTACAATGCAAGTAGTTTTTAACTCTCAGAATTCCTTAATACTTAATGATGTATGAAATTGACACATTTGTAACATATTAATGATATAGCCATATTGAATTCACTCGTGGGGCCCATGCACACTTCATTAACTTCTATAGGTTAATATTACTATGCTTCTATTATATAAGATTCAAGATGACTAAGGTCTCTGAAACCCAGACCAAGTAAAAGAACAATAAATATTGATAATTCTTTTACTAGGTCTGGTTTCAGAGACCTAGTCATCATAAATCTGTAAATATAGAGAGCAGTTGTCCGATCGATTTAAGTGTGAAATCTTGGTAACTCCGCTTCAAAATAAGAGTTTTTTCAATAAAACAGAATTGAATGAACAAAGTTAGTGGTTTTTTATCTCTCACAATTAATTCATTATTACTTAACAATCTATAGAATTGACAAATTTTAACATATTCAATCAGGTAGCCATATAAAATTCACTCTTAAGGCGCATGCGCACTTCATTCACATTTACAGCTTGATATTACTATGCTTATTACTACGCTATGATATAAGATTCCGGATGACTAGGTCTTTCAAAGCCAGACCTAGTAAAAGAACTATAGGTCAAGTAAGGTAAATATATATATATATATATATATATATATAATGACCTCCTTGACCAGTAGTTCTTTAGGTACTTACGTATTAACGCCACCGCAGCAGAAGTTGCGCATATATATATATGCACCAATATTTGCTTACTTTGCGATATAATTATATATCATGACAGGTTTGGCCAGGTAGCTATATATATATTTAAACACCTGGCCAAACCTTATATATATATGCGCAACTTCTGCTGCGGTGGCGTTAATACGTAAGTACCGTTCTTTAACTAGGTCTGGTTAGATAACCAAAATGTCACAGTTTCTAAAACGGAACTATTTTCTGCACAGAATCAAAAATATCCATAGATTTTACTTAAAATTTATCAGTAATTTTAAATTGCTCATTTAGAATAGAAATAATAAATTGTGAAAAGATAAAAAGTTGTAAGCGTATTTAATATGGATCGAAAAGATGGGAAAACGCTATTTTAAAGAGGAATTGCCGAGATTTGACACTTACATTGATTGGACAACTTCTCTCCATATTTACCCAATAAATCTTAAATCATAGAAACATAGTAATATCAACCTGTATAAGTGAATCAAGTGTACATGCACCCCACAAGTGATTTCAATATCGCTATATGATTGAATATGTTACCTACTAATTTGTTAATTTCAAAGATTGTTAGGTAAATATAGAATTGTGAGATAAAAAACCACTTGCATTGAAAAAGAGTACCAGTATCAAATTGATGGGAAACCACTATTTTAAAACCGAATTGCTGACTTAAATGGATAGGACAACCCTCCTGCATATTTACAGATTAAATAAACTTATCTATTGTTGATAATATTGAGTATTTATTTGTTCCCTTACTTACCTATATCCATTTGCTAAAAGATATTATTTCTAGAACTTATGATGATACAAATTTTTTTACAACTTTATACAAAAATTGAACAAGATCTTAATTTATTTTGTTGACTATATCTTGAAATATTATATTTTTCAAAGTGCCTTATATGCTAGCTTGGATTTCACCATGTAGACAAAGTGACAAAACTTTCTCTTCGGGTATTTTTAACAATGATTTTCTTAAAACTCCATAATCATAATCAACTTCTTTTGGTTCCCCCGTTCCCCCCCCATAAATCTAAGTACATTATTCATATTCAAGTTATGTACAGATTTAAAAACTGTAAACTGTTAAGTAAATATTTTAAGCTAGGTACAAATTTACATACGCTTCAGTCCACGTTTACATTTACCTTTTTGAGTCTAATACACCTTGCAGGACACCATAAACCAGACTAGAGGAGCAATACTTATTTAGTATATTATAAATCAAATAGTTTTATACTTTATAAATCAAACACAAAAAGATACTGTTTGGAAATCAAACTTCAGGATTGGGTTCTTAACTTCCAAATAATAATCAGCGGGCTCAGTTCTCAGTTTACAAAACTCTCTTAATGTAATTCTTACATATATCTACTGGTTCATTTCAGTATTCGTTTTAAGGTAAACACAACTTTCTTGCTATAAGTACTCTTGATCATTCCTCTGTATTATCACTATTCATTCAAAATTACAATTTATTTTTTCTCTTCTAATACAATTACTTCTATTAAAAAATCAAACCCATTATGATACCAAGTAGTCTGACTCTAGATACTATCTTTATTGCAAAAAATTACAAGCTCCTTTAAATACATAAAATTTTGCTTAACCTTTTACAAAATCTTCATATCGTTTTTCTGTCTGTCTACGGGGGGGGGGGGTCTCTTTCTCTCTCGCCAAGTCTGGCTATCTCCTCAACGTCTCTCAGCGATCCCTCCTATAATGATTTCTCAGTCTCTTTTTGGCCAAGAGCGTATATACATACAACTCACTTGTAACGTTCAGTGTACTTGCAGGGTTAGCATTTAATCATTTTTTGTTTTCTTTCACAATAGTTGGATTTCATTCTGACTTCTGTATGATTTTGTTCTATTTTTATTAAACTATATTCCTTATTTCTAACATCACCGGCTCTCCCGAGACATTGTCTCGATGTTAAACTATGGCCATTAAAACTGTATTAAACATAGGATAGTCTTTCACAAGTACCTGCACATGCCTTACTCTGGAATTTATTTACATTTTTATGATTAAATAAAATATAATAATCGATAATGTGGACATCCATACAATCATCATTATGTGCATTCAAGTTGTAGTATCTGTCACATTTGATCAAGTTTTAAAGAAAGTGGCTGTAGCTCATCCACGAAATTTTGTTGTGAATAAACAATACGAGACCATTTTGGATTCAGAATGTGGGATAATATGTTCAAAAACCTAGGGGGATCGTGATGTGAGATAGGTTTGAGAAATAATGAAATAAGGGGTCCAGGAAACAGGTACTATATGACGCAGGGTAGAATCCAAGGATGCCCCGCTATCACATGGAAATTGTCTGTCCATGAGGACATGTTCGTTTTCGTGTATTGAACAATGAAATGACAATGTAATTTCGACTGTGCCCAGGAGATTATAGGGAGTTGATATGTTGAGGCTTATACCACTACATTGAAGGTAAGTGTTAGGAGTAGGATGTGTGATAGTAAAAGTGTCTCGTGTGATCTCCGTAATTAGAAGTTCCTTGTCGCTTGAAATAGAGTGAAAAGTGTAATATTACCGATAAGAGGTCGAAAACACAATCCAGTTTTCTTCTGTTTATAGTCGTCCAACTGTCTGTAAGTCAATGGATATCAGGCAGGTGTGATTTTCCCATCGCAATGGTATAGGCAAATGGTCATATAGCTTCCAGGACGTAGATCGATGCTGAATTGGAACCCTTATAGTAGAGATTACGGAAGTAGGAGTTATAACACTGGAAGTGATGGGATAATGGTAATAAAAGTCTATGATTTCTTTTAGTAACATCAAGAACCACGGTTTTGCGTGTTAACGTGATTCTAATTGTTTCAAATCTCTAAATAAATCCTTAGGGGTATGGTTGTGTTATACGTTTTGATACTCGGTCAAAACGTATATAACCCAAACTAATAACATGGTATTTTAGGCGTTGTTGCCTTAATGAAATGGGTATAATTTTGTCATATACATCCTTAGCTGTTATATTTTCCATTTATATATTATATAGCATTTTCAAAATCCTGCATTGCAGTTGCACTTGTAACTCGTGGTTACATTTGTCGTATATCTTTGTAGTGTGTTGACCAAGTCGGCATGATCACCCCTGATGAGCTACTGAACCTTATTGAGGTAATTGTTGACCGTCTCCTGATTTGCCGTTAGCACAATATGTAGCTCCTCATCTGTAGCCGTACCACAACACCAATGAAATACGTCCCCGATGCAGTTAATGGCTCTGGGTGTTCTGATAGGGTTACCCTCTGCCCACTCGTGCTCCATGGCCGCCTTTCGCTGAATGCTGTCAGTACTGCCCAAAAGTTCCTCCATCGCTCAGCCGCCTCACATCCTGTGGAGTCCGCAGCTTCTAAACATAAGTGGGTTCTGACATGAGAAGCTGGAAGATGTTTCGATGGAGGAAGAAGGAATATGTAACTCAAAAATATTTCTACAAGTTATTGACTGGTAGTGTGCTCCAGTAGAAATGATAATAGGAACGTCTTGATAAGAAGTATGGACGATAGGTAGAAGGAAGATAAAACTCCACAACAAGCTTCGCAACATTGTGGATATCTGGAAAAATCTGCCCTAGTGGTCTATAACTGGGCAAACATTTACGTATCAATTCACCTGTAGTCATTTCAAAGTTTTTTTTTTGGTTTTTACTCCTCCTCCCTCTTTTATTAGAATCATTCTGTATGTGTACACTGCAAGTTATATGAATATCAACCCTACTTAACATGAATTTAACAATAATATATTCTTACGTTTAAGTCCCTTAAAACACATAGGCAAAGTATAATTCAAGTAATTCTGCTGTTATAAAAAAGGTAAATGAAACAATCATGTACAATATACGCTTACTTTCACTTCTGCCTTATGATATAATCAGATGTATAATATTACGTTTATTATTGGTACAGTCGCAGATAAAATTGGTTTCATAAGTGTTTAAAGATTTATTAATTTTATTTTCGGACTACCAATTTATCATTAACGGTTTAATATTATTAATTTTTCAATGTGAAAATTTCTTTTCTTCTGAAATTTACTTATTTCTATCGCGAAGAGATCCAAAATCCAAGTAAACAGCTGTTTTCTATAAGGGTTTGAACATTGACATCACTGTTTATGCCATCAATTACATTGGCTCTAACGAATCTTTATATGGATGCTGTTAAAAGTTCCGTTTCCTATTCTTTTGGGTAAATTTTAACTTGAAGTTCATACTTTTTTCGGCTAAGCTAAAAATAATGGGACACTCTTTAAAACATAGGATTATCTGAGATTGGGTTCAGCGCCGTCCTGTAACGATTCGTTCAAACATTCCTTCATTTAGTGAACGTGATACAGTATGTATATTTTACGTCAGCTACACAGCAGAGAACTAGTTCACCTAACTAGTTTTCCCGCGTGACACACGGCAAACACTGCCAACATACGCACACTAGCCCACCACATCAGTTCCCCGGCCTTAAACGACTAGGACAACAGATATTAGGATACTCATACATAGCTCTGTCTCTCCAGCATCAGACGTAATCACGAGACCACTATTATGAACAACGCACGACGCCTTCTCACTTTTCATATGTTTATACAAAAAAATCATTTATTGTTACTTATAAGTTACAATATTTTTTCTAGTAAGATTACCTCTTAATTAGCAGTTACATAATAACTTTTTTCAAAAAATAACGTAAATTTGTGAAGATTTATCAAGCATTAGACGATAAAGGAACAGTTAAACTTATAATTAACTTACGTTAGGCTAAGTTACATTTATTCGTAGCTTACATTTTTACTCAGCATTATTTGTGGTCTAAAGATTTCAAACTTGATTTTATTAATTGTTTTATAACATTAACACTACAAATAAGTAACGTCATGCTCAGACGGACTTGGTTTTCAATTCTCAATTTGTAGTCTTAGTATCATGAATTTACTTCATAAGAATAATTTTTTTGTAAAATTTTCAAATTTTAACCCAAGTTAGGTATAAATGTTTACCATCCAAGTACCAAATTAATTGTAAAATTGCTTAGTTCGCTCACAACGGGCCCTTATATACAAATATGAACTTTTATAACTAAAAATCACATTTATGTCTCATATCCTCAATTTTAAATCTACTGTGTGAAAAATAGTTTTTATGTCTACTTTTCCAATTTATATGCGAGGTATACATGTTTGTAATAATTTATGTATCAATTTGTAAATGGTAAACAATTTTAGTTAGACTTCAGTACTCCTTTTTATTCATACCATGTAGTTGTGCGACTAAATTTCACATTTATGTTTCGAACCCTCAAGATTAAATCAACTTTTCAAAAAAAAGAAGTTTTTAACCCAAATTTGAAATTTTAACCATTGGTTCGCTATTTATATACAAAATCTGAACTTGTAAAAACGCTTAGTTCGCCCACAATGTCCCTTTTTATTCACGCTTGTTCTTCTCCCATGTTTATTCTCATTTCTCACTTATCCACTAACGATTAAATGAACTTTATAAAAATATTTTGTTTGTTCACTTTCCCAATTTTAATCTCAGGTAGGTAGAAATGTTTGCTATCTTTATGAAATATGTCATATTGCAAAAATCCTTTTCGCAACTTTTATTCATCCGTGTACTTCTTCTACCAAATATTATATTTCAGTCTAATGGTCTCAAGTTTAAACCTACTTTACAAACTTTTTTTTTCTCCACATTTCAAAGTTCATTCTGAAGTAGTATAAATGTTTGCTGTTTATATATCAAATTTTAAATTAAAAAAAAAAAAATGCTTAGTTCGTTTAGGACTTGGCTTTATATACGCGCGTAAACTTTAGGAGTAAAATCACATTTATGAGTTTAAACCCAGAAGTTTAAATCATCTTTACGGAAAACAGTTTTTTATCCACTTTTGAAATTATTTCCCAAGGAAGGTATAAATGTTTTTATTTATATGCAAAATTTTTAAATTGTAAAAACGCTTTGTTCGTCCATAATACGCCTTTTTATTGACGCGTGTACTTGTACGACTATTTTAAGTCGCTAAAAAAATGTTGGTCTGATGCATGGTAGGCAAACTGTACTTGCTCATACCCTAAATAAGTTAACCGAACCGGATGCATTTTTGGATATAGCTTGAGTAGTAAGCGGTGTTTAGGTTGCCGGGTTTTGTAAGTATGAGGTTTGATAACAGTATCTATTTAAATAGTTGTTTATAAATATATTAATACATTATTTGATAATAAATGGGAGTTATAAGTATTGGTTCTAGTCCGTCAAAACATTATTAAGGTGAGTACAAATCTGTAGTCATTTCGGAAAAAAATTAGTAAAATTATAACATACTGTAACCTGTTGGAATGGCAATGGGTTTTTCTGGCTATTTGTTTTTGATGTTTATAATATAGGGTTTATTTTTATCAGCGTTAGAAGTTTATTTTATAACACCACCATCATCTTCATATCGTGTTGCTGTAGACAATTTGAGCTAATGGCAAAATATTTCTATATTCATACCAAACAATAAGCCTAAGAACACGCTACCAGAATTAAGTTTACCTGTGTCAGGATCGGATTAGATTTGCTAGCAGGGGAAAGATTCAAGGTCTGGTGCCATTTTTAACTAAGTAAATAATAATGAACTAATACTTTATACAAACTGAAAAGTTTGGAGCATAAAAACAAATTCATGGAATATTTTCAATAAGGTAAATATCGGTAGATCGTCCTTCGATATTTCTATAAAAATCATGAAAACAAAGTATTTACCTTCTAATCAAAAGATCAGATCATATTATGTGGTATGATGTAATTTACATCTTTATTATGTGAAGTCAGGTAGCTGTATATATAGCCACCTGACTACCTTGTGATATACTAATTTACGTCTTTATTAGGTCTTCAGGTAATTATATAGCAGAGCTGCCTCACTTCAAAATCAATTTTTATGGGTTTTATTCTTCAAATAAATGTTGGAAAAATATTTTATTATCGAAAAAAAGTGTCGGAAAGATGATTACATAATACAATAATACAATTACACAAGTAGTTTTTTCGTGAAAAAATTAACTCTGTGTTATCTTTCATACTCATGACATTCACTTCAATAAACGTACGGTAGGTTTGGCCAGGTGGTTATATATATATATATATAATTATATAGCAACCTGGCCAAACCTTTCGTGACATATAATAATACAGCCCTACATATGCGTACACTGAAGCACATACGCAGACAATTGAACGTCAATGGAGGGAGGTGCGAAGAAATGTGCCGCGATATGGAAATTCAAAACATTTCCATGGCCATATAGCCGAATTTATGTTTAAGAGAAAGTACAATGAGTATAATACTCGTTTTCATCATTTATGGCGAATTACGAGTGAAATCATTTAAATTCAATAAATTCCTCATCTACTGAATTTGCAGCAGAATTTGACTCTGATTAAAATTTTCTTATGTAATCTTGTGAAATTATGTTATGTAATCATCTTTCCGACACTTTTTTTTGATAGTAAAATATTTTTCCAACATTTATTTGACGAATAAAACCTTTAAAAATTGATTTTGAAGTGAGGCAGCTCTGCTATATAATTACCGGTCTTCAGGTAGCTCTGTATATATAACCACCTCACTTGACTTTGCGTTGTTATATAATTTATGTTTTTATTAGGTAAGTCAGGTAGCTATATATAGCCACCCGATTTAATGTCTATGTCCTATTTTGTAACTTACGCAACTTAGACGTTACTAATTGTGAAGTCGATTTCAATACTTTAATATTTCTTTTTTCGGTAAATGTTTACTTTAAGGTGGTGCCTTATTATTTTTTTTATCATCTACTACATACCTTACTTTTTAAGAATAAATCATGTTTTCCTTATGCAGATCACTATTTTTCACTGAAAAATCACAATCTAAAAACTACCAAAATTCGACTTTTTTATAGATTAAAACATACCGGTAATAGCAATGTATATGGTTTGATGCATGCACATTATACAATGGGCTAGATTGCTATTTCATATCATATACAGGTTTGTCCAGGTTGCCTTTTGTATGTTTATTGAAGTTAATAATTTGCTTACTTTGCGATATAATTATATATCACAACAGGTTTGGACAGGTAGTATATATATATACACACCTACCCGCTCGTTAATATACATTTCTCCATTCCGCAGCTACAACGGGCTGAAAGGGACTCCATCCACTAGGCTATGTCACGGTGATTGGATATAAACATCACAAATTAGTTGAAACATTGTGTTTGCCATGGGTAAATGTCCAGTTGAGATCCCGTTGCAATTTAACATTGAAATTTAATGAAATTACGTTTTACACACCTCATTACCGTTTTCATGTATCAAAATCCATTATTTCTGTCTAAAATAAAAAAATTAAAAGTATAAAATCCTAGGCTTATGAGGCTAAGGCATCTGTTTACATTAATTCCTATGGCAAATTGAGTGTCTCATTGCTCGATGTTTATGTTCATCCGCGCCAATACATCTGGACGCAAATATATATATATATATATCCAGGCCTAGTAAAGGAACTACAGGTCTGGGAAGGTCAACACAATGACTATGCTAGATCGCTATATTTTATATCACAACAGTTTTGTCCAGGCACCTTTCGTAAGTTTATTGAAGTTAATAATTTGTGGTATAATTATATATCTCAAAAGGTTTGGCCATGTAGGTATATATATATATATATATATATATATATATATACATACATACATACATACATACATACATATATATATATATACCTGTCGATTTGATAGTTTCTAAATTGTGACTTTTCAGTGAATAAAAGTGACAAGTATTGAAAACGTTATTCATTCTTAGGAAGTGAGGTATGTAGTATATGATTTTTAAAATCCTTAAAATTAGCAAACATCTTTATGTAAATAATTACTAAATCTATCGATGTTTTTTTTTTTCAAACCCGAAAATAGTTCTGTTTTATGAACCGTCAAACTAGATGTCATTTAGTATCAATGATGTTGTGTAATGGTTCCTAACCAGACCTAGTTAAAGAACTATAGTTCAAGTAAGGTTATATAAATATACTTTACTTGACCTATAGTTCTTTTACTAAGTCTAGTAAGGTAAACAAATATCAGATTTTATTAAAACTTGATGAAATAGTTGTCGAAATAACCTCAAAATGGTATAAAATCATCAATTTGAATCGCTGTGTTGGACAGATATATAATAAATTGTGAAAAATAAAAAGTGACATGCGTTGTGAAGGAGTTTCAAAATTATAGAAGAACGGTATTTGGAAGACAAATTGCCGATATTTTGCACTAAAATCACTTGGACAGCAACAATACATAAGTATATACCTTTTTTTAAACAATGGCACAGTAGGTTGGAGAATTATTATTCCCTCCTTTCTTTATATTTTTTTGATTTATGTTTCAAAGTTTTAAAGTGTATAAAGAAGATTTTTTGTTTTGTTTATTGGATGTTCTTATATTTCATAATTAAAATAAATAATAAATAATACGGTAAATATGCATTGAAGGATACATGTTGAATATTTGCATGTTTAATATTTAAATACGTACCATATTATGTATAATTTACATCTTGAATAAGGCATTTGACCTAACACCATTTTCAATGCACTCAATACATTATTATGTAAGAAAATGTGTAACCTCTAAACCCGACGATTTGATAGTTTATAGATTGTCATTTTTCAGTGAAAAAAAATGATCTGCGCAAAGAAAACATTATTTATTCTTAAGAAGTAAGGTATGTAATAGACGATAAAAAAATCCAGAAAATAAGGCCTCACCTTAGTAAACAATTAACTAATAAGGTACATATTTAAATATTTCACAAAATAGAAGCAAATATTCATCACATATGCTTCAATGCATATTTACCAATAATACTTTTAAAAGTAGATGTTTATCTATTAAATCCAAGGTATTTATAGGTTAGATATAATGGCAAATGTTCATATTCACGTCTCATAGAATGTTACTAAAGATATTTCAATACTGTATAGCCATGTCACAGATCATATGATATGCTGTGAATCCACTATATGCTAAGAATCTAATTTCAAATTATTAACTTCGGTAAATGTTTATATAATGTAACTTGCAATTCTCTGAGTTTTGATTTTTTTTTATTGTATACTACATACCTTAACTTCTTAAGAATAAATAATGTTTTCTTTGCGCAGATCATTTTTTTTTCACTGAAAAATGACAATCTATAAACTATCAAATCGTCGGGTTTAGAGGTTACACATAATGGCAAGACATAATAGCAATGAGAATAGCGTATGGTTTGACGCATGCACATTACATAATGACTACGTTAGATCGCTATTTCATATCACAACAGATTTATCCAGATGCTCTTTCATACGTTTATTGAAATAGCGATCAATATATATATATATATATATATATATATATATATATATATATATATGTAGCCTCCTGGCCAAACCTGTTGTGACATTTATAATTATATCGCCCTACAGTAAGCAAATTATTAACTTCAATAATATGTTAAAAGGGTTGTATCGGTGGTTATATACAGCCACCTGAACAAAATTGTTGTGACATATAAATAGCAGTCTGGCGTAGTCATTGTGTAATGCGCATGTATCAGACTATATGATATTCTCATTGCCATGTATGTTGTAACCTATAAATACGTAGATTTGGTAGTTTTTAGATTGTGATTTTCAATGAAAAAAAGTGACCTCCGCATTGAAAACATTATTTATTCTTAAGAAGTAAGGTATATAGTAGACGATAAAAAAAAAAACCTCCGAGAATTAGCAATCGCCTTTATGTAAGCAAATACCACCTAATTAAGTGTGCATGCGCTTAAAAATTTGGTGTGGAATTTATATTTTACTCAATTCGTAATTACTTTTATATATCCTAATATCTTTGTATCAATTACTTTATTTAAATTTTCTTTTGACTTATTTTTATTTACTTTTATAAGTAGCACATTTCTGCTAACTTTTTAATTAATCATTATTCTTGAATTTTTTCAGGAATAACATTTTCTTAGATATCCATGTAGTTTATGGAAATCTAAGTTTTTGAATTTTGACCAATTTTGAAAATTTCCCCCTTTCTTACTTTATCTTCAACTTTAATTACGTCAATTAATATGAAATTTTAGTAGATATGAATTGCGTACAACTTATATTACAATTACATATTCTTAAAACAGTTTATTTCATATTTTAAAAATTCATCAAATACAGATATTTTATTCCAAAATGACTACCTCAGAAACTTGACGTTTTAACTGGTTCGCGAATTGAGACGTTAGACCAAAGTCCGTAGCCCATTTCCACAAACTCGTTCAAAACAGCAAAGCTTGCTTCTACTTTACAAAATTTTTGCATGTTAAACTATATTCTATAAAAATAAGCAAGAAAGAAGTACATACAAACACAAAATTAGTCGTTATTAAAACAATTATTTACCAGTACTTACTTATGGTGATGAAAGCTGGTCAATGACAACAAGGATTAAAAGTAGTGTAACTGCTGCAGAACTGAAGTTTTTATGAAGATTAGCTGGCAAAACTCGAAGGGAAAACTCGTGAGGACCAGAGAATGATTGCAGATTGAACCATTAATTGAGAGATTGGAAACATCTTGACTTAAAATGGTATGGCCATGCTAACAGAATGGCGATACAGAGAATTCCGAAAAATGTGTTATGTTGTCATTGGCCAGCTTTCATCACCATAAGTAAGTACTGGTAAATAATCGTCTTAATAATGACTAATTTTGTGTTTGTATGTACTTCTTTCTTACTTATTTTATGGTACAGAGCCTTCATGACCCTGTTTTGTTTTTCCTAGCTGTATTTTTCTAATTTTAGTAAAAATGAATCCTAAATACTTTAATTCACTGAGCATATTCCAATATTACACCCCTTACTTTTATTCAACTCAATGTTGGTTTCTCCTATTATGCTTTGTTTTATTCTTAATACCATTTCTCATTTTTCCAACTTTCACTTCAATTGTTTACCATTTTTTCTAACTTCTTATCTGTGTTTGCAGTTTCTGGGTTAGAATATATCGGTTTTAAATTCTAGTAACCAACCAATATTCTCTTATTCTAATCCTTATTATTACATTACATAGTCATTGTATCCATTAAAATTATGGGCTCAAGCTGTCACATTAGAATGATAGTTCATGGTTGCAAATAAAAATTCTAGTAGTATGTTTGAAAAAAATAATATTCAGTTACATTTTGCACCGATAACTTTATTCCATGCCACAGTGTTGGATATGAAACTGTTTAATTTTATCTATTCAAAGTAATGGAAAATTCATTTATTTTTTTTACTTTTACTACCCCACGTAAATTAAATATTATACTCCTTCCTTAAATAAAATAATATAATACTCGTATATATAAATGATGGCAAATATCAAATAAATTGGTATTAACAAAATGAACAATCCATTATTATCAAATAATTTTAAAACCAGAATGAAAGTAATATTATTTCAAAGCTAAGTTTGCTGATAGTTGAAGGAAAATAGTAGGCTAAATAAATGATTTAATAATTTGTAATGAAAATGAAAAAAAATGTATGTTCTAAAAATGTTGAGGTTATTATATTCTGTGGTAAAATTAGAGAATACTACTATAAAAATAGAGATGATGAAAAAAAAAAAAAAAAAAAAAATTGACCAATTTTAGAACGATAATTTTAAAGCATTCATAAGGCAATATGGAATTTATATAAAAAAAAATCTATTTCTAAAGTTTTGCACTACCTCCACTCTAAATAGCGGGCAGTAAAATTGATAAATTGTGACAAATATTTTTTCGCATTTATTACTTTATTTTTCCTACATTATGTGTATAAAAACATATTGTGTTACCTACTTTTTTTTTCAATGAAAACATTTAACTTTTAATAGTCTTCTCATGTTGACAGGTAACAGTGCAGGCATAATTAATTATGGATAGTGATTCAGATACATCGTTAGAAGGTGCGATGAGCGACAGTTCAGTAAATACTGAAACTGATGTTTCAGCTATAATTTGCAAAACAGCTGATAATGATAAGGAAGTGTTTGATAACCAGGATGAAAACATTTCTACCAAGATTAGCCCTACTTCATGTAATGAAACTGAAGTGTCAGGCATTTGCAATATAACTTGTATTGAAAAGGAAATGATAGATAAGATGAAAGATGAAAATGTTTCCGATAATGTTTGTAATACTTTGGATATTGATAAAAGTACTGACAAAGATGATTCCATCATTGAAAAGAAGGAACTAAAAATCAAGACCCGGTAAGATTATAATTAATCCATCACATACTTTCCTAATCATATACTGTACACTCACACACATAAATTCTAAAATAAATATTTTATTTTGTACAATAATTTGAGCTTGTAATGTTGGTAATACATTATTAGTGTAGATCAGAGATTTAGAGGGTTTAACGATAGTGTAGTTGAAAGAAGGATAGATGAAAGGGATGGGAATTGAATATGAATGTTTAGAAAATTAATGGAAAAAATGGAACAAAACACTTTAAAATAGAGTGAAGAAGAAAACAAGATAATTTAAAATGGATTAAAGAGAGAAAACAAGATAATTTAAAATTCAGTGAAAGGAGAAAACAAGATAAATTAGAATTGCAAGAGAGTAATTTAAAATTAAATGGAAAATTAGATCATACTAATTTGAAGATAGAACAAAGTGTTGAAATGCTTATACAAAATCAGATAGAGTCGGAAAATAGGTTGTTTGAGAGGTTAGATAAATTTCAAGGAAATATATTGCCTACATCTGAAAGAGTAGAAGAGCAAATAATTGAGGTAGGAATAAAGTCAAAAGAAGTATTTAAAAGTTTTGAAGTTAACGAAAATATGGAAGAAGAAGCAATACGTAATTTTGTGGACTAATCAAAGTGAATGATTTTAGAAATAAGAGGTTAGGTATTGAGGAAGAAATTGAAATTAAGGAAAAATTGTTGTTGTTTAAAGTTCAAAAGAATGTTGGTAAGGTAATAAGGGGTGAAAGTAACAATGAGGTTACCTTTTCAAAATTGAATAGTAAGAAAGAGAAAGAAAGAAAAAACTTGAATAAGAATAGGAGTAAGGGAAAGTTTAGACTAGCCTATGTCACAAAGCGTTATAAAAAAGAAGTAGGGTATTAATTTAAAGTAGTTAATTAAAAGAAAAGTAATTACACATAAGTAGGAGAGGGTTTTTTTAATGTATCAGGGTTAGTAAAGAAGGGAGATAATATGGCAAATAAATTATCAGTAGAGTATTTGTATAGGAGACCACCTGCATATAATTGGAAGTTTGTTGGGGAAAAAAGGAAAAAAAAAATTGTGTTACAAAGACTATAAAAAGAGTAGAAATTCAGAGGAAAAAATAGATAGAAAATAGGCATACGTATATTTTAATATAAAAGTAAAGGTTTCTGTAGAAAGTAATAGTTAAGAAATTTAGTATTATGGACTATACGTAAATAAAAATGTGAAACTCATAATACTTAACTAAAAAATAAAAATAAAAAAAAGGTCTGTATGGTTGAGTGTCAGTAGTCGACAATGTTTCGTATATATGAAGCATAACGGACAATATTAGAAAAAAAAATTATGTAGTTTGATGGAATGTAATGGGTTTAGTTCGAACTAAGTAGGGCTATAGGATTACTGTTGCATGTCAGAAGGCTACATTGTTCGATCCAATGGGAGAGTCTTAACAGGTAACTAGAAGGGCACATATAATAAAATTTAGTTGACAAGAAGTGTCAAAGTAGGAGAAGGAGGGTTAAGGTTAGGTTAAAAACTAGTTTAAATGTGACAAAATGGAAAATAGATACAAATAAAAAAAATTATAAAGTAGGCCTAATAAAAAAGTTAAGTAAATTGAACTAAATTAATTAAAAAATATGAATAAAAGTTTTTCCTAAAGAGAATGTAAAAACTATGTATATTAACAATCAAAAGAATCATAAGGATGTATCCATTAAAAAGTTCTGTTTGTAAGTTATGGTGCTGGGTCAAGAAATAGGGAACAAGTTGTAAGAATACATATCATTTTTTTTTTTTAAGTTATTAGTATAAAAGACGTTTTTGACAAATATAATGTGATTATAGATATTTTTTTTGCCTAAAGAAGAAATAAGGAGTTTTTGAGAAGTATAATGTATTTAAAGATTTTTGTGTTGAAAGAAGAGATTTGAGTTTTTTGCGAGAAATATCATAATGTTTAAAATCAAAATTAATTTGTTAAATGAAGAAATGAGAAAAATGAGTGGTTAAAATTATTAAGACTGATCAATTTATAATGATGAAGGAGGCTATAGTATCAAAGCTGAACAAAATGTTTTATAAGGGTTTTTGTAAGAAAGAAGTAATTAGTTGTATTAAGAAGTTGAAGTGGTGAATTTTTATGAGGTTTCTACGATAAATGAGTTTTTACAATGAAACAATTTTTACGACGAATTGAGGTATACTGCGAATAATATGTTAAATAATAATCTACAAATTTTTATGAAGAAGGATGATAGGAGAATTTTATGATGAATAATGATAAGTGATGATGTTATGGCAGAAACAAAGTGTTCTGCGAATATTAATAATAGTTTTTACAACGGATTTACTACAAGTTTTAAGATGAAGTTTGAAGTTAATACGGCGAAGTTATGAGTTTTATGAAAAGCCTAAAAAGGTAATTTTGAGATGAGATACTGTAGTTTAATGTTTTGAGTAAGGTTAGTTTGAATTGAGGTATACTGCAAATTATACGATAAATAATGATCTACGAATTTTTATGAAGAAGGATGATCGATATGAGAATCTTATGATGAATAATGATTAAACGACGATGTTATGGCAGAAACAAAGTGTTCTGCGAATATTAATAATAGTTTTTACAACGGATTTACTACGAGTTTTAAGATGAAGTTTGAAGTTAATACAGCGAAGTTATGAGTTTTATGAAAAGCCTAAAAAGGTAATTTTGAGATGAGATACTGTAGTTTAATGTTTTGAGTAAGGTTAGTTTGAAGCTATAGATAGTTTTTTTCTCGAAAGGAGGTAGGTTTATTGTAAATTTGAAATAGTTATAATTGTAAACTTTTTGATGAAGATAGATATTAATTTTTTTGTTAATTAATGTATGTATTTCAGAAGTTTTCATGATCTTTTATCATATATGAGTACATTTTCCCGAAATTCACTACCCAAGAAAAGATTAAAATAAATAAGTGTTTGTGCTTTTCTTACAAGCTGGCGCATGACAATTTAAAGTAAATTCTTCCCAGTAAAAATTTTTTAAATAAATAAACTCAAGCCTTCAGTTTTAATTGTTAGGTCATTGAAATAAAATTATTACATGATGCCCATCCAGTCTGGTTAAAGAGGATATTCTGGACCCCAGAGCTCTGAGGTTTGGAAATGATCGAAAGTGATATAAGGGTATACCCGTTCCCAAAGTCTCATCTGCAACTGCCAAACACGATGCGCTGGTAAAGTCATGTAGGGCCTCTACATTTTTTAAAGTCAACCCGGGTTGTGTAAAATAATAATTATCGGCATCGTCCGAAAAATCTGTATTTGTCGAAACAAAAAAAGCAAATTTGGACGTAAAGATTCAGGGACCTGTTCCCAGATTCCTTATTGTTCGAAACAGTAATTAGGGGGCAGATCTGTCTAAGATCTCATCCTTTGTGTTAACAAAGCTGTAACTATGATGCAGGAAATGTCCGTTCCATTAGGAAACTGCGGAATGGGATTTTATTAATACAAACTGACTCTGACAAACAGAGTCACTCTCTGTTGAAAATGAAGTCTTTATTCAAGGTCGTTAATGTGTCTGTTGAATTTCATAAGGGTTTAAATTCCTCTAGAGGCGTTATTTCTTGCTGTGACTTCTTGAATAAGAGCATGGAGGAAATAAAGAAAGAGCTCGCTGACAGCTGGTTACAAATGTGGAATGAATTTTCCGTACAGAAAATGGTGAGAAAAAACCAACTGGCTCTCTCATTTTAACTTTTGTTACTCCAAATTTTCCTGAGCGGGTGTTTGCTGGATTCTACAGTTTAACTGTTAGACTGTATATTCCAAATCCAAGGTTGTTTTTGTAAGTCCAAGGATTTGGACATGTTAGCAGCACTTGCTCTAAACAGAAAGTTTATGGACAGTGGTGTGGCCACAAAGGTGAAGGGTGTAATATTGAGGCAAAGTGTGCAAATTCTCACATGGTCACCAAAATGCCCAAAATATCAAGTCGAGAAGGTGATTTTAGTAATTGTTGCTAAAGAAAAACTTTCCTTTCCTGAAGCTAGGAAAGTGTACAGACAAAGAACAGCTTAAGTACCTCCACGCAAATGCAACATCAGTCTCAGTCCCGAATACATGTTCATCATGTAAGGAACTGGATGAGATGTTTCGTATGCTTGCCGATCAGATTAAACAATTAATAGCACACATTGTTAATTAAAAGCTTTACATCATTTAACATTGCATCTTTTTCTAATGTCGACCTTCTTGATAAATCAACCAAACCTCTTGCATCCAAAGCCAAATCTGTGCCTTCGCCATTAAAGAACGCCAAATTACCACCAATATCTGGACAGCTAACTAAACAAAATCTTAATTAGTGTCTGTTCTTACTATATTGTCTTCCTTTTTTGAATTACATACCAAAAATAATATAGGCAAGGCCAGCACTCTACTGGTTTTAACGGGCAAGCCTCTACAAAATAGAAATAAATCAGGGACGGCTTCTTCTAAACCCCTCCCAAAATCACCTCAGGCGTCTACCAAGCCTTTAACACCTGATGTTCCAGTTGTTGATGATGTTCTTGACCCTGAAACTTCCAAAATTAAAATTGAACCACCTGATGATATTCCAAGCCAGGCAGGGGAAGAGAATAATATAGGTCCAAGTCCTTTTTTAATTGTTAATGAATCCATTATTTATATTTTCATCATAAAATATGGCCAGGAAATTAAACTTGAATAGTGTGATACAATGAAGCATTAACGGTGTGAGTAGTCACATCGCAGATCTTAAGGTTCTTGTACGTGATACACCCCCTTTAATTATTTGCCTGCAAGACGCTCACCTCCATCAAGCCCACTCCTTTATATTGTGAGAGGGTTTTCAGTTTTTAGAAATGACTATTTCACTGCAGACAAAGCTAAGGGTGGAGTAGCAATACTTGCCCAAAACTACATCTGTGGTACATCTGTGAACCATAGAACTTCATTGCAAGCAGTAGCAATAATGATCATTACTCTATACAAAATGATACTGAGTTGTTTGTATCTGCCACCTAATTACAGGTTTGAAGAAATGGAACTGGTTGACCTAATCAGACAGTTGCCTGCCCCATTTCTTTTGGTTGGTGATTTTAATGCTCACCACGATACTTGGAGATCAAAACATGCAGCTCCAGAAGGTGCCGTATTGACAGGATTTGATGCAATTTGGATTTGATTCAGCAATGACGGTTCACCAACTCATCTGGTGGCTTCTACAGGTGGTTGGACAACTGTTGACTTGTTATTTTGTAGCTTTAGTTTTGAAACTAAATTTGAGTGGTCCGTTCTATCTGACACAGTAGTGATCACGTTCCTGTGAAGCTTACATTTTCTGACTTTTCGCACTGTAATGATTGTCTTCCCAGATGGATTTTGCGTAAATCAAAATGGGAAAGTTTCACAAACCTCGAAAGGTATAAAATTCTACGAGCCAATGCACCTCAAGTGTTTAGGCAGAGTAGAAGTGCATCATGGGTTCAGTACATTGGCACAATATTAAGAACCACACCCACATCAACAGTGTGGAAGAAGTTACGTTCTGTTTGTGGTCCTCCTTCCTCTGCTTCCTTATTGGGACTTAAGCAGGGGGATGGATCTTTGACTACAAATTGCTTTGCTTTGAAATTACTCAAGAGTAACCGACTGCTTTTTAGTCAGGGTCGTTCATCTACCGATTAGCTTGTTTTTTTAGAGTCTGCATACAATATGCCTTTTTCTTGCGTCAGACACTGGCTGCAGTGTTTTTTGACCTGGAAAAGGCCTTCGATATAGCTTGGTGAAGAGGTATTCTGAATACTTTAAAATCATGGGGTATAAATGGTGATATTCTTGCTTTTATGAAAAACTTCCTTACTAACAGATATTTCAGAGTGTGTGTTGGAACTATGTTGTCTGATCTTTATCGTTTATAGAATGGTGTCCCTCAGGGTAGTGTGCTGAGCGTGACCCTGTTTGCTGTGGCAATCAACAGCATTACCACTAATGTGTAGTGCCCTGTCCACTGTTCTCTATTTGGTGACGATTTTGCTATATATGTGGCTACTCAAGGTATGACAACTGCCGATAGAGCCCTTCAACTTGTAATTAATAGACTGCAATCTTGGTCAAAATTTACAGGATTTGAGTTCTCTACTTCCAAAACGCAATACATTGCTTTTAGTCAGTGAAGGCTGAACAATCAGCCTTTATTATTTCTTAAAAACACAACTTCAAACTCCTGAAACTGCTAAGTTTTTAGGCCTATTATTTAATCATAGACTTTCTTGGACTCCACATCTATCTAATCTAAAAACACGGTGCAATAAAATACTTGACATGTTACGTGTTCTCAGTGGTTCTCTGTGGGGAGTCGATAGGACCTGTATGGTATGTTTTTACCGTCCTGTTGTTCGATTGCGGATTGATTATGGCTCCATAGTCTACTCATCCACAAGACCATCAGCCGTTAAGAAGCTTGATTCGATACACAACTTTGCACTGCGTATTATTTCCGGAGCTTTTCAATCGAACCCAGTTTCTAGCTTACATGTTGAGACTTGTGAACCAATCCGTATCATCCGGTTTACGACGTTGTTTTTAATAACTCTTTGGTTGACAGATATGAATGTCGTCAGATTAGTACTGCCCGATTTGGCATTAGAACACGTAGAATCCTTGACAATTTTGGCCTTGTACTTCCTCCAATGAATATGTATACTCCATGTTTGATTCCTCCATGGTTCTCACAAATGCCAACTTTTGATTTTTCACTGTCCAGGTTAATCAAGCACAATACTCCTGATGTAGTATATCGTCAGGAGGTTTACTGTATACTTTATGAATATCCATCCAGTGAAATTATTTTCACAGATGGTTCTAAACCGGGCAGTAAAGTTGGTTGTGCATATTACTCATCCGGTCGGACGTATATGTATGGATTACCCTCAGCTTATAGTGTATTTTCTGCTTCACTCTGCTATTTTAAAAGACATTAATACCGTTCCATCTGGTTTCCGTCACTATCTTTTGTGTTCCGATTCCAAAAGTGCTTTGCAGTCTATTCAGGATATATATTCTAAGAATTCCTATGGTTGAAGATATCTTGTGTTCCATACATAGACTTCAGCTATGGGATGTCGGAGTATCATTTTACTGTGTACTTGGGCATTGCAGAATTTTGGGAAACACAAAAGCTGATGAAGCGGCAAAGGAAGCTACAAGTCAGATACCACACAGCGTGTTATGGTATCTGACTTTGTATGAACAATTAAAATTATTTTGCGTAAGAAATGGGAAGAAGAGTGGACAAATACAGAGTCCCATAAGCTGAGGGAAGTAAAAGATACTGTTCATCCGTGGAATTCATCCATACATGCCAGTCGTCGAGAGAAAGTGGTGGTTACTCGTATTCGTATCGGTCATTCCATGATCACTCATGGATTTCTGATGGAACAGGGAAATCTGCCACAAAGCCCATTTTGTCTAGGTGTTTTATCAATTAAACACATCCTTATTGAACGTGTTATGTTAAGAGGTGTGCGACGAACTTTTGCCCTACCAAATTCCATTCAGGCGATGTTGGGGGATAATGCTCAAATCCTTGATCAGGTATTTCCTTTTTGCATCGTCTGAAAATTTTTGATTAAATTTAAAAGCAAATTTTTGATTAGATTATTGCAGAGCCTCTTTACAGCTGTGTAATATTTTATGTTGTATAGTTAAATTATTTTTTGTTATAATGCTATCTTTTTTCATAATTTGTTACAGGGTTCTTTTACAGCCCTGTAATATTTGTTTTAATTGTTGTTGATTATAATTTATTGTAGATTGTCATTGTAACCTTGTTACAGGGACATTTTATAGCTTTGTAATGTATTATGTTGTTGATTATTTTATTTATTATCTAGTTTTTGTATTGTTATATTTTTTTTATTTTTTATTTCCAAGATTTTAAAGTAAAGCATCTTCTTGCCAAATTTTTGAAGGGGATAGTGACTGAAATGGTTTTTCACCCTAAAACTCCCCCCCAAAGTTATTTATTCTACTTCTAAATTAAATACACCTTTTTTGATTGCCTTATTACTAATTGTTTAATTACTTACAATGGTTGAATATATCTAAGATGTTTTTTAAAATTATGTTTCAGAAAACCTCCAAGAAGGAAAACAACAATTTCTGTAGGTTTGTAGCAAATTCATGTTTTTTCTAAGTTTTAGAATTAGCTATTAATGTTTAGGTATAATAAGATTTTTTTGAATAATAAAATATATTTCTTTTACTTATACATTCATTAGACTCTTTATAATCTAACTCCAAAGGGATCGGAGCCTTGTCGTATTACAAAAAGTATCTTGACTACAGAGGGTCAAAGAGGGAAATACACACTGTACAATATAGTAATATTACTTTAATGGAAACTAAATAAAGCTTAAACTATGAAACATGTCTTTACAATACAGTTTGTACTATAAAAGAGGAAATACCGCAATTTAGAGTAAAGGAAATAGAAATGTTAAAACACATTAGGAAAATACTTGTACTGTAATAATTTAAAATTAGAAATAATCAATGATATTTTTTTTCTTTAAAATCATCAGCCATTGCTTTGTCTTGAATATCTTTGAGCAGTAGAATTTTCACTAAATCAACACTACTGTCCCCAGCTCATCGAAGCAGAGTGTTATCAAATGGCATAGACTTGCCTGACAGAAAAACTTATCGGTGCCTCTTGAATTGAGTCATCTTTTTTCGCCCTCATTTGCAGAGTTTTTTCTCTGCTCATTTGATTCTTCTATCTAATACCATAATGCTTTTAAATTTATTCAACAACCTTCACTGGCTCTAAAGTTGCTTTGCCTTTTCTTTGAAAATATCACCGGAAATAGGAGCATGTCTGGATCTCTGTTGTTAAAACCAAAACATAAGTTCTTCTTCAACTTTAGGAAACTCACCATTTTTCACAATTTTGCTGTCGCCTGGTTCATTAATAATACACTTCAGGAAATTTTCAGTTTATGGTTACTCAAAAGGTCATAAATTATATGTCTACTGATAATGATAACCTTTAGGCAGTTAAAGTTTCCCCGTTATCTATATATTTTGTATACTATTTGAAAAGGAAAAGTTGTGTGTTGTTTTTTTTTTACCCTGACAATATTTTTTTCTTTATTCAACAATGTGTTTATAACATACACAGCACCCATTAAATACAATAAACACTGTCAACTTGTTTAAACACTGTCAATAATGCATGTTTAACACTAAACAAGGTTAGATATGAAGCAGTAACATAAATGACAAAATAAGAATTGTGTAGGAGCGAAAGGGTTCTTGTTTTGACAAGAAAACTATAACTAGTCACAAGTCAAGTATCTATTGAGATGTGTGGCTTAGTGCGGGGTGTCAGAGAAGTAAATATAGGATTAGAGAGAGTTTACTGTATTTTCTATTAATTATTGTAGATTTGCTCAGTTGGTTAAGGCATATACTTATTTTGCCGCAATTTTGACTAGTGAACTATCACAGGTTATGTTGGTTCAAGCCTGATTCATGGTATTGCGATTAGCCGTGTGTTGTCTACTCATTAGTAACAATCTCTAATGAAATAAAGTACGTAATTTTGTATTTTGTTTAGATGCAGAATCTACACCAGAGATGTTTTCTGAATTGATGGGTGCTCCTGAATCAGTGGACATGTTTGCCAACGATGTGACACTTAAAAACATGTCTGAGATCGATGTACCATCTAAAGACGTGTCTGCTGTCGATGTGACACCTAAAAACATGTCTGCCATCGATGTGACAGCTAAAACCAGTCCAGTTATCGATGTGACACCTACAAATATGTCTTCCATCGATGTTACACCTGAAAATGTGTCCGTCGTTACCATTCCTGATACGTGAGTACTTTTTTTAAACAATCCATTATACCTGAGTGGTTCACTTATATTGATGAGTATGGGGTGTGAAATCCTGAGGTACTCCTTTCTTTATCTAGTCTTGTGTTAGATCTCTCTCTTTCATCTTTACCTATCAGATTTCCTTTGACTAACTCTTGTTCTCTTTCAACTCTGATGCTATTAAGAGTATTCGAGAGTGATAACCTCAAGGTTTTTCATCTTTACTTTCACAAAAAAAAAAAATTTAATAACTTTACATTTCTTTGTGTTTAACCCTCTAACTGGCGATCGACCCCGGTCGGGGTCGATGAGTGACGTTTGATTAGTTCATCGACTCAAAAACACGTATTTTGCAATTCAACATTTCGCCCATTTAGAATCGTCCTACCGCAATAAATAAAATAGTGTTGGAAAGCTAATGTTCTGTAGATGCATAATCATGCAAAAAAGTACCACAAAACTTTATAAATAATATAAAAAAAATTGGTAAAGTTTGCATATTTTGATGCATATCAAAGATTAGAACTCTGCCGTTGTAAACAGAAATGATACCATTCTTTCTCAGATGGTCACAAATCTATTTTTCTGTCAAACAGATCTAACATAACACTGTTCTATAGATCACGTCTTTCTCTTTCGATCAGTGCTTTCCAAATCTTTCTATCTGTTATAGTTTTTATTATATAAAAATTAAACAAAATCAAGAATTTAAACTCATTTTCACACGTTAAAAATTACATTTTTTTCAATTCAACTTTTATCGTAGTAGATATTATTTTATCAAAATGTATAATATATCATTGTAGAGGTGATGTTTCAATCTTTCATAATCATGTATATCAAAATCCTTGTCAGTATAAGTAAAAATTCAAGAATTCGATAAAGTTGCCGACTATTCCGCTAGATCGCTTCAGTTGACGCGACAGCGCTTATATAGAAAATCGTGTACCCTGTGTTCATATGATTTTACGAAATGGTAATACGTCCAAATTTCACAAGTTGACAATATTATATAGTATTTTTCTTTCTCTTTCGAATTACAAATTCGAAATTATCGTAAGTTATATAGTTTACGAGAAATAACCATTTTACGAGGTAGTAACCAAACCGAACCAGACTCATCTTTCTTTCGGTGCAGTTTACTAAATAGGAAATATCGATTACTTACATTGATATTTTGTAACTGATCTTTACACTATTTGAAAGATGAAGTTTAGATCTTTCAGTTGGTACAACACATTACGTCTTAGAGTTATTATTTCTCACTTGCAAGTTCAAGTTTTGCGCAGGCTTGCTTTCTGTACTAAATACGTGCCTAGAGCCTAGTGTTACATGCATGGATCGATTTATTTCTGTTATTGTGAACTTATTTTGTTAGGTATGTTTATTTATTTATTATAATTTGTGTATACAAATTATTATATATGTGTTATTGTTTGTAGAATTTATTGTTTCGAGTGAATGTTATTATCAGACTTATCTAATACTGATGCTGTCTGGATATGTTATATCTGTTATGTTATATCTGCTCTAACCTGTTTAGCAGATTTCCATTTGTTTATATATAAAAATAATTTTATCTAATGAAAATTTTATAAATGGATTTTTCTTTTTAGCAACTTTTATCCACAAATATATTACAGATCTCTAGTAATACTTGGAAAAAAAAAATGTATGGTGTACATACAATTTGTACCTTTTCTGTGCAATTTGTGCCTCGGCCACCGGATTTTTGATTCCTGATCTAATAACTCAAAATGTTTTATATGTAATTTTTTTCACTACACAACTAAATTCTATGCACCTTTCTGAAGGAAATGATAATTTGTAGTTGTGTTTTGCATAATATTACTATTTTTGGTGATTTTTTTTCAAATGAGGTCTAACTTTTTTAAATCTTCTTTTTTTTTTTTTTAATATGTAACAAATTATTATTATTTTTTTTTTATCAACTATTATTCCAAAATATATTACAAAACTTTTGTATATCTTGAAAAACATTAATAAAAATTTTATTTTGGATGATTCAGGTTTTTCTAAAAAATGTTACATTCATTTTTGATACCTAACATACTTACTCCAAAACTATTTCAAAAGTTTTTTTTTTGATTACGTAGATAAATTCTACGCATCTTTCTGAGAAAAATGATATCCTATAAGTTAGGTTTTGTATAAAAATAATATTTTTTATTAATTTTTAAACAAACGAAGAGAAATAACATCTGTCGGATAGAGGGTTAAATAATCAAAGAATAATTTCCATCTATTCCAAATTTCATTCCAATTTTCTACAAGTTTCTGCAATTTATTTATCAGTATCTGACATTAATATGTCATTAGAGTATGTCACTGCCTGAATATACATTGGTTCCCAATTCCAGTAACTAATGTTTTTTGACTTCTATTCTTATTGATTATGTCAATTAGATGTAGAAATAAAAAGTGCAAAAACTTTGTGCAAATTTTCTCACCCACCTATCCCCAAAACCAAATGAACATGAACGAAAACTTAATCATCACCAAAAATGTCAGTTTCATAGTTGTCAATCAAAAATGGAAAATTAACCTTGAACGTAGTCTTTAAAAATATATTTATATATTTATGTAAGGGCCTACACATAGATCGTATTTGATTCAAATTGAGCTTTTATATTAATGATGGGAGTCAAGGTACATTTTTGATTTTCTAATTATTTTTGAACCATAATAATTTTTATTTGCAATTTTGCAGTTAGGTTTGGGTCATTAATCTTTATATTTTACTAAAATTTGCATGAAGTCATTGAGAAATTATATATTTTATAATGGCCCCAAGGCTACCAAATTGCTGTGGTCATATGAAGAGGTGCTGGTCCCCATGCTTGCAAGTTTGTCTTCACATTATTTCTCTCTACTTTTGTGTACTCTGTTATGTAGAGGAGGGTGACTGTTATTTTTGACTAGTTTGTTTGTTTTCCCAGGTAATCCCATACTATCTTAGAGTTGATGATTGAAGAGCTCATCACTTCATCTCTCTATTGTTAGAATTTACGTTTTATAGGTGCTTGGGTACATGCCCATTACTTGGAATACTTGGTTTTTGACCTCACTCCCCTTTAGTTCAGTACTTAATCTACCTCCATAGTTAAACTTTTGAACAATGAAGTCCTACGGAAGGTTGAGATGTTACAGGTGGTGCTTTGTTGATTATTCTTTCTCCATTTAATCCAATCTTTATCATTCTGAGAGGTACCCCATTAGCAGCATACTCCATTACTTATATGGAAGGGTGTCAAGTCCAGAATAACTTCCATGGCTACAGTGGGAAAAGTCATCATTGCTCCTTTATACATAGACATTCATGTCTTCCCACTTTCTCCACTACTTTCCTACTAAGTAGCTCAGTTATTTTTTTTTTGCCATGTATGATGATAATTCTCGCTATCATTGTATTATTAATATACAAATATATAGGACATTAAGTGGTCTCAAGTGTTGGAGTGAGATCGAAGTTGAATTTCACAAATAACTATATTTGCTGTGTGAAATATAGCTAATAATTGAAAATTAATATACAATTTTTGTTATAGAAGTGCGGACACATCTCCTTTGGAAAAATCTACAAAAAGAAAACTAGAAGAGAGTAGTAAAGATGTAACACCTTCGAAGAAGTCAAGACCGTCTTGTATGGTAATTTATGATAGTACACCACAAAGGAAGGAGTCCTCAATACCATTGTTTGATCTGACTAAGGAAACTTCACTAACTGAAGAAGTTATAATAGATGACAATGACGAGGCAGAAAATGATTTTAGTTTGAGGTTAGATTCTCAAAACGGGTCTGCCGAGCATGATGAGCCTTCACGGAATGAAGAGAAAGATGTTGTATCTCAAGGTATTGATAAATTATTAGTTCTTTTTAACCCTTTAAGGACCAGACTTATTTTTAGGAATTTTAGGAGCATTATGTTTTCCGCCATATTGGTTCTAATTTATACTATGTGAAAAAGACCATGCCTAAAATAGCGTTTTTGTAGACGTTTAGAAAAAAAATCGTAGAATCATTTAGAAACAAGATATTAAAATAATTTTGGTGTCATTTTCTTAGTATTTAATTGCTCTAATTGACTAAAACACAAAATATTTATTTAAAAGCAAATGAAAAGATAATTTTTTAAATTTTATAAATTTTTTTTTTAAATTTTAGATTTTAATGTGTGACATAGAATATCTCAAAAACTGAAAATAATTTATATGTGGTAAACCTAATTTTTTTATTTATTATACATTGAACTATAAAAATGCCAATTTTAAAACAATTATAATGAAAAATGAACATTTTAGGGACAAAAAACCGTGATAGCCTAGTCATGGATTTTTTTTTGTGTATTAGGCCTAACTTGAAAACTAACTTCACTTTCATCTGAACTGTCACTACTCATATTTTCTGGAAATAGTAATGCTGATGTTGATTGATCGTCAGGATAGTATGTTTTGTCCAAGTCAGAATCGTCACTGTTGAAAAAATCCGGTAATTTATTTATATCATCGTCAGAGTCTGTCAATGCAAGTTCACTGTCTATTTCACTTGTCCTAGCCAATTCGTCACTCATTGTCACAATTGTCACTCATACACAATAAACAATAAAACTACACTAATTAACTAATTAACAGATAAAATTAACTTAAAATAGTACAACACGAAAATACAAGATGAATCACAACTTCAAAAGCTAACACGACTGTCTCAACTAAGAATGTAAACAAAGAGCTTATCTGTTTGACTACGTTACAATGCAGCCTTGATTTCGTCATTTTATATAAAGTTAACTTGTAATAATATTAGAATAGACTAGCTGCTTTAGGGTGTTTATAAAAACATTATTTAAAATATATATTTATACCAATTAATTTCTTGATTATTATTATTGTAAACTCGTTAAAATAATAAAAACAAAAGCGGACGATAGATCGTCCGCTCGGTCTTTTTCGCATATTTACGTGCGGTCGATGGATCGTCCGCTTGGTCTTTTTCGCATCGTATGTGCGGACGATAGATCGTCCGCACGGTCCCTAAAGGGTTAAAACAAGTGAGGAGGGTGTCTGTTATGAGTAAAACTTTGGACCCTGGGTTCTAACTTATGGAAGACTCTTTTTTAAATGTTTTGCTCACAAAGAAAGGAGCTCTCTCTTCTATACAACTTTCCTTCTTTATGAATGTGTATAAATTTAGCTTAATTGACTCTAACAATCATTTAACCCAAGAACAACCAATATCTACTTAAATATATTCTAACCTTTTACGTTTACATTAATTTTTTGAATATTACGCTTATACATTATTTTACCAAGCTAGTATTATTGATTAAATTATTTAACCTTTACATTTTATTATAAGCCCTTTTACCTAAGTCAGCGCAGACCTGAGTGAACCTTCCCCCGAATCAAGAATGTCTTTCTAAAATTAACCCTTAACAATTTACTTTGACAAATGCTCTATTCCACATACACACAAATACACTTGATCTCTTATTTGCTCACCTTGTTCTTTGCAGTAAGTGCCCAACTTAATGTTGTCCAGTAACAGTAATGATTGTCCCCTAGAATGAACATCCTGCTCCTTCACGGGGAGCGGCTTCACACAAAAGACCCCGTGTTGTAGGAGTCACCTCCCTTTATGTTATTGTTTGACCTACTTGTGTGCTCGTGCTTGTCTAAGCATTGCATTACTTTTTGAGGTGTTGCTTCATATTCCCTCAATGGTTTACATTGACTTATTCATATTTCTATAATTATTACTATATTCTAATCTACTAATAATAATATGATCATATTCATAAATAATGTGAATGTGTTTTTCTTGACATTTATCAAAAAATAAACATTTATAAAATTAATCTCTTTGCCATAATTTTAGCTTTCATGACCAGAATTCACTACTAGGTCCTGTTTAAGGTCTTACAGGGTGTCCATCAGGCTTGAAAATTGGAATTATGCTTGAATTTTGCCAGCCGTCAGGAATTTTTTCCCAAGAAGATTTAAAGTTAAGAGTTTGGTAAAAAAATTTACAATTCAAAAATAAGTTTGACAATTTATTTACCTTGTTTGCCATTAGTCTGATATTTTTTAACATCGCGAAACAATTTTTAAATTTCAAAATCCATTAATATTGAAGAAACTTGCAATTCTAGAGACAAGGAATTTAGGCTTTTTCGGGTTATGACGAATGTGTACAATGACAATGTGGGTCAAGTTGACGTAGGCTGGTCTTTGTACGCCCCACGTTGGGCGCCAATTGATGTAGACCAGTTTGAATGCCCCTCGTTGGGTGTCAATGGACGTAGTCTAGGGGACAGAGTCCTTTTTGGTCTGTTAGAGATGCGGGATAATAACTTCTTGGGCAACTTAAAATTATTATCAACTAATTTGCATATCTGATCTTAGATTATCTGATTGGTAAAAAGTCAATGTAGAGTTTTCAGGTCCCCTTAGTCCTAAAAAGTAGTTTTTAAAATGTCATGTATGACATGCTCTACAGCCCAAACAATTGGGTTGATTTTGATCCGATTTTATATGTGGACATATTTAGGTCATGCCTTAAAGTGTAATTCTCACACGTAAGCAGTATATAGACGAAAGTGGTTTCTGGAGGGATGTCTGTCTGTTATCTGACTGACTGTCTTAACATACAGACACTCCATATATGTAGCATATTATGGTCCTAAATATAATTAATTGAAATTGATATGTGGCTATATTGTGGTCTTATTGAATATATTTTCTTCGTGTTTTTGTTGTAATGAATTAGAATTCGGAAGAAGCTGCCATAACAAAAAAAGAAGACAAAATGATGTAATATTAAAATCAACTCAAATGATTTTAATGAAACATAGCTTAATTGTAGCCACTAATAACTGCACAAAACATGTTAGTCACCATCTCTAAAAAAATGCCAGTGTGTGTGTTTCACTAAAAATAAAACATTTAACCATGTTGTATTATAAAGATGTTAAAATTTTAGTGCAACGTGAAGTATAATAACCCAAACCCTTGTGCAAAATTGGAAGTAACAAAATATTACTGTTCAAATATAAACCCTACCATCATCATTAACAGCTTGATTTTTATCACATACAATTTAAGAGCTGAGGATGCGTTTATGATACAAGCGAAACAAGTTTAGGGCTTATTTTAAATCATTAATATTTTTTCAAAGATAGCGTCCATGGTTCTTTTTTTCACACTTTTGATTAACCCTAGAGGCAGCATGGTTAATTTTCTTAACAATTCTTCGTTTGTTTAAAAATTAATAAAAAATATTATTTTTATACAAAACCTAACTTATAAGACATAATTTTTCTCAGAAAGATGCATAGAATTCATATATGTAATAAAATTTTTTTTTTTTAACGGTTTTGGAGTAAGTATGTTACATGTCAAAAAATGATGTTATCATTTTTCAGAAAAACCTGTATCATCCAAAATCAATAGCTTACCACCTTTTTCTAAGATATACAAAAGTTTTTTATTTGTCATTATATTTAGGAAAAAAAAAAATTGTTACATTTTCAAAATTTAAAAAACTATTTTACGTAAAAACTGAATTTTCTCTTTTGTTTTTCAACAATTTACCAAAAATAGTCAAATATATTTTATACAGAACTTCTATATATCATTATATTCAGAAAGGTGCATAGAATGTAGGTGTGTAGTGAAAAAAATTTTTGGTTGTTTCACATTTGGAGTTTTTTGGTCAAATACCAAAAAGTCGAAGTGTAAAAAGAGAATAATTTCATAGATATCGTTAATTACACCATACAAATAGATTGTTTTGATTTTTTTCAACGTTTACTAGAGATTTGTAATATATTTGTCAATATATTTAGGGGGAAAAAATAATAATTTGTTACATTTTCAAAATAAAAATACCGATTTCCCCTAAAAAGGTAACTTTCACAAGTGAGGTTAGGTTAGACACCTCAACAATTTAGGCGTAATTAGTAACTTTCTAAAGCTAGGCCTAAGACAAAATCATTAGATTTCACTAAAACAATATACTTTACAAAGAATAACACACATATTCACTTGTATAATCAATTAAAACACTCAATATAAGAAAATTTGGTTATAGCCTACATTTAGAATTTACCTTTTAGGTTATCCGAAATATAAACCTTTCACAAACTAGAAGTTCACTCAAAAACATAAACTTTAGAAATAAAAACACATATATTGTAACTTGTATACTAAATTTATATACAATTTGTATACACAAACCTTCAAAATAACATATATCTAACCCCAAAACAATATGCGCCACGCATAATATTACAGTTTTTATGTCGCACATTTGCGTATGTTCTGAGATCAAAATAAAACCTTCTAAGTAAGTATTTGTCTATATCAAGTGGTACCAACTTATAGAATGAAATTTCCTCTACAACATACTGTAAAGAACGAATACGTTTTTCTGACATAGAAAAATGAATTACATCATTTCGTAAACTGCACCGAATGCCAAATGAATTTCGTGTGTCAAGTTTGTACTATGGTCAAGTAGAAATATCTCTGGATCTGTGAGACGCAGAAAAATTTGTAATCTACGGTTAGAAAGAGAAACATGTGATCTATAGAACAGTGTTTTGGTAGACTTATTTGACAGATAAATGGATTTGTAACCATATGGGGAAAAATGGCGTTGCTTTTAGTAAAAACCGCACAGTTCAAATCTATGATTTTACGCATCAAAAATATGTGAACTTCACCAATTTTTGGAATATTATTTATAACGTTTTGTGGTATTTTTTTTTTGCATGATTATGCATCTAAGGAACATTAGCTTTCCAACTGTATTTTATTTATTGCGATAGGACGATTTTAAGTGGGCGTAATGTTGAATTGCAAAATACGTGTTTTAGAGTTGCTGAACTAAGCCATGCATTAAAAACCGTCCCGCTTCTAGGGTTAACAACTACCGACATGAATTTTTATGACAAATAATTTTGTTTACAGTAGCACCCCTCTAATCCACCCTCGGCTGGTCCGTTGCTCCGGTTAATCCGACAGTGATCAAGATCGTGAGCTTGTGCTGACTTGTCGATGACTCACAGCCCGTCGCGCGCCACACACCAATTGTTTACGGTTTGTTATCGCTTACCCGCTTCAGTGCTGTGTCATCTCTCGTGTTGTTTCTATTGATTTGTCATAGTACTTGCTAGACTCATTGTGTGTACAGTTGTTTGTTTTTCAACATGTCAGGAGGAAAACGTAAACATGTTACTGTAATCTTTGACTTATGACTTTTTAAATCACTTATTTCACTGTAAAAAAGTCTCTTTATATAATATGTAATAAATATTGGCTTTTTTCGGATAATCCGACCTTTTTTGCGTTCCGACCATGCCCCCAGTCCCGAAGGTGACGGATTAGAGGGGTTCTACTGTAGTTAGTATTACGATTGTGAATGGATGTTTCAGAAAGTTTCTGCTTTGTTTCTGCACTATTTGTTAGAGTAGTTGTTTTTTTTCTTTTTAGATTTATCGAATACATGGAAATCTCATAAGAACTCTTCTGAAAAGAGTAATGTTTCAGAGCGTAATTCGTCATGGTCATCACAAGTGGATAAAGAAAATGATTTGTCTTGGCACTCTCACAAAGAGTATAATACAAAAGAGGTAATTTTTTAATCCTTTTACCAACTCTTATTTAACATAAAATAAGAATTACTGATCTGGACAATTTAAAATTGATATTTTATTTTAGATACAAACTAGTGACAAATTGTGTTCAACTACCCAAAAAACAAAGTAGTAGTTGAGTTTTACTAAAATACACTTATAATAAATATAAATACTATCTTGAACTAATTATTTTACACACCTGTCTACAAAACCAAATACAAAAACTTGTCCAATATGTGAGAAATGTGAATTTTTATTCTATTTTAATATTACAGTTTAAATACAAGTAAAATTAAACTAGAATGCAATCCTTACCTAAGCCAAAGCATGTGTGTAAGAAACAAGTTGATTGTACTTATGCATAATTATCCCCGTTATACTAACATTGAAATAGTATGATGACAGTAACCAGAATATCCATTTACACTACTTATAGTGGAGAATTTACAAAATTACACATAATTATAAAGTACTTATTTATATTAATACACACATACATATACACAATTAAATTATAAGAACAAATAATAAATTATTATTAATTTTAAAACTACAATAGTACGATATAACAAAATATAGTATAAATAGCTGTTTTCCATTAGTCCCCACAATGCGTTTTGCGACTGAAGCAAGATATGGAAACTTACCATGAATACATTTACTTAAAGTATTTTGTATTTTAACCCTCCAACTGTTATTCAACAACCGGTTATAAAAAATATTAGTGTCTGTGGTGGCATTCAACAACTGCGACAACTGGAATGTTGTAAAAATCACACTTTTTACAAATGAGCATTTTGCCCAGTACAAATCATCTTACCGTAATATTTTTAATACCATTGTAAAGCTAATGATCCGTACTTACAAATTCAAATAACCAAAAGTCCATAAAACGTAATAAAACATTGTCATAAATCGCTACAGTTACTTTATTTCATAGCTAGGAATTAACACGACAACAGTTGTCGATGCAGAAGACAAAAATTATGTCATATTTGTCAGTTTTTCACAAGTCCATATTTCTGTCAAACTAATCCAAAGATACATCATGTTATAGTGTTTTTCTTTCTCTTCACTCTTCAACGGTGCCTTCCAAATTATCACCACTTTCATTGTTAGTGAGATTCAGCCATTTAAAAAATGTCATGACCAAAATGATTCATTTGTAACAACCAGTCAAATATTGATTGATAATATTTTGATTTTTTGACACTATTTATCATTGAAACTACGAATTTGAGCTTCCCCAATGAAATCATCTTTGTTTTTGTCATTGATCGAGATAGCCGTTATGTTTGTTGAACTTGCTGGTTCTAAGCCCAGTTTAATATGTATTAGGCTATTGTTTTGTGAGTTTATTAATTTTTAATTTATAGTATTTAATTTATGGTTTTTTTTATACAGATTTATCTTCACAATTCTATAGTAAAACTAATGTAAATGTTTGAATAGTATAAAAAAAGTTGGTGACTTTTTGTACCTTTCTCTAAATAATAGTATGTTACAAATTGGGTTTTGCATAAAATAAATATTTTTCAAAAAAGGCATAATTTTTTAACTTGTGTGTATGTTTTTCGTAAAAATTTATTTTTTCTAATAACAATTTTCTAAATTGATATAATTTTTTTACTCACTTTATTACAACTAAATTACAAAACTTTAGTATATCTTGAATAAAATTGAATATTTTTATTGTATGCTTAGGCCTATGCTTTTTTGTGGTGTTTTGGCATATGTTAATGCACATTTCTTGATTCCTGATATACTAACTCAAAGTCTTTTTCCATTATATTGATAAATTTTATGCCCCCTTCTGAGAAAATGATATACAGTAGGACCTCCATATAACGAAATTGAAGGTTCCAAAGAAAAGTTCGTTACATAGAAATTTTGTTATAAAGAAATTGTATTTTTTTAAATATTATTATTTTTTATTATTATTATTATTATTTTTTTACAGTTTAAAAAAACAGAAATACTGCAGTATTTAACTTGTGTTTTTATGAAATGTAACACAAGATATTATGTATACTCCTATATAAGGTTAAAAATAAATAAAAACGCAATTAGAGAAAAAAACATACATATGTTGTATTTATCTGCATGAAATATACTGTATGTAGGTACATAATAAAATACAAAAAATATTTACTACATTTTATGAAGCAAAAAGGAAATGTATACATATAAATTGGTAATTTATTTGTTTTGAACTGAGAAATAGTGTCTAATATCTTTTTGAACACATGTTTGTAACTTCTCATAGAAATGTTCACAATCATTTAGCATTTGGAAAACATTATCAGGCACATTAAAGCCTTCCGTTTAGACATAGCGAATGCTCTGTTCTCAATGACAACTCAGTCTATACTGAGTGATCAGATATACAGACGAGCGCCGCCAGTACCGCCAAGGTGGGGAGAGAGAGGGGGAGTCCGGAGCTGCCCGCTGTCTGTGACTTATACTAACTCGCTGACAGATGCGGGTTCTTCTATGGCGCCTTTCCTTGTGACCATTACATAAATTTTAATAATAAAAATTACTTTTTGGATTTTTTTGGACATTTTAGTTCGTTATATGGAAGATTTCCTTCGTTATATGGAAACATTTTTAAATGGAATTTTATTTGTCTTTTAAAAAAATTCGTTACAGAGAAAATTCGTTATATAGAAGTTCGTTACGTAGAGGTTCTACTGTATATTAAGGTGGGTTTTGGATAACATTACTGTCATAATAAACCTAACTTTTTACCTATTTTTCACTTTCTACATAAAAATTGATTTTACATAATGTAATTTTTCAAAAATGGTATATTTTTTAACCAACTTAAATTCACAAATGAATTCCATAACTTTTGTATATCTTGAAAGATCTAGGAAAAATCTTGTTATATTATGTATAGGCACTTTTTGACATCTAGGTTTTGCTGCAACTTTTTTTTTCAATCCTGACATACCAAGTCAAAAATTTTTAGTTCCAAACTTTTTGTTCATTGTATTTCTATGACCGTCCTGAGAAAAATAATATCAAGTTGGGTTTTGGATATGATAAAATTCGAAATAAAATTTTACTAAAAAAATGCATTTCAAATATTGTCATAATATTATTGAAGACAATCTTATTTTAATACCATTCATTCTTTTATACATAATGTAAAGTGTACCATTGTAGATAATATTACTATTTTTGATGAAGTTAGAAGAAAAAAAACTATTAAAAAAGAAGCAAAACGTTGTGGCATCTTGTGAATTTCTAATTGCCATTTTTAGGGTTAATAAGGAAAATAATTTAAAAGATATAATGATAACTTACAAAACAAACTCGGTTTAAATTCAAAGCATTTATCATTCAAATCCTTTTATTCCATTCATTTAAAAAATTAAAAATCATTTTTATATTATTTCTTTTTTACAGTCACAAAATGTATATCGTAAGATGCATGTGCATTGATCGTCATTCTGGTCATTATTAAAATACAACAATTTTTAAACAGTATTTCATTATTAATAATAGCTGAATTATATTAAAATAATAGATCCTTAACTAACCTAAGGCCTGGTGCACACTAACTGAAAAAGTTATCGGGACGCCACATTCTTTTTAATCGGATACAAAGAAATGTGAAAGAATGTGTTAAGACATGTACACTGGATGCCGATAGTTATCTGATATCTTCAGCCTAACTCAATAAATATTGGGTTTGTCGTCAGTACCTGGCCCTATCTGCGTCATTAGTTTAGTGCACACATGCCACTGTGTCCGTTTTTCTGAGGGTTTTGTTTTCAATTTACAAGAAGGTAAGTCTTGAATGTAATTTTTAAATATTTATTAGAGTTTAAAAATATTATTGAATATTTAATTAATTCATAGTAAATTTAATAATAGTTTTTATATTAATCATTAAAATTTTATTATTCATTTTATTTAATTATTATATTATTTTAGTTTCATTAAGTAATTGAATAATAAGGTCATTAAATATTTTAGTTATTAAATCGACGAGCCATGGGAGATGATGACTCTGACCACGTGGAGTTCGAATTGTTCATTGAGGAGGTTAAACAACATCCTGAAATTTGTGATATTAGAACCGAGGTTTATATAGCGAGAGGGAAAGTAATTGTCATTGGAGGAAATGATTGCAAACCTGTTTCAAGATTGCAGCCAGAAAACTGAAAATGAAAAGAATGTGACAAGTAAGTACATACTATTTATTTTATTATTTTTTTTTGTAACTACAGAAGCGTCTAGAGGGGAGAAAATCGTACTTGTAATCATACCCATCCTTTCTGATCGTACTTGGATTTATTTGAGTTATAGAGTATTTTAACGATTTTTCTTCCAGTTACCAAGGTTTTGTCATTTTATTCCCGTCATTTAGTATTCGAGTATTCTAGAGTTCTATATTTGTTCGAGATAATAGAGCTCTAAATGTGAAGGAAAAAAAATTTTATTCAGTTAAAAATAGACATTAAAATTAATTTTGGTATAGTTAGGTATAATTGTATTACAAAATCACAGAGAAAATACACTCACCCCATTCAATTTCAACAACCTCGACTAATGTAATCATAAATATAATTATGGGTATTTTATACATAATGAACTTGTACAGTTATAATTATATACCTATACTTCAAAATGTAGTTTTTTATTTATATAAATTTTTCTTGCCAATGTACTTGATCAACTTCACTTTCAAAATAGTTAACATATCCATTTCTAATAGCATTCACTCCAGGGCCAGACCATGGTAATGCATGGTCGGTATTTGTTCGTTCCCCAAGTTCTGGTATCTACAATGTCTGAGTGTAATACACCCATCTCTTTGACGAACGTAATTGTGAAGGAAGCAGCAAGTCTTGACTACTTGTATAGTCAAATCTGTGGTTATGTTTAATGGCCGGTGAAAATTTTTCCAATTGTTAGACAAAATCCCAAAAGAGTATTCAATGTATCAGCGGTCTCGGCTTAGATGCTAGTTAAAAATTCTCTTTGTTTTTGAGAAGATTTTTCCCTTTATGGTCAAAATATGTGTAAAAGCCTATATGCATTGTCAGCTAGAAAGATGTAAGGAAGATTTGAGTTTTCGGTACCTGTTAGGGGTGTATCTGATTGTAGTTATAAAGATTCATTCATCAGTTCTCTATAGAAGGAAGAGTATTGAAATATAGTAATATACCTCTCCCTCCCTTCCGAACGATCTAACATCTATGTAAATTAAATTGTAATTTGCATCAGCCACTGCAAGTAATACTATAGAAAAAAACTTTATTACAATGATCCACAGTTTTCTTGGTTGGTGTAATTTTTCTAACATGTTTTCAATCCATCGAGGCAATGTGGAAAATCACTTTTTTTTTTAAATCTGAAAAAATCTGCAACATTTTTCAGTATTAAACTGAGGAAAACATTCTTCTTTTAAAATTTGTAAAATGGTTGCACAAACTTTTTCTACAATTTTACACAATGTCGAATGTCCAAGCCGGTAAGAATAATGAAAGTCCTTAAGGTAACATCCGCTTCCAAGATATCTGTAACAGTATCAAAATGTAAAGTTGTGAGCTAATGCATAAACAAAATCTGTTAAAAATAAAAATTAAAAACCACCAAATTTCCAATTTTTATGAAAGTGAAAGCTATCGGGGGAACTAACACACAAGTTGTTTTTTTCCACCTTCTTCTTTTTTTTTTTCTCAAGAATTATGTTTTACTTCAATGTTTGTAATTATTAGTTCTAAACTCTTGCTAAGAATCTTTTCTTTCTTTTGATTAGAGTTAAAAAGCTTGAACTGAAATGGAAAAATATAAGGGACAATTATGCACGAAGCGTCCGAAAAAGAACCAGTCAGGTCAACCAGCAGGAGAAAGGTGGCAATACAGCTGTCATTTTTGGAGGGCTCTATGGCTTTGGCTGACACTCAATCCACAATCGAAGAACCTCATAGCCTTGACTCTCCTGTCTCCCAACACCAAGAAGAAGAATTGCCACTAGGCCCCTGTGGCTTCGAGTGGACCTGCCACACCTAGTTCGTCCACTGGAACAGGCAGGGCAGCTCCTAAATAGCGACATGAATTGGAATCTTTATGAATTTCATGAATTCACCAGTAGTTGTCGAGCCACCAGATGCCGATAGATCTTTTTTCGATTCTCTAATTCCATCTATAAAAAAATTTACAGAAGACCAAAAGTTAGTATTTAGGAGTGAAGTCATAGAAATATTTGTACAAATAAAAAGACAGTGCAATACTACCTTCATCCCAGTGAAATCCTGCACAACCGCTCCTATCCCAGAAAATGTTAACCAGTTTAATTACCGTCCCTCCCCTAACTAACCTGCCAATTTGTTCTCATTGCTAACAACCCAGGCATTTTACCAGAAACAGCAAATACATTTCCTTCACCTCAGCAGAATTCATCCGTAAATTATCCTATGATAGACACCATATCATAGCTCAGTTTCTCATCTATGCCTGTAATGTCACCCATTCTATATTCCTCTCCATCTTAAACAACCTCATCTATCCCTTCACAGTCATTTAGCTTGACAGAAAACACCTCAGAAACACAAATAAGCCCAGAAGTAAATCCTGATTTCAATATTACGCACCCAATATAGTGCCTATTTTGTTCTTTTATAAGTTTGTATGCTTATTTTTATCTATCTATTTTTACTTTTGTTAATGTATATAAGTAAATAAATGTTATAAAAATGAAGTTATTATTTAACTTACCTCAATGTTACTGATATCATCTCCAAAGGTGATACGGGAACTCTCATGGGAATTTCTTTTCCTTTTAGTGCGTTGGTGATTAGTCTAGCCAATTCATCAGTTGATCGCATTGACATTCGAAATTACAGTAATTGAAAAACTTTTGTTCATCTTACCAGAGATCGATTAAACTTACGCTGAAGACACCTTTTAAATATCTCATCGTTAAATGGATGGATCCAATATTTTCTTTTTATAGCTTCACTTTCACTTATGTATTGCTACACTAAGTATGAAAAAGCTAACTTTTTAAAAATAAATTTAACCTTTTTTTTTGATCCATCCCGAAGCAACAAAACAAAACTGACATTGTTGAGAAATTCTCGGTATTGACGTTGAGCCTTATCACGATAGTATGGATTGAAATGCCTATAGGTATCAAGGAGATGGGATTGAACAGGACGCTGCGTCCCAATTACTTTTGCAGCTAGTGTGCTCCGAGCCTAACCTAACCTGTCTTTGACAAATAGGTTAGGTTAAATTATTTTATTATTTTTATAAAGGAAACAAACATCCTTTCACATCATAATATTTCTATATCATAAATATTTGTATCATAGTAAATTTCCATTATTTGTTCCCTTGCTTCAGTTAGAGAACTCATAGTAGGGATTAACGGCAAAGACTCTGTAACTGACCAGAGGAGGTTTTTAGATGCATCTAGCCAATACTGAATAGTCATTGAGTCTCAAGTCTCTTATAAGCACCTGTTCACACGTCATTTAATAATAATGTCATTTTCTTTATTAGTTTTCCCTATGTATTATATATGAGGAAATATGTTGGTGTGGAACCCTTGTATAAAAATTTTATGAAATAATTTCAGGCTCTATACTGTAACAAAAAATAATGAAAAAGTAATGAATTTTATAATAAGCAATGAAAGTAATTAACTAATCAATTAATTTAGGCAATCATAATTTTGAATTTGGCATCATTTCAATTGCTAGAATTGGTAAGCTAGTGGTCAGTTAAGAAGGCACATTCCCAGCTTCATTGGGATTTGGTTTCAAATACGGTAGATGCAATGATGAATGTAAAAGACGTCTAAAGTAATATATCGATAATAGTCATATTTCCAAAATGAAAGCAAAACAACCTAGTCGAGAAGACTCTAAGGTTCATAAATATTATGGGGTTGTCTAGAGGATATCTAGAGGTATACATCATCTTATCTTTCTTAGGAATGCAATAAGTCCTTGTGGCTGATATGTTAAAGGATCAGACTGTTCAAAGGAAATAAACGGTTGTGTCAAAAAGGACGCAACTCGAAGTTTAAGAAGATATAAGTTGCACATAGATAAATTTTTCTTCCCCAAATATCAGTTGGCAAAACTGTTCTAATTGTTGACTCAGCTTGTGTTATTGTAATGCACTAGTGCTATTCCAGTATGCATTTTTTTTTGTGTTTGTAAGTGTGCATATATTTTTTAATATGTCTTTTTCCAAATATGAATGTGTCTTTATTATTGAGACTTATTGGACGTATAAATCTTACAAATGAGTAAAAGACGAGTTCCACTTACAATTTCCCAATTCTTTAGTACCTAATAAGTCAATAATATCACGTCTGATTAATAAATTCCGTGAGACTGGCAGTGTATATGATCGGAAAAGCACAGGTTGACCATCACTGTTAACAGTGGAAGTTCTGGCCTATGTGAAAGATCCTTTGAATCGCTCACCCAGCAAATCACTTAGAATCACTATCTACCGCTTTTAGGGCTACTAAAAATTTTAAACTGTATGGTTACCGCATCAGTGATCATGAACTGAAAGAACTTGACCACGGTAAACGTCTACAGTATTGTCATTGGCCTCTAAGATCCCCAGATCTTACTCCTGCAGATTTTTTCCTTTGGGGGTATTTAAAAAGTAAGGTTTTTCAAAACAATCCCCATACACTTGACGAATTAAGCATAACATTGAAGTGAGATTTAAAACATTAGTGAGCAAACACTGTGAAAAGTGCCTGCAAATGTTATGAAACATGTCCAAACTTGCATTGCAAACAGAGGAAGTCATTTTAAATATTTATTATAAAAGATTAAAAGGTAATTTGAATATTGTATAATTATATAATGGTATATTAATTTTTTAAAGTAATAAATTAACGTCATCAAAAATAGGGTTGTGTTGAAACACCCTATAGAAGAAGAAGAACATGAGATCAAGGTGTCTATATAATTTCATTAGTACTTGATGGAAAATGTGTATAAAATAAAGAATGGCATATGACGAATAAGGGTTTTGTTTTTCTATGCATATGTACTAGAGAGTCTGTTAATTGTATATTATTTATGTGTACTAGGATTATGCTGCCTTGAAAATGAAGTATGACGAACTTGAAAAAAAATATCAGGCAAAGGTAGACAAGTCTTCAGGGACGGATGGACAAACACTTCAACCAAGTGTAAGTAGTAGAGGAATAAGTAGAATTTCATTTTCAGTTATTGTAATATAATCTAAACAAATACCGTGCTATGAACGGCCCTCAAAATTTGCCTGGGTTCTTAGTTTCAATTAATTATCATCAAATCAATGGTTCAGTATACTAATTAATTTTTATTAACAATGACTATCTCCTATCTTATTAAATAATACAATATCTTTATTACTACTATTAATGCAGAATGACTCTAATTATTGTGACTCACAGATCTGATTCTACATTATATTTTATTATTACTTGTGTCTGAAATAATTACAAGGTTTAGACACGAGGTTTGCTCACCCTGCTTGCCATTCATGGATGCTCATCTGAAGTCTCAATACTCCCAGGATTCTCTTACTCGCCAAGTCCATCTGGCTATCTTTCAGAATTATGCTCCCAGGATTCTCTTACTCGCCAAGTCCGTCTGGCTATCTTCAAAAATTCCTGCAGCACTTCCCTCAATTAATCTTGGCCCACTGACCAAGTTTTCTCCCACCCAAGGGTTTATATGTGTTTGTAGCATCAATGACGTCTGCCTTGCTTGCAAGGTAAGCAATTTCATCATTTTTCCAGGTCTGTCACAATAATTGTTGTCATACTGTGTTCCTAAAAAGAACTTAGACTATATTCCTAACTAAAACTATCCTTATTCCTAACAACCGTGACAAAATAGAAATGAACCTAAAGAAATTCACCCAGTGCTTTCTAAACTGTGGAATTTTGTGGGTCATGCCTTACTTCCAAAGGCGCCATGAAGTTTCCAATATGTACACTAAAATGACATTTTTCTGACATGACTTTAAAAACTGATGAAGCGATGATAGGAAAGACAGGTAATGGATAAAGGACATATTTCTTGTAGCAATGTATTGTATGATTTTGTTTTTTAAAGAGAAAACACTCTCGCTTTGTAGAAATAGAAAGAAAAGAACATAACATAAAGACCCACAGCCCTCGAATACTTTTAACAGCATCAGCGTCGGAAAAGAACGATAGTTTGTCAAAAGACACCTGATAGGCAAGATGAAAGAGAGGGATCTAACCCATGACTATATAAATAAAGGTGTAGATTCAGTTTGGTTCCCTCAGAATTATCAAGTTTGTATTTGTTGTCCTGTATGTCACTGCCATAATTCAAACGTACAAGACAATACATTTTGTTTGGGTCTTTAGAGGTTATGTGTAAGCCAAGACTTACAAAAATTTTAATTATTACATTTACACAAATTGTATCCAATGATTTCTACAACATTCACATACAATTATTGAATTCTATAACTGACTTGTAGTGTTTCACATTTTTGAGCTTATCAATTATGTTAGTAACCAGTAGGATAATCTCGGTTCAATCGAGACATGTTAGCAGTTCATGTTCGGTTTATTTAAGCAAAACAGAATTAGCATATTAAATGTCAAATTTCTTTAACTTCATCTCAGGTTGGAGGACCATCTCACAAAGTGAGAGAAATTAAATATGCACATTACACTTATAAATTCAAGTGAACCATGTATAATATTAATGGTAAGATTTTCCTACTTTCACCGTAGATAAAAGTTCTTGTAGGTAATGGTGAAATGCAGATCACATCGTTCTCCTAGCTAGAGACTGCTGAGATGAGCTTCACTTAGAATTGTCGATATTAGTTCGTTATTTATAATTACACATTTTCATTTCATTTAGTTTTTATTTCATAGCCGTGGTACAAAATATTGTTTGGCCAGATCAAAATACCAACTATTACTAACATATAAAAGACCAATACATAGGCTATACTTAAATAAGTCAAAGTTAATGCACTTACAATAATAGTCAGTTGAAATTCTACAACTGCTATCAGGTTCAAAAACAACTAAACCTAAATTACAAACATCAGCAAAAGCTTAAAACCCAAACAATTTCAAGTCAAAATACAAAAAGCATAATTTCATTCCATTTCTATATCCAAGCATAAACAAAGTGCTCGGCCAGACAACCATCACATTATCCTTGCTAAAGTGTAACACAACCACTACCAAACAAAATTTGATTTTACAATATAGCCAAAACACCCCCCCCACAAATAAACTAAAACGTATGACAGATGCCTTTGCTTACCGAGTAAAAAACTTTGATGACAGAAGTCGTCGTAAGTTATTTTAAAATTTTATGAAATTCACTTCCAGCCGTAAATAATTTGCAAGTTTGTTAATAAATTCAACACCTGGATGAGAAGGAAGTTTTTTTTACAACATTAAGCCTAAGAGGCTGATGTCTTAAAAAGTTAGCAAGTCTTGTATTATAACTATGATAATCCATGTTAAGCAAAAAACTAAATATATACAATATAAATCAGCACAAACATAGTGAGACACGAGCAATTCCTTTGTACTAATGTTCAGTAACTTACGTGAAATAATACAGAATTGAAAGCGATATCAACATAACACAATATTAATAGTGATATTGTGTCTTTAGTATGATTTTGACATAGTTTGTCATCAATCGAAAAGCAGGGTTAAAACTAAAAACTAGCGTAAAGCCGAGAGCAATGTGAAACAATGCAAGGGAATATGTGTGACCCGTTTAGTAATGGCGGAACCTCTTTCACTAACCTAGTAGGAGGAAATGGACTACTGTGGTCAAAAGTAACATAGTTAGTCAAGAGTTTAGGACTAGTTTCAATATAGGAGGCTAGTATGTTGAGCGGGATTATTTTTAATGTTTGAATATAAAGGTAATTAGACAGCAGTTGTAGAAAGTAGCGGAGGTTTGAACATACAGTATATTTACTGAACAGTTCATCTGCCATTACATTGGCTTATTAGTGAAATATTGGACTTGGCGGATTGACGACTTAATACGGAACAAGATGTGATATATTAAAATCGAGATATAAATCACATAGTAGGGTATTTCTATATAAAATTGTCACAAACATGTGTATAATTAAAAGTACATTTTAGGTCTAAGTGCTTAAATATATAATGAAAATAATCTGACAACCTTGTTAGTTCGAATTATAGAAAAGAGATCTGACAACCACTGTTCAGATCTAATCCTTTATGTTGCTTCTGTCGACTAAGGTAAAAACCTCTTGGAAATTTCCAAATCCAAATAATGTTATGGTAAGTCAGCTAGTTTTTTTTTTTTAAAGTAGGAAATTCGAGGCTTGGAGAGAGGGTGGCAAAAGACACTTCTTGAAAAACTCTAACCGATGTGGTCTGTCTAAGTTAAGACAGATTATCACAAGGTTTGAAGATGATTATTTTAAAATATTAGAACAATAATACAAGTTGTTATTGTAAAAGAATTTCTAAGTTCTGAATTTAAACTAAAATAACCTTAAATTCAGAGCTGTTAAATTGTATTAAAAGTAATAAATTTATATCTGGTGTAGCACATGCTAAGTTTTACAATTACTATATTCTTACAAATGACCGATTTGTTATTCGAATTAGTTGTTTATGAATTAAAGTTTTGATTTAGAGACATTAATTAAAATGATTAAAGGAGTGATTTAGATATATTGACTTTTGAGAAATTTGTGTTAGCTGTTTAAAAATAAAAAAAGGAACTTTAACATTTATTTTGATTCATTTAAAATTTGAAGACTATCTTATGAACATGATTTGGTTTTATTTTGTGAACGTATGTTTCGTGTTGGAATAATGGTGTTAATATTAAATATCTTTTCTGTTCTAAATCTGAAAATAAACGTATGCATTTCAGATATCGCGATGTGTTTTCATTTAAGTACATTCTTCTAAAGAATTCATGACCTGGAATTAACTTTTTTCATTCTTTTTTTTAAAGAGTACAAGTGCTCTAACACATGTTGGCACCTTATATTTTGAATTTAAATAGTAGAGTATGGATGTACTCGTAGAGTATATAATCTTAAAATCAGTAAATATCTAACTTGAGTAGAGAGGAGATTACAGACTTTTTTAAATTACAGTTTGAACTTATGAATCTGTGCTTTTGTTAACCCTCCAACTGTTAAAGGCCCAAAACCGTACCCATTCTCCGGACAAGTTGGCTATAAAACACATATTTTGCAATTCAACATTTCGCCCACTTAGAATCGTCCTATTGCAATAAAAAAAATAGTGTTGGAAAGCTAATTATCCGTAGATACATAATTATGCAAAAAAAATACCACAAAAGTTATAAATAATATTCCAAAAATTGCTGAATTTCACGTATTTTTGATGTGTAACGTCAAATATTTGCGGTAACAATTTGTAAACAAAACTAACGTCATGTTTGTCTAATATTCTTAATTTGACATTTCTGTCAAATTGATCAAACATAACACTGTTCCATAGATCGTTTCTTTCTCATCCAATCTGTGGTTTTCATTTGTTTCTAGGTGAAATAGTTTTTATTATATAAAAATTAAACAAAATCAAGAATTTTAACTCCTTTTTACACGCTAAAAATTACATTTTTTGCAATTCAACTTTTATCCTAGTAGATATTATATTATCGAAATGTATTCTATACCATTGAAAATGTAATTTTTTAATCTTTCATAACCAAGTTTAGAAAATTTTATATAGCGTGTAGTAGAGAAATAAGACTAGACTGAAGTTTACCTTGTTAGCGCTAGATTGCGACAGTTTCTCGCGGCGAGTTTTATATAGAAAATATCACCTATATGTTCATATATTTTTTCGAAATGGTAAAACTTGTCCAAATGTTACAAGTTGACAATATTATATAGTATTTTTCTTCCTCTTTCGAACTATGAAGACGAAATCATCCTAATTTATATAGTTTACGAGTTATATCCATTCTAGGAAATGATCCTCTGAACTTTCAGACCGGTTTGCGATATTCAGTGTCTAGACAGTCTTGAAGAATCCAATCTTTATTTTTATACAATCTTGTCGTTTTTGATATAACTGTAAAGAGGAGGTTTCAATGTTTAACCTTGTATTTGAAACACATCTGTACAAGGAAAAATACAAAGGCTGTAGTACTTTATAAAGCGTAGAATAACCTCAAATTTGTTACTTCGATCTCGCAAGATTTTTGCCGATGTGGAAATTTCAATGTGCAATAGCTTTGTGTTTTTATAGTGAATATAAGTTTCACTAAATGATTTTTTTATTATAATTTGTTTATACAACTTAAAATAAATGTGTCAATGTTTGTAGAGTGTAGTTATGAGTGATAATTCATATTTTCGGCCTAGTCTAGCCAAATCTTGTACTAGTCAGACCTAGTTCTAGATTTGCTATTGGAACTTTTAGTTTCAAGAAACCATTTATTTATTATAATATGTATATACATAATATATACATGTATATACAACTTATAATAAATGTGTCAATGTTTGTAGAGTGTATTTATTAGTGATATTTCATATTTTTGGTTTTTTTTTCACAGCCCTAACCTCAACGTCTAGGCTATTGTGAAGGTAGATTTTTATCATAAATGACCCATGTCTAATGAAAATTTTCAAAATTGATTTTTCTTTTTAGCAACTTTTATCCACAAATAAGTCACAAATATGTAGTAACTGTTGAAAATATTAAAAAAAAAAAATTGTAGGATTTACATTACCATTTCTGTGAAATTCTTGCCTGCGTTACTCTCGGATTTTTTGGTTTTTCACATATAAACTCCAAATGTTTTACATCTAACTTTTTTTCCACTAGACAGCTAAATTATATGCACCTTTCTAAATATAATAATATATAGAATTTGTGTTTTCCATACATATTACTATTTTTGGTAAATTTTTGAAAAGAAAAGAATAAAGTTACCTTTTTTTAAAAAAATGATAATTTTTTTTTGAAAATGTAACAAATGTTTTTTTTTTCCCTTCTAAATATGTTCACAAATATATTAAACCTGTTTTTATAGTTGAAAAAATTCCAAAATTTTTTTTATTATGGTGTACATTACCATTTCTGTGAAATTCTTGCCCACGCTACTTTCCGATTTTTGGTTATTTTACATAAAAACTACAAATGTTTTACATCTAACTTTTTTTTCACTACACACCTAAAATCTATGCACCTTTCTGAATATAATGACTTATAGAAGTTCTGTATAAAATATATTTTACTATTTTTAATGTTTTTTTGAAAAAATAAAGAGAAAATTCAGTTTTTACGTAAAATATTTTTTTAAATTTTAAAAATATAACAATTTTTTTTTTCCCCTAAATATATTCACAAATAGTACACAAAACTTTTGTATATCTTAGAAAAAGGTGGTAAGCTTTTGATTTTGGGTGAATCAGCTTTTTCTTGAAAAATGATAACGTCGTTTTTGACATGTAACATACTTACTCCAAAACCGTTACAAAAAAAAATTTTTTTTTTTACATAGATGGATTCTATGCATCTTTCTGAGAAAAATGATGTCTTATAAGTTAGGTTTTGTGTAAAATTAATATTTTTTATTCATTTTTTAAGAAAATAAAACCTTTAACATTGAACAGTTGGAGGGTTAAGTACTGACCATGCTAGAGAGTTGTGAATATATATAAAGAGAGATTGTATGTATCAGACTAACTTAATTTTTTTTTTTTTTTTTCAAATAAAAGTGGATAATCAACTTGCACTTATAATCAAGTGGACAAGCACTTGTAATCAAAATTAGAATCAGAGCACATTGAACACATTTAGATAGACTCTTTTACCTAAATGCTACAAACTCTTTTGTTTCTTAGCTATCCAATGTAATTTTTGCACATAGTAATTACATGCGTAAATTTAAGTAGATATTTTCTTTTAAATCAATAAATGATATGAAAAATATGTTTCGAAAAATAAAAATGTGCTTGAAATAAAATGTATTATAACCTTTATTAGTTATTTTTAATTAATTACTTTGATTAAAACACAACTACGTTATCATATTTAAATTATTTATTCTTTAAAATACAATTTGCACCTAAAGTTGGGTGCCAATATATAACAGTTGAATTAATTAAATCTTCAAATTAATTGATGCACATATGAGTATTCAAATTTATTCATCTTATCACTAAATCTCATCCATTCAACTTAAACTAGACATAAACATTTATAACACAATGAAATACTTAATTCTAGAACATAGCAATTTTATTATTATTATTAGGTGCATCAAAATCGTATCATTAATTGTAATTTTAATTTAGTCTTTATATTTTAATATCTCAATTGTTTTATTGATTTGTTGGGCGCCAGGTATAATTTACCAATTATATAATGAAGTTACTTTGATTGCTCTTTGAAAATTTAAGTTTAAATGGCTCTCGGCCTAGCTCAGATTTTATTTAAAGTGGGGCGTGGTTTCTTTGGTAACCTGAAGTAAAAACTACAATAACTAATCAGATAACTTATCGTGGTTCAGTAGCATGGAATGATGTCTTCTTGGAGTTTTACAGGTGAGATGACCCCTCGAACTTATGGCAGATATCACAAGAAACTTAATCCAATTTATAGGCACTTTGACGATCTCGAAGCTTGAACTACCTCACTCTGTTGCTTGAATTCTTGGTCAATTAATCAAAACTCTTCTTTAACTTTACGATGATTTTAATATAATTCGATGACTTAAAACTTTTCTTCAACTTTACGACGATTTGGCGAACTCCGCCCTGTTCCTAGTTCCTCTCCCTTGCGACGCTCGTTCTTCACTGCTTTTTCTGATTTTTGAATTCTTACGCAGAGTTTTTCCCGTTTTACCCCTTCTTCGCTTATTTCTGGATGACGCTTCTTTTTGGTTGGTTGGATTTGATTTTTTAAACTCTAACCGTCTTTCAAAGTTCGTTAAATCTTGTTTCTTAGCTGAGTTCAACGTACCTCTGCCTAGTTTTTTGTCTCTTTTTCTTTTGTTAACTTGGGCGTACACAAACTTTCTAATTTCCCATGTTGTCACATTACATAACTCAACTCTTCCTATTTAATTTGTCACGCTGCCCTCGCCCTTTCAATAATTTTGTAGTTTCGAAGTATTGTTTCCTTAGAAATCCTTTAACAAAATTTATTATGTGTTGGAGTGACGTTTATGTTTGACATTTATTTCTAACTGACAAGGTTTAAACATTTTGAATTGGACAAAGCTTTTACTTAGGGCTTCTCAACGTTACATAAGTCCCAAGAAATTTTATGTTAATTGCATAATTAATGATAAAATTTGCTTTTGATACACCTTTACACTAAACTTATTTTAATAATACACATATACATATCGTAACATGGACTATGACCTACTCTTACTCTCATTTAAAAACCCATTAGAATTACTGTCCCTTTAAATGACTTTATGACCTAAACTGCGGTCAACCTTTTTTCTTAACAATGGCATTGTCTAGAATCCCACGTCAACAAACCCTTCTTGTAAACCCCAATTAACATTGTTCCCTTGACCCTCTTCAACTGTAGGGCATGTGTTTGTTTACATTTTATTTTACAGTTAAATTCATTTATTTTTGTTTACTTAACTCTCTAATTAATTATGAAACCTTTTTAATAATCTACAATTAAATATACCTCGGATGTGAGTTTTATTATTTTTAATACTAGCTAACTTATAAGTAGTTTTTCCTATCTTAGAGATTACGGTGTATGGTCCTTCATATAGTTCACAGAACTTGTGATATCGTTTTTCAATTGTGCTTGACGGAATACAAGCTCTTACTAGTACTAAATCATTTATCTGATATTCGGTTGGTGGATGCAGTTCATTGAACTTCTTAGCGAATTTTTCCCTTTTATTTTTAATTCGTAAGTATATTTCTCCGTGGTCAATGTCGTTTGTTTCTGTGTTGCCTGGATTAATTAAATATTTTTTCCAAATTCGTGTCGGACGTGTATTAAATTGTACTTCTAATGGTGTTGACTCAATTGTATCATGGTATGATTCGTTCATGAAACTTTCCACAGTTTCAAGTAGCCTTCCCCATTCTTGGTGATTGTCAGGTAACAGGATCCTGAAAAGTTGACCTAGATTTCGCATTACTCTCTCCGCCAAGTTGCTTTGTGGATTTCGTATTGCAACGGTCCTTTGTCTAATTCCCAGTTCTTGTAACCCTTCTGTCCATTTTTTGGATGTAAATTGTGTACCATTATCCGAAAGTATGTATTTTGGTAATTGGACTTCTTTAATGTATTTCCTGATTTGATTTAATGTTGTTACGGTTGTTGTGTTTTTTACCTTATACAATTTTGTGTATTTAGAAAATGCGTCAATCACTACTAAGATGTACCTTGACCCGTAGACTGACCGAGGCAATGGTCCGTAATAGTCTACACACACTAGTTCACCCTTACCTTTTGGTATAATAGGCGTAAGTTCTGCGTTTCTACCTTTGTTGTCATGTTTACACTTTTGACATCGTAAACATTTAATTATTATATCCCTGACCTTTTTAGCGACTTTGTCTCCCGTGAAATCTTCCTTAAAATTATGGTAACATTTGCTTATTCCTATATGTCCGCAAATTTCATGAATTTCCTTAATTAATACTTCAATGAATTTTTCTGGAATCATTAATTTCCACATTCCTCTTTCCTTGCGAAATAATTTTTTTTTCAAACAATTTATAACATTCTAAAATTTTTGGATCATTTTCTTCTAATTTACCTACTATATTCCTAAATTTTGTATCCTTCTTCTGTAAAACTTCTATATTTTGTAACTGTTCGCCCACTTCTGGATTAAACTTCTGTAACACTAATTGGATTTGTACAAGTCGGTCCTCCCCATTTTCTTGTGAACATTCTCCATCCTCTGGGAATCTGCTCAATGTATCTGCAACAATATTTTCTTTTCCCTTGCAGTGTCGAATTTGGATGTTATACTCCTGAATTAATAAGATCCACCTCGTCATTCTAGCGTTAAGTAGTTTGCATTGGTTAATGAAAGTGATCGCCTTATTGTCAGTTATAACGGTTATTTTTCTCCCTAATAAATAATTCCTAAATTTCCTTAATCCTAATACTACACTATACAATTCTTTTTCGGCAGTGCTATAAAATCTCTCAGCCCCTTTAAATGTTCTGCTTGTAAATCCTACTACAGCAATGTTATTCTGGTCATCGAGTTGGTACAGTTGTGCTCCTGACGCAATATCGGACGCATCTGTCTGTAAGTAAAACATCTTTTCCATATTTGGGTGCTTTAACGTTACAGCCTCAATAAATTCCTCCTTTACAGCTAAAAAACTCTGGTTAATACTATTTGTCCATTTAAATTTTGTTCCTTTCTTCAGTAGTCCTTGTAATGGAGCTGTTGTTTGTGCGTAATTTTTTGAAAACCGGTGGTAGAAATTTGTTAATCCTAAAAAGCTTTTTAATTGTTTTGGTGTCTTAGGACGCGGAAAATTTTGAATTGCCATCATTTTTTGCTCTTGCGGTTTGATACCATCTGTGGTGATAACAAAACCTAGATAATCTATTTCTTTCCTGCAGAACATAGATTTCTCAAAATTTACTGTTAAGTTGGCGTCTTGAAATACCTTTAATATTTTTTCTAATTGGTCCACATGATCTTCCCAGTTTTGCGAAATACATAAACAGTCGTCCACATACATAATTAGATTCCTTTTAACTTCTTCCGTCAGAATTGAGTCCAAACCTCGCGTTAAACTTGCTAAGCTTGTGCTCAACCCAAACGGAACGGTTTTGTACCTGTAGCACAATCCTTTGTACAGAAATGCCGTGAAATCCTTGCAATCTTCGTGCAACGGGATTTGCCAAAAACTGCTAGTTAGGTCTAAACTACTCATCCAACTGATCTTCTTACCGATTGTCAATAACTCTTGGATTGGTCGAATCCCTTCGTAATCCGGTATGGTTCTCGCATTTATAGTCCTGGCGTCTAAACAGATCCTTACGCTCCCATCTTTCTTACATACAGGTACTATAGGATTAATGTATGCGCTGTTTGCTCTCTCGATGATCCCATAACTTAGCATTCTCTGAATCTCTGCATCAACGGCTTCTCTAAACTTAGTTGCTACTGGCCAACTCCTCTGACAGTATGGTGTTCTATCAGTTACTTGAAATTTATGGTAATAAGTTGAAATTAATCCTGGTTTTTTGCTGAAAACTGTTTTATATTTATTAAATATGCTGTATAACCGCTGCCTATTCTCAAGTGGTACATGTTCCAAATTGCTTATTTTGTTTATATCAAATTCATATTTATCCTCTTCAATTTGTAGGCAATTATTCAAACTTTCAATATTAACTTCTGACGAATCCTCGAATTTAATTTCCTTTCTACCAACTCCATAGTTTAATTTATTTCCTATTTCTAACTTATTATTAATAAAATTGACGATTGCATGATTTCTTGATAAAAACTCTAACCCAAGTATACAATCTCGAATTAGTTCTGGTACTATTATAAAATGCACGGCGATTAATTCTGTTCCTAACTTAACTTTAATGAAAATTTGTTTTTTAACACTTTTGGAACGCAGACCTAATGCTCCAATAACTTTTACTCCTGCTACCGGTAATTCTTCAAAAACTCCTAAATTTAATTTATTTGTGTTGTAGAAAGATTCAGATATCGAATTTACCTCACAACCTGTATCGATTAACGCTCTGACCTGTACACACTCATTAAAAACTAACTTAATTTCTGGACATTTATTAATGTCATTAATTATATCGCTTGTGTCGTGATTGTCCTCTAAATAATCTTTTAAATCGGTGAATAAGGTATTTATGGTTGCCTTGTTCTTATCCGCTAGGTCTACATTCCATTCCAACTTTCACTTTTGCCCTCTTCCGTCCCTGTCTGCAGGTTGTCGACCTTCCCAACGGTTCCCTGGTCCATTTTTTATGTCGGCACGCACATCTGGTTTTCTGTAAACATCCCTATTCTGACGTAACGGTAAATGTCTACTGTTGTACCCATTCATTTGTCCCCAAGGCCTGTTTACAACTTCTCCCTCTCTCTCGTCGCGTGGATAGGATGCCTTATAATTACCATTTCTTTCTTCGTAACTATTAATGTGTCGTACATCTGCCTGTCGGAATTCCATCAATAGTTTTACAAATTCCTGCTTTGTTTTCACACCCCTGGTGATAACAGCAATTAGTGTAGTTGGGTGAAAGTGCTTAGCGATTTTTTGGACTAACTGGGCTTCTAAAATCGGCGGTTCTAACTCTGAACATTCCAACATCATGTTCTCCACATATGTGATAGCTTCATCCCCAATTTTTCCTTTAAACTTTCCGAATTCCAACCTGTCTCGGATGTTTGCTTGTATCATTTCGTTAAAATATTTATCCATAAATATTTTTTCAAAATCTTCGAAGTTTTTAACTTCCCTACGGTGTAGAAACCACCATACACATGCTTCATCTTTTAAATATCTATCTAACCAATACATGTTCCCTTGATGTGTGTAACTAACGCTAACTTCTTTTATGATCCTTAAAAATTGCATTGGGAATCTTTCTTTTCCTGTAAAACTAATATCCCTTATCTCTGGTTCCCTTATTATGATACCATCCCTTGTTTTTAAATTACTTAATCTTTCATCTACTTCTGTCACTTTAATTTTCATTTCGTCCGTTTGTTTCTGATATTGGTTAATTTTTTGTGAATTTTCTTGGCATTGTGATTCGATTTCTAGAATTTTATTATTAGATCTAGCTTGACTTTCCTTTACCTTATCAATCTGAGCGTCTACGTTAATTTGATTTTCAGTTAAATTTTTGTTTACGGTGATTTCGATTTCTTTAATGCTCTCTTGCACATCCTTTTCTACTTCCACGACTTTACTTGCAATTTCTTTTAAATTTTCTCTTAAATCTTCGCACTTATTACCTAATTTATCGGTGAAATTTTCTTCAATTTTATTTAATTTATCATTCATTTCCGTCCTAATTGTCTCGGCTGTGGTATCCGATCTTAATTTAATTTCTTCGAGCTTGTTCTCGAATCTCTCCGCAAATTCATTAAATTTTCGGTCCATTGTCTCCGCATTTTGACTAACATTGCCACTAAGTTCTTCTAATTTTTTATTATTTTCCTCGAGCTTTTTATTTTGTTCTGCGAATTTTTTATCGATGCTTGCTTTTAGAATTTCCGCATTTTTATTAATTTCTTCGAAATTCTTTTTATTAAGGGCTTCCGCATTTTTACTACTTTCTTCAAATTTTTTATCGATGCTTGTTTTTAGGATTTCCGCATTTTTATTACTTTCATCAAATTTTTTATTAAGGATTTCGATTAATTCGTTTAATCCTACCGTTGGGGTCCCATACACCTTTAATTTTTCACTCTCCCCTGAATTATTACCCTCATTAGTATTACTTTCACTATTATTAATCCCTATAGCTCTATCCATTTCTGATTCTATCCCCATTTGATTATTAATCTCCTCATCAAACCCCATTGTTATTTGGTTATTTGCCATCTTTTTATAATTTTTTATCCTATTACTACGTCTTAACATTAAATTAATTATATCTAATAGTCTTTCTGTCTCTTATCTTATAATGCTACCTTCAGGTTACACCACGTGAACTAAATTTTAATTTTAATTAAACCACGAGTTGGACGCCAATTATAACCTTTATTAGTTATTTTTAATTAATTACTTTGATTAAAACACAACTACGTTATCATATTTAAATTATTTATTCTTTAAAATACAATTTGCACCTAAAGTTGGGTGCCAATATATAACAGTTGAATTAATTAAATCTTCAAATTAATTGATGCACATATGAGTATTCAAATTTATTCATCTTATCACTAAATCTCATCCATTCAACTTAAACTAGACATAAACATTTATAACACAATGAAATACTTAATTCTAGAACATAGCAATTTTATTATTATTATTAGGTGCATCAAAATCGTATCATTAATTGTAATTTTAATTTAGTCTTTATATTTTAATATCTCAATTGTTTTATTGATTTGTTGGGCGCCAGGTATAATTTACCAATTATATAATGAAGTTACTTTGATTGCTCTTTGAAAATTTAAGTTTAAATGGCTCTCGGCCTAGCTCAGATTTTATTTAAAGTGGGGCGTGGTTTCTTTGGTAACCTGAAGTAAAAACTACAATAACTAATCAGATAACTTATCGTGGTTCAGTAGCATGGAATGATGTCTTCTTGGAGTTTTACAGGTGAGATGACCCCTCGAACTTATGGCAGATATCACAAGAAACTTAATCCAATTTATAGGCACTTTGACGATCTCGAAGCTTGAACTACCTCACTCTGTTGCTTGAATTCTTGGTCAATTAATCAAAACTCTTCTTTAACTTTACGATGATTTTAATATAATTCGATGACTTAAAACTTTTCTTCAACTTTACGACGATTTGGCGAACTCCGCCCTGTTCCTAGTTCCTCTCCCTTGCGACGCTCGTTCTTCACTGCTTTTTCTGATTTTTGAATTCTTACGCAGAGTTTTTCCCGTTTTACCCCTTCTTCGCTTATTTCTGGATGACGCTTCTTTTTGGTTGGTTGGATTTGATTTTTTAAACTCTAACCGTCTTTCAAAGTTCGTTAAATCTTGTTTCTTAGCTGAGTTCAACGTACCTCTGCCTAGTTTTTTGTCTCTTTTTCTTTTGTTAACTTGGGCGTACACAAACTTTCTAATTTCCCATGTTGTCACATTACATAACTCAACTCTTCCTATTTAATTTGTCACGCTGCCCTCGCCCTTTCAATAATTTTGTAGTTTCGAAGTATTGTTTCCTTAGAAATCCTTTAACAAAATTTATTATGTGTTGGAGTGACGTTTATGTTTGACATTTATTTCTAACTGACAAGGTTTAAACATTTTGAATTGGACAAAGCTTTTACTTAGGGCTTCTCAACGTTACAGTATATATATATTTCCCAATCCGTTGATTTTCTATCTAACAGTTTCAAGTAGTAATGGTACTGGAAATCCCCTTTGGTAAAGCCGGATTCCAGTTCACTCTGTCTTTTATGTATCATAGCTTTTCATATGTAAAAGTTTCAGATAGATTCAGCTGCTCATCCATTTCATTCTACCACACACCGTTGATAGATTCCAAGTTCTATTTATTATAACTATATCACAATAACATAATCTATACATTATAACTGTTAGAAATATTCTTTTATTTTATTCTATTCTTTTATTTATTTATTCTCAATAACAATGGATTTAAATAAATTATATACAATTATTTATGAAGTAAATTATTAATAACAAATTTATTATTATTTTCTTATTATGACCCTAACTTTTTGTGATTCCATTTTCGTTTTCTATATCATATACCTTTCAATACTTGAGCAAAATTTGAGATAATCTATATTTTCTATTTCTTTTCTTATGGCAGTTGCCCCCGAATTTTGAATTATAAAATGAAAAACAATTTTCCAAGATATAGCCAAAATGGGCCCACATACTAATTTTATTATAATTGGTCCTATACATTTGAGTTGCTAGAGCATTGTACACACAGATAGTTAAAAAGACGACAGACGGACATTGTTCCAAAAACCACTTTTTTCATCTCGGTAGATCTCAAAATGGATATTTATACTGTATTCACAATAAACTTGGTATCTATTCTATATACATGAGAGAAAGTAATAACAATAATCTCGTTAAAATAATTAAAACAAATTTATTTTTGTGTTTCTTTATACTTGTGATATGTATATTCTATAGCTATATTTATTATTATATATTTTTTAAAGTTTATTTGTTCTGTTTTCAGGAAAATAGTCCAGACAAAAATGCGAATAAAGAAAGCCTCCATTCTTTCATGGAGAAATGTTTCATGTGTGGCAATATACTGTTTACTGTTAATGAGGCGACCAATCAAATCATATCAGCTGAAGTTAAACAGGTATGTCTTTAACAAGTACTCAAAGTGAACGGGTAGCTTACTTTCAGATGAGATAGCTCTTGAATGGAGGGTTAAGTGATTTAGGTCATGAATTTTTGCTCGATAAACAATGTTTTTATGTACCCCACAAAAGAAATCGCAAGGTGTCAGATCTGGACTCCTTGGAGGCCAGCGTATAGGTCCTTGCTGGCCTATCCATCGATGTACAAACTTTTCATTCAACTTGTCTGTGACAGATTCACTAAAGTATGGGGATGCACCATCTTGTTAGAAATGAAGTTGTTGAATGTTTTCGAGTTCATCCAGGTTAGAAAAACAATAATTGATTAACATATCAAGATTCACAATTCCATTAATTGTCTTTTCAGCAAAGAAGAAAGGCCCTATCAGACGATTTTAAACCACACCACACCAAACATTAACGTTAGGTGAGTCGCATATTTTCTGAAATATTGTATTTGGGCTTTCAGATCCCCATATACATGAATTATGTATGTTAACAGACCCATTGATATAAAATGTAGCTTCATCTGAAAAAAAAAAAAAAAAAATCTAAAAATTATTGGTTTTCAACATTTCAACAGCGAAATTAGAAATTTTTGTACCATCATCAGGTTTCAATTTCTGCAACAGCCGGATTTTATAGGTGTGTAATTTCAGTCTTTTGTGTAAAACTTTATGGATTGTTGTTATTGGAATACTTAACTCTAAGCTTCGTCGAGGTATTGACTTCTGATTACAGATTGTCTAATAAGTTAAACTTTTTCGTCTGATACATTTGGCCTGCCGGATGATTTCTGCTTTTGAACTGTTCCAGTTTCTTCTAATTGTTTGAACCAACATCGTATGTTATTTTCATGTGGTGGAGCTTTTCTGTATTCATGTCGAAATGCACTGAAATTACAGACTTGATTTCAGCCAGCACCAAAACACATTTTACTTTTTCTTTATTAGAGAATATAATAACATACTCCACACAGAACACTACAGAAAACACAAAACACACTACCACAACAATACAAGAACTAATTTTGAGCTTACAACACCACAAAATTTCTCTACTGTCTTCGTATGAATTAATTAAACCCTACCATTCTTTTATGATAATCCCGTATAAGATTTTTGGTATGTACAGTTTGAAATTTAAAAGTAATTAGATGTTAAAAGATGTAAGAATATTTTATATTAGAATAAAGCACTATTTTATTATTATTGCTGTGGCTCTTTATGATGTAAGCATGGGACATTCTCCAACCAGTAATAAATAATAAATAATAAAATAATTAATAATAAGTAATAAACAATAAGTATTAAACAATTAATAATAAGCTAGACATAATAAATAATAAAAATAAATATGTAAAATGTATTCAAACAGTGAAATGGAAATTGAACTTTATGATTACTCATAGACAATAAAATGTCGTCAGTGAAAAAGATTGAATCAAAATGTGCTCGTAAATGGAACAGACGATAACCCTCTAAGTTAATGCAGCGTAAGGTGAAAGCAATTCGAAAGCCGAACCCCGTTTGAACGGAAAAGTAGAATAAATCCCATGATGCCTTGCGGGAGCGTCTCCTAAGCAAGAAGAAAGCGTTGGCTTGGATCAGTCTGAGTAAAGGAGCCATAAGGAGTAGTCCTTGAAGTCAGTTTGGCTGGTGCGATATAAGTTGGCGTCGATATGGAGCGTTTTCAGAAATAGTGTTGAGAGTGAAAATGAGGTGAAGCCTTTTAATTAATAAAGTGATTATGGGATGTTTTCATGTGAGTAGAGTGACATAAAGAGTAATCATAATTGTATCAGTCAAGGATGAACTAAAAATCAGAAAACTTTTATGTACACATGTCTAGATTAAGAGAAACTTGTTTTTTTCATAAATAAATGTAGGTTAAGAAATTTCAGTAACTGTAACTAGTAATGTTTTGTTTTTTTATAGTTAAATTAATAAAAGGGAGGATTTCTTTAAACTTTAAAATGACTGGCTAGATTCTTTGTGTATGAACCACTATCACGTGTCACTGAAGCAATTTGTAAGTACCGACCAGAGTTTAAACCCTGTACATATTTGATGAACCCTGATTCTGCCGGATTTCTTAACTATGCGAATATCACATTTTTTGAAAAGTCAGTGTTTGAAATTAAATTTCTTCCAACATTGGTTATTTGCCATCGTATAGAATTTTCTATAGGGTTCTATGGATCACACTATAGTCATATTAAGCTAGGATGTAATAGATAAATTAAAAATATTCAACAAATTAGTCTTCTTTTTATACTCTCTACTGATTGAACAGAGTTTACGAAATATTTCAGAACTTCAATGTTTAATTATTGTGTTTTCATATTTGTATACTACTATTTAAACTAATAGGCTATGTGCCCTATTAAATTCTAACCTAAAACTAAGTGACTAAGATTTAATATTAATTTTTTTGCGTATAATATTTGATGTTTATGACAAATTTTTGTGAGTTAGTGTGAAGAAGTTGACGACAGCCGTGCTCAACTTCAGGGAAATCTTCTCAAGCCGCCACCCAGCCGTTCTATCACCGAATTCCAGGGGAAATAAGCGATTCTGCGCCAAAACCAATATACATCCCTATCCGTCCTGTCCAACTAACCAACCCAGTCCTCTACGTGGTGCTGTTGGTGACCTCAGGCCAAAGGGCTCTTTTCAGGGCGATCAAGTGTGCCAAAAATCCTCTCCATTCCCCGGCAAAAACCGTCCCGACCCTCCCGGGTCAGTACACCACATACTACTACTCTATACCTCTCTGCTTCCGGCTCCAAACAACAAACTTCAGGGCCAACCAACAACTTACTAAAACCGGAGCTACGTCAAGTTATGACATACAAAATTTCATATTCCTATCTTAATTTCTGTCACCATTATTTTGGTTTCATACAGACAATATGATGGACTGACAGCTTGACTAAAATCACTTTTTCAGTTTTCTGAGGCCATGAAATGTGAAAATCAGTCAAAATAAAAGGTCTACATTTTTTTCTATTACTAAAGTTACCCTATAGTGGCTAAGGAAACCTGACTAATTTTACAAATTACTGTAGTTAGAAATTACAAACAAGTTTTTGACTACATTTTATTTTAATCATCGAGGTAAACATCTAATATCAAGATTCACTTACCGTATGGCGCATGTACATTGAAGAGTCATAGTAGTTTATTAAAATGTGACTATTTCGATAGTTGCACTATCGTATATAAAGTATTTCATATAAAAAAATACTTGAATTTTGTCAGTATAATATCTGAACCTTATCTAACTTGTATTTTACGAATAAGACAAAATAAGTAAGGTAAAATTTTGTTTATTTATTTGACATTCAACAAACATGTCTTACCAATTAATTTTAATTTATTCGCTAATTATCTTCATCATATGATTTATTCAGTTGTTTTCCTTTCTAATAATTAGTTTGTGTTTATCCTTTGCAGTTAAGCATGCTAGGAAATTCTGCCATAGAGAAGACCCAAAAAACATCTCCATCCTCAGGATATTTGGCGGATAAATCATTCTCAAGTGGGACGAGTGGAGATAGTAGAGTCAGGTACTGTTCAACTAAGAAGTAGCTTATATATCCATTAATTAAAATAAGTTAATGATCATTACATGGTATTTACCTGCAGTATCATGCAATATAATATAAAGCAGATACTTAAATATAATGGCCTAAAGTTGGTTTCTTGGGCCTTGTAGGAAATGTTTAATTGTATTGGTAGATCTATGGGTATACTGAGGGTTATACTCAGTATACATAATACAAGTTTGTTTAAAACAGTTGTTACACACGTTTTCAGCACCTTTTAATTGTGTATATCACTACTTTCTTGAGGTCGACTAGGCTCTTAACAGGTCTTGTAGATGTGTATATATTAAACAGCCTACATTTGCTTTGGTCATGTCATTGTTTCTACTCTACTCGCTATGTTCATATTGGTGACTAGGCTCTTAACAGGTCTTGTAGATGTGTATATATTAAACAGCCTACATTTGCTTTGGTCATGTCATTGTTTCTACTCTACTCGCTATGTTCATATTGGTGACTAGGCTCTTAACAGGTCTTGTAGATGTGTATATATTAAACAGCCTACATTTGCTTTGGTCATGTCATTGTTTCTACTCTACTCGCTATGTTCATATTGGTGACTAGGCTCTTAACAGGTCTTGTAGATGTGTATATATTAAACAGCCTACATTTGCTTTGGTCATGTCATTGTTTCTACTCTACTCGCTATGTTCATATTGGTGACTAGGCTCTTAACAGGTCTTGTAGATGTGTATATATTAAACAGCCTACATTTGCTTTGGTCATGTCATTGTTTCTACTCTACTCGCTATGTTCATATTGGTGACTAGGCTCTTAACAGGTCTTGTAGATGTGTATATATTAAACAGCCTACATTTGCTTTGGTCATGTCATTGTTTCTACTCTACTCGCTATGTTCATATTGGTGACTAGGCTCTTAACAGGTCTTGTAGATGTGTATATATTAAACAGCCTACATTTGCTTTGGTCATGTCATTGTTTCTACTCTACTCGCTATGTTCATATTGGTGACTAGGCTCTTAACAGGTCTTGTAGATGTGTATATATTAAACAGCCTACATTTGCTTTGGTCATGTCATTGTTTCTACTCTACTCGCTATGTTCATATTGGTGACTAGGCTCTTAACAGGTCTTGTAGATGTGTATATATTAAACAGCCTACATTTGCTTTGGTCATGTCATTGTTTCTACTCTACTCGCTATGTTCATATTGGTGACTAGGCTCTGTCGGGGTCTTTTCTTGAGAGTTGAAAGTTTGAAATTATATTTTTGATAAAGTTACTATTTGTATCATAGAGAGGTTGTTACCATTATATGCAGAATTGAAGTCTGCACATTTTTATCAAATTTAGTATTTTATAAATTTAACAACATACAAAATTTAACATAAAACTTTTTTAAATGGCTATTATTTTTATATTTGTTAATTGATTTTTTTAATAGAGTTCTACATAAGCACACTATAGTCCCCTATATTAAAATACATAATTCTATCTTAAATTTTGTGGCCGTTATCGTCCTTATATTCAAATGACATTGATCTACGAAATTGATTTCTGCGACTTCCATTGAAAAGCGATTTGCTTCTTTGTTTCCTTAGGAAGAGTTTACAGTTTTCCTTTAAGGAGTCTCTACAGAACCAGCAGAAATCAACCTCAGCCTTGCCCATGTGTTTAAGGTAGGTTTACTGGGCTGTGTTCAGAGAACAAGCCCATTATCAGACAACGCTTTACTGCTCTACTGAGGATTGTGAGTTTTTAGCTTTTATTTCTCTAGAAAGCAATAAACCTTTTGGTTGATCTAATATTATTATGTTGTCATCAATCAATAGATCTTTGGTCCTTTGTAATATTTGTAAAATAGACACTAGGTATTAAAAAATGGTTCTGACACAACAAAATCAGCTTCTGCGTCTTCCAATTCAAGGTCATCTGTTTCTTTGTTTACTAGAATTCCCTCATGCTTTGGGACTTTTAGCAATGAACAAAGGTTGTTTAGAATGTAAACTCCGATTGCCTATAAATAAATAAATATAACAAAAATTTAGATTCAGAAACTTTACATCTTAAAACTGCTGCTTTCCACTAGTTTTGTACATAATCACCATTTAAATTTAGGCATTTATCACTATCGTTGAACCAGTTTTGAAATCTTTTCTTCATAAAATTTTACCGCTTGGGATTTTTACCAGTCTGTTAGAACTTTTTGAAGTTCTTCGTTATCATCAAAGCGCTGTAACCCAAGAGACTTGTTTGAATAGGTTACCTTGGTATTATATGTTGGTTGATAAAAATTCCCCATTTTATGTTGATGCTACATATCTTTTATTTGTCAATAAGTGTTAGAGCTATCGTTGTCGTGCAATAACTGCAAACCATAGAGTTTCTTCTGGATGGCCTTTATTAATTTTTAAAAGTCTCATAATAGACATTAAGAATTGATGGTCAACCACACTATATAAACTCTACAAGCAATACTGATTTTGTATCCCAAAACAGAGTTGACTTCCTGACTGTCGATTTGGAAACTTTGTTTTTATTTGTTTGGTGAAGCAATATATGACCCCATACCATCAACTGTTGAAAGAATTTTCGATACTCACCAATCGTAGAACTTCTGGTAATTTAACTTTTCTGTGACTTTACTTCATAAAAACAGTCTGAAAAATTTATAAATTGTGGGACAAGTGAAATGAAATTTACGCCCATATTTGTATTTATAAATATGTTTTAAAAGAGGATGTGGCTCAGCCAAGGAGCCCACCAAATAAAAACTATAATAAGAATAAATTAGGATGTCATGGAAAGGGATTCTAAATAATAAAATATCAATTGACACTTGCAATTTTGTGGAGCAGTGCAAGATTACGTAGAAGAGGGGGAGAGACGAGGAGTGGAGGGCTTGAACCAGCGAGCCGGGAGGGAGTCTGTTCCAAGAGCCGCGAGAAGGAAGTTGAACGGCAGACCGCAACGGGACGAGGTCAGTCCATTTTCGGCCACGTGCTATATAATTAATCGGTATGCTTTTCGGCCACTATTAAGGCTTTATCTAGCCGTTATGTCTTTTTTATAAATCATAATTATTTCTGTAATCTTCTAATTTGGCGCTAAAATAAAAGAGAACATTAAATTTAACTTGGGTTGCGTGCGTTCGTTCGTTAGCGTCCTAACCCGACTCCTTGGCCCATCCTGACAAGATTCGGCTAAAGTGTACGCGGTCTCCAGCCAGCCGGAGCTTCCAGCTGGTCAAAAGAAGTGGAGACAGTCACAAGTGTATTTGTTGTTCATTTTCACTTTTTGATAAACAATTACTACAGTGAAATTTTTGTTGATAATTAGTTTTGCTATTGTGGAGTCTATTCTATAAGATGTTTACATTATGAATACTCTTCATATGGTTGAAGGTTTTTCAACTAATTTATTGTATTTGTTTGACAGTATGCCAGGACCTTTCAATCTTCCAATGAACAGATGTTCTCTATTATCAACAGTTTCAAGTTCTAGTTCCGGAACTTCAGTCCTGAGTTCGGCCAATGCTTATCCTAGAGTTACAGGTATGTAGATCAAGATTAAACACATGTAGGTATGACAGGGGACATGAGTTCTGTGAGAGGTTTCTATTACCCAATAGTATAAAATAGGTGCTCATATATATTCTAACAGTTGTAATAAGTCATTTTTCATACTTTTTTGAACCATGTTTAATTATGTTTATAATTGTAATTATAAAATCAGATTATCTACAATTATAAAACATAAATAACATGAAGTGGGAAACAGTTTAACTTGGTAGATGTTCTAACTGACGGCCATCTTGATTGATGTAATCTTGTAGTCTTTTTTTAAATAGAGTAATGTACATGACATCAAAGTACTTTTTTATTGCCGATTTCATGAAACAGGTCAGAGATGAATTGTTTCATGTGTTTGGATTCCGAAAAAACACTTTGTCCTTGACAAACCCCTAGAAGATAGATATCAAATCAGGTGATCGTTGGAGGCCAACCAATGGGACCACAACGACCAATCCATTAACTGGGAAACTAGTGATCCAATAAAGTGGGGTGGGGCACTGTCTTGTTGAGAAATAACATCTTTGCCACCGTTCTGTTTAATTTGAGGGATTGTTCTCCAACATGTTTTGTACACATTATCATTGACTGTGCTATAAAAAAATACTAGGCCAAAAACACTGCCGTAAGTCAGGTAATCCCAAACTGTGGTCCTTGGCTGATTTAGCTGTTTTTCAATGGTTTCATGAGGGTTGTACTGTGAATAGTAAACACAGTTGTTGTGCTTAATAACATAAGTTTAGTTCATGTTCAATAAAAAACTGTTTTCAAAATTAACATGCTTGTCTTAAAATTGAGAACACCTATTTAACCGACATTGTTTTGAGTATCAGTATATATATATCTACAGAGATGAAAGGTAAGATCTCATAATAATAAAATATACTAATTGTAAATTATAAATTTTCATTAAAATAATTTTGATTTGTAATGCAACATGTTACACTTTATATTTACCATTGTAATGTAAAAAACTAAACACATCCAGCAACATTGTGGGATTTATAGAAAGCTGGCCTCCCCCCCGCCCCCGCAACTACTCCAATCTGTGGCTTGTCAGTTAGGTTAGGTCATTTGTTTAAAAATGATTCTTATACTTTTTGAATCCTTAGGTTTTATATTTGTATATGGGGATGTAAGAAAGTTATTGCGTGCTTGTGCACTGTTTATTTGATGGGAACCTAACCTAATCCAATCTTAATCATTTTACAATAGTGTACACATTAGCTTTATATTAGTGAATTGAAATGTTTGAAACAAATTTTAACAGCTTTTTTTTTTTCTGATTTCAAGGAATTCGTAACTGGGATGGGCCATTCCTAGTTCCATCAGTTCCTGCATTAAAGAACTTGAAAGATCACATTAGTCACCCATTATCAGGATTTGGTAATTTTTTCCCTGCTGTGGACAATTTGGAGGAATTTTTATACGGTTCTAGTTTTATGTAAGTTGAATACACATTAACAACAACAACAATTTTTAGTATCATGCAGGATTGAAAAAAAATTATCTCAAGGATTATAACTGTTATTAAAAGTATCATTTTAACTTTTTAGGGACTATAGCATATTTTTTTACCATACCGAAAAGGACCTGTTTTATGTTTTGAATTATCTACAAAATAACAATAACTTCTCTTTATTTATTACCATTTCAGTAATTTGTTAACCATTTTTGCAAAAGTAAGTTTTTAAAATGTATGTAATTTTAGTAACTATTATGTTGAAAGTATGTACAACTATTCTAGTATGTAGTTGAATAACTATTAATGTATTTATTTTTTTATTAGTTTTGGGGAGTTTTGTGTTTATGATGATATGGTGAGTAAGCCTAGCAGAATTTTACTATGGAGGAGGATTAAACATGTTTTAATTCTAGAACATGTTTTCTATACGAACAGAATGGTTGGATTTATTATGTTCTTCTTCTTTTTCCTAACGGTTTTCTAGTAAATGATGTCTCTTGTTCTATGCGCTAAATCACAAAGTGAAGGATTCGGTGCAATCACAGCTAGTGATAATGCTTCTTCTTTACATTCTCTTACAAGTTTTTGAAGACGTCTAAGAGAGTATGTTCGATTGAGTCTTCTTCATCATTGCATATTTACACATAGGTGAATTGGTATAGTGGAAATCTGTTTAGATAGCTCACTATGACTAAATCCCCCCTATCATATTCATACCCCAAACATCTGACTTGGTCATTGGTGCTTTCGTACATCTTGAGAGCATTCGGTACTTTTTGTATGCGAAAGAGATGAAGACCTGTAGTAGAGACTCTTGTCTCTAGTTGTTTATCCCTTTAGCTTTTGAATTTTTGATAAACAACTTTAAAATTATTGTGTCACTCGAGGTTTTGGTCTAAATTTGAATGCTGCTCTAGCTATCAACATCAGCTGTTTCATTCCTAAAAATATCACATTTTACTAGATTGATAATAAACTAATCTGTACATTATGTGAAACCCATAATTATTTACGTAAAGGTTTACTTTGACATAGACACTACATAATTTTGGTGAGGGGAGGGATCACTAGACACCATCATGAAGCAAGTGTCTCCTTTCATGTAGGACTCCCGGAGTATCCAATTTACTTACTGAACCCTAACGTCCACTTTTTTAAATATATATTCACCTCAGAACTTAGCTTTCACAATACTTTAAAGTGGTGGTGTTTTCTGTGCTCGTTCAAGTTGTACTATTATTGTCATCTACTTAAACCATGACCCAGGTTACCAGCCTCCTCTTTTATCTTCTTTCTACATAAATAGACATCTCTTCTCAACTTTCCCAATTATCAAGGATGGCTTCAATGATATTATCAGGCATTCTTTAACTTATTCTCGAGCAGATAGCTCTCTCCTCCCCGTCTAATATGGACGAAGAAGGTGTAGTCTCCATTGTCAAATTACATTGTACTTTTACAATTTTGAGCATGTAGCCTCAAAACTGCCCATGGCCAATCGAGGATTGTGTCAGGTAATTGTTGCTGTGGTTGTGATTGATGCAGTCAGGCAGCTCCTACTAAACTTTTGTCTCCTTTATTACAACAGTATATTAACTTACAGTACCATCAAATTCAAAATTTAATTCTCCATTTTAAAATGTCATGAAAAGAATCTGAAGAATTTTCTAAAGTGTTTTGATTATCAGATAGTTTAGAATCTAACACTCTGTCTACATCGGCAGTTAAGTTTTTGTTGTCTGACATTCTTAGTAACTTTAATTTTCATATTTAAAAAAAAATTATAACAAGATGCAATTGATTTCTGTAAAATTGATAGACACTATCAATTAATAAATACTCAAAGTAAAAACTGTTATAAAACACAATAACATTAGCATTCTGTAATACTTTTTTGATAAATATAGGCAAACTATTTCAAAACGGATCAATTAATTGTCAGGTCTAATTTATTGATTAGGTACAAAGATCTATTTAAGTAGGAATTGTTGTTATTGCTCTTTATTTTGAAAACAATGTAAAGTGTCTCTGTCTGACAATATATATTTATTTGGACATTTAGAATATCGATTAAACTGTGTAAAATTCTGAATAAAAATACCCATGATGACAGTAACTTGTTTTTATCGACATTTTATTGAACATAGACCATAACATATTTGTAGAAAAACTAAGGAGACAAGAAGTATTAAATTATTTATAATATAAGAAACTAGGTGTGTGCGAGCCCATGTTTTTTTACTCAAGCCGAGCTCAAGCTTTTACCGAGCTCAATAGTTTTAACAAGCTCAAGCTTCAATCGAGCCTTTAACTAGCTCAATCTTTTAATTAGCTTGAACTTTTATCAATCCTTTAAATGAGGTCAAGCTGTTATTGAACTTGAGTTTTTTTAAAATTTCTGCTAAATTTTAAATTGAAATCTTTTGTTTTGGGATGGACAATACGGAGAATCTAGTGTAGGGGAAAAGGAAGAGTATCTTATTTGATGGAAAATGAACTCTCTCAATCTAAAAAAATGAATATAAACTTCATTTGGTATGAAATTAGATTACAAACCCATTTTATTCATATATTTTGTTAACCCTCCAAGTGCTGATTATATTAGTCTTTAGTGCTAAGCTAATTCAACGCTTTGCGCAACGCTTTTGTCATTACAGGAAATAATACACTTTTATTGGCTGAAATATGACACATTATACATCAATATTTTCAGGAAAACCCATAGAACAAAATGAAATAAAATTTAAACATACCACTTTAAAACTGAGGTCTGCTTCAACTCATATCCGCAAAAAATAAAAATTTCTTTTGTCCATTTAGTGACAACGTAGGTAATAACTAAATTATGATAATCCAATTTCTAATATATACAAAACGTAGCAAATTTTGTTACAAAACTAGAAATGTAACATAAGTACCACTTTCTTTTCTTCATAATGTCAACATCGTTGTAAACATTCATACATACCCAAACTTCAAATTCAGTAATTTCGCCCACTGTGTGACACCTACATCCAACTTTTGCAAATTAGTGTGCTCTATTACTGTGTCTTTAGAAAGTATTCACATTTAACCTTTGAATATCATGTATTTACTAAAATTAGTTATTATAAATATGTAATATACACACAAAAAAAAACAAAACAAAAAACAAACAAACATTTTGATCCCTACATCGTAGTTACCGCTTTCATCACTAGCGATATCACTTTCACACAAACAGTTATGAATATCACTTGAATTGCCAAGTTCATTCATTATTATATGTGTAATACTACACTAAAAACACTATTGATACACTAAATAATCATAAAATAAATTGTATTTACCAAAATAATATAGACAAAAACACTAAACAACAATTTACTGCCGGGACGCAGCAGTAAACATCAACAGTAAACATCAAATTGTCATTTACAGGCTTGCTAACATTGATTTTTTCTTATAACCATTGATAAAATTGTGCAAAATGAATAGAGCGTCTTTTACTCAGAGTTACTATATAAAATACATGTAGTTTGGATAAAAGTTACCGTTTGTACATTGATTTTAGCAAACCTTGTTTAATTAGATCGAGATCGCGACTTTAGCACTGTGGCGGCGGCAAAATAGATCACGATCGCGACTCTTAGCACTTGGAGGGTTATGAATTACATATATTTTATTACAGACAAATTAATATAGATTTATGGATAAACATTTTTTAGTTTGGGTAAAATCATCTATTTAGACAGGAAGCTGTTATCAGAATGACTACTGTTAATCCTAGTAGAAAGGAGGTGGGAGAACTAGTTGGCATTGAACGGATGTTGTATTAATTTGCTATCAGGTCTATGTGCTTCAGCATCAAAAACTTCTAATATACACATATTTTAAAGTCCCCTGTAGCAGAAGAAAATATGGTTTATGACTGACTTTAATAATAGTGAAATTAATTCTGATAGTCATTTGATCATGATTTATATATTATATAAATGATATATATATATACAGGGTGATTCGCTTAAGGTTTCGAGCTGAATCCACTAGCAAAAATAATGAAAAAAGTTCATATAAACATAGGTTCGGAAATGCTTTGTTTTCGATTTATCCGCCTTTTTTTTTTTTTTTTTAAATAAAAGTGATATTGAGCTCAAACTTTGTATACCTATTTGTTGCGTAACCGTTTATCACTGTAGACCTACTGTAAACTAGAACGTTCTTTTGAATATTTTCAAAATGGGAGCTATTTAAAATTTTTAATGTCAAATATCTCAAAACCGCTATCTTTACAAATAAATTACAGGAGACCAAAAAATTTACTTTGTTAATGATAAACATAATGGTTTTTTATTTTGTCTGTAACTCAACGGATAACAGAGATATTGACAAAAACCGAAAAATGTATTTGTTGGTCGTTGTCAACAATATCCAAATCACATCAGAAACAAAATAAATTTAACATTCAATTGACACAGCAATAAAATAAATAACAATTATTGCTACATTTAATAAGGTTTACAGTAAATGTTCGAAAATATGTCCTTGCACATCCCTTCAATAGACGAAGAAAAGTATTTTGTATATATTATGTCAATCATAGTCATATGTTCATTATAATAATCATATATTATGTCAATCATATATTATGTAATTTTAATTTGTTGATGTAGGTACTAAATTATTATTTCATATTCTATTTTGTAACATACTAAGGCAAGGTATAAGGCTTTAATAACATCAACATCATGAAAAACTTGGAATTTCTAATAACAAATCCCAGCAATTACTTGGGAAAGTTGATGACATTCTTTATATGATCTTTGTATGTTAATCTAGAATCAATATGTTAATACCATAGATTTACATTTATTTATATTTAACACCAGCTTGTTTTCTAATCATTTGTATATTTCATTCATTTTTTTTGAATAAACAAACTGTATATTCCTTATATCACCTGCCAATCTATAAATTTTGTTGTCATCAATGTATAAAAAACAATTTGAATTATTAATTACTTGCGGTAAGTCATTTATAAGTAATAAAAATAAAAGTGGACCTAGAATGGTTTCTTTCTGGGACACCTGATATGTTGTAAAAAATAATAGATTCGTAATTATCGTATATCACAAAATGATCATTGCTGAAGGTAAGTAGAAAAAGAGACAACCAAATTTTTAGTAAACCCAAAAGTAACCAATTTTCGCAAAAAGGCCTTTTGATCAGCTTTGTCAAAGGTTCACCTTTATAAAATCCAAATAAACAGTTGTATAATTATATTTGTATATTATTATCTAGGGAACTAGAAATATCGGATGTTCAGTTAATACAAAGAGGTTTGTTACTAGGGGAATAGAAAATATATATATATCAGCCAATTATAGGCATAGTTATTCTAGTAACGTTAACATGTTCTTTTTTTCTAAATGTTACAGCTTCACAAATTTTTCCATTTCATCTATTTTAAATGTGTTACTATTTTGGAGTCCGCTGTTATGGTTTGTTATGATGGTGCATCCTGGATAGTTTAAAAAAATCTACTCTAAATATTATTAAGATTGAATAATATTATTTTACAGAAATGGAAGCCCTGAATATTACAAGAGTTCTGTGAAACATAAAGTGTCCATGCTTGAGTCGCTCGATAAGTTGAAAAAAACTACTAAAGATGTAAGTATATTATAAAGTTATAACAAAACTGATTATTTTAGGTTAGTTTTTAATTTTTCTGTAGTTTTATTCAGTGAAAATAACAACTATGTTTGCTTGTTAACATTATTTTATTGTTTGGATTTTATCATTGTTGAATTGGAACGATTTGAGAGAAATGGTCAAAATCATTGGACAGTTTTTCACTTATCATCGCCCAAAGCAAAATAAAAGTGAATAAGAATTAATTGTCACCAAAAATGTCAGTTTGGTAGTTGTGATAAAAAAGTGTAAATGAACTATGGAGATCTTCTTTGAAAAAATATTCATACAAGGCTTTTCAAAAAGGACTTTATAACTTCAAAAGCATGTAGACATTAATTTAGATAACTTACAGAATTGGATGAGTTGTCATTTGTTGTAGTACCAAATTCCTACACCAGAAGCGATACGACCATTGCGGTTAAAAATAACTACTAAAAACTAAATCTGAAACTAGTTCAATGTAATTTTCATACCCAGTATGATAAGGATCTTCTAACAGAGTACTCTGTACCTAAAGACTGGTGGTGTTGCTGTGGAACAATTTGGCAGTGCTTCACGCTCTAAAATATTAACACTCTTTAATTTTCATTACTGTTGAGACCGATGGTTCTTGGTGGAATTCCGTGTTTAAAGATAATAAAACACAATTTTTTTAATATTTTGTAATATCCACTTTTTATTAGTCTAGCCGACCAATGGTTTCGCCTGCTAAGGCATTGACGAGGCTGTATTACAGACTAAAGAAAAAAGAAAAAACATAAAACCTTAAAACTAGTGGGTGGGAGTTAGGATACAATGAATGGAAGGTTGGGGAACAATTGGGGAATTGTTCCTATGGTCATTGCCCAGGCCGGGTATTTCCTCAACCTTCCATTCATTGTATCCTAACTCCCACCCTCTAGTTTTAAGGTTTTATGTTTTTTCTTTTTTCTTCAGTCTGTAATACAGCCTCGTCAATGCCTTAGCAGGCGAAACCATTGGTCGGCTAGACTAATAAAAAGTGGATATTACAAAAAAAAAAAAATTAAAAAAAATTGTGTTTTATTATCTTTATTAACACTCTGTTTATCTTGTGGGATTGGCATACACAAGCAACTGTTTGGTGTGTACTAAGCCAATGTTGGTACAACAAGTTAATAATGCAGACCAGGTGCTCATCAGGAATTCTGCGCAGAAATGTTGGATAAAATAGGGAACCAATAGATTTTTATTAATAACATAAGAAAAATCAGTAAAATGTTTTGCACTTTTACTACATACTACATTAAATATCTTTTTGTTTTATCGGTTCATTTCTTTTGATAATAGTAAATGATTATCATCTGCCTCTCTGCCATAGAGATTATGATGACAACTCCGACACAGGTTCGTCTCTGCAGTACACAATTCTTCTTTGTTCTCTTATAAACATTTCGATGAGAGAAAGATATTGGAAAACTAATTATTACTTGTTTTTATTGTCCCTCTCTTGAAAATTTGCCCTTTTGTTATTTAATTTTGTTGGCCCTTATTACGGTAATCCAAAGGTTGTAACGATATATGTTGTTGTAACGGTCATCCAAAGAGAGAACTATATTAGGATACGAGAGAGCGAATGGACAGAATATGGTGCTTTGCGGGGATACTTGTTTGTATGGTGACTTACGGGAACTCAGTTATTAGTCCATTATAAAAATTTTGATAAGAAAAACATAGTGAAGATAATTAAACACAATTTTTTTTATTTTGTAATATCCACTTTTTGCATGGAATTCCACCAAGAACCATCGGTCTCAACAGTAATGAAAAAGAAGAAGGAAAAAAAAACATTGGAAAATTAATTAAATTAATTATTGTTTGGCTTTATTATCCCTATCTTGAACTTTTTTTTTGTACTTTTATTTTTTGATCCTTATAACGCTAAACATTTTCACCACGAACATATTCAAGAAAATTAAATATTGTGATTGTGGATTATAAAAACACAATAATTGTTGAATATAAAACATATGCAATTTTCCATTAAAAACAAATAACAAAATATGTAAACACTCATAGATGTAGGTAGTAAAAACAATATTTTATGTAAAGATATACTTTTTCACTGGTAGATAGCAATACCAGTAGAGGTCGTGCGTTTCTTCGTGAAGCCTGGGTGTGAGGGGTTGTAGTGGCAAGTGGGGAGCCGAGCACGGGAGGGGAGGTTACCGTCCCGTTCAGTTACTAGTCTGACTAAAGACATTTCTCGGTATTTGTTCTCTCGAGTTGTACGATCATACTAATGCAGGTTAATAAAGGGTTCCATAACAGAAATGAATATTTTTAATAAATATCTAACTTTTTACTTTGTTAAGTGAAATATGATATGTTTATAAACGGCTGATAGCACATTTTATAAGAATCTCTATATATAAATATAGAGTATAATTATACTCTAAAAATTACTCTCTAATGAGCCAACGATTTTTCATGGGCACAAACAAGCACAACTACTTCATTACTATTGCCTCTTAATATCAAATACTATATTAGCTATTAAAACGTAAAAGCGTTAAAAATAACTTGAAAACCTACAGATTTTGTCTTACAATAGATAAACATGATTAAATTGTATTTAACACCTGCTTTAATAATCCCAAACTCGCACAATAACACACCATTCATGTAATACAAGAAAAAATCAAAATACAGTAATATTTTGCAACAAATTCACTAAACGAGCAAGCATAATGTTTTTAGAAACGAGATGATACTCGGACGTGGTGATAGTGCAGACTGACGATAATTTACCCCCACCCATGAATAACCGGTTATAAACAACTTTCTCCAACCAACCTCAGGCTTCACGAAGAAACGCACGAGCTCTAATAGCTTACGTTTACCATTAAAAAAATTATAATTCTAATTAAAAAATCCCATGTCTAAAAGTATTTATTATTTTCAGTTTTTAAAATTTGTAATAAAGTGTAAACATATTAAAAATGACTTTTTACAATAGATTAACTGTGACCATCACCCTATTGTTTTACAAAGCTGGCCAACAAATAGATAAGGGAGGAATTTTTTCACTTCCATATCCATATCTAGATTCACAAATGATATTTATGGTAATTTTAATTGAAACCGTTTTCAGATCTTGGTTGACTATTGCTGAGTTTTTGCTTCTTTTTTTGAATTATTATGTTTACTCTCCATTTTATTTTTAAGTAACTTCCTAATTCTTTTAACAGAGGGAATCTATTCATACAATCTTCACATCTTTTTTTAGTGGGCTGTCTTACACCAAGCATTATTTCCTCAGCAAAGAACTCTGTTAGAATATTTATTTCTTCTGTTGACCAAGTTTTTTTTTACAGTCTTAGTTTTCCTTAGTTTCCTTTTGGACGATAAGTCTACATAACTTGAGCTTTTATGTGAAGATGTTTTCTTTTTCACATGTTTTTCACCAAATGAATCATTACTTTTATCTATATCAGTGCTCGGTTTACCTGTGTAAACTATTCTTTTTTTGGGACTTTAGTCTTGCTTTTACTACAGAATTATCTTTTTTATTTTCGGTTTCAGACAAGATTTCACATTCATCTGAATCAGTGCTTGATTTTAATCTGATTGTGGGGTTAATGGGGTGGCCTGATCGTGGTGACTGTGGGTTGTGTGAATCAATTGAAACTTTAAACTCATTCAATTTTTTCCCTTGGAAACGTGTTCTAACAGGTTTCCCTGTTCCAATGTAACCAAAATTTTACTGAGTTACGTCTTAAGTATAATTTTTTCTGGCATTTTGGCAATACTGTCTGTGAACAGACGGGTTGTGACCCATGTATTTACACAGAGCATTTAAGTTGTGCAACATTCTATAATTATACAATATATTCTGTAATATCGCGGATATAGCAGACCGGGAAGACGGGAAGGCCACGCCTACCATACGTTACGCGCCTATCTGTAACAACACAACCTAATAATTCGGAATTAAAATTTAAAATGGAGACGGATTGGACGTCACCGATTCCAATATAATTACACATCGAACATAGGCCTAAAAGAATAATTTCCGTTAAGACACAGCGCCGTGCCAACGAAATTGGAACTGCAAAATGAAAAGTAAAGCAACCGGGGCGGAGCGAATGACGTCACGGAAGATAACGCGATCTCATTGGCTAGGACAAAAGATGTCGGTTTTTCCAAACGTATTTTAAAGTATTCAATGTAAAAATTTAAGAAATAAGTTATTTTAGTTATAAGGAATATAAAGAAATAATTATATTACGAGATCATACAAAATAAAAATAAAAATTATTATAACATAAAAATCTTTACATATCTTTCGGATTAAATAAAAAAACCTATCAAAAATATGACAACGAATTCGTTTCATACCGTGTATTAAGATAAGTGAACCCCGTACGCCATCTTATAAAATTTTGGAAAAGAAGCCAAGCCAAGCGGGAAGAAGGTATCCTTTGAACAGCATTTCATCACTCCTTCTCGCTACAATTCTTAGATTTTAGTTATACTTCGAGAATGTTCCTACATCTCAACCAATTGAAATTTTTTAGAAAATGATCTCCTTATATGGAACGTCATAGCTTACCATTTAAGCCTCTCTTCCTTCTCGAAGCTTCTATATGACACAATTGTACACACATTTTGACATCTGTTCCTTTCAACATTCGAGCCAGGCTTTAAAAATCGAGGGCTTTAATTTAGCGGTCATAGTTCGAAACTCGAGTTCTAGCCAAACTCAAAATTTTGAGGGCTCGTACATCCCTATTATCCAATGTAGGAAGTAACTTACAGGGTAAATTTGGTTATCCCAAAAATTCCAACCTTTTTTTTTACTATTCTTCATGTTTCGTGGCCTCAGGAAACTGAAACAGTTATTTTCGACAAATATGCCGTCCGTTCATCGTTGATGTCATTTTCACCTGTACGTAAGCATGATAGCAGCCACAAAAATTAAGATAGGCACATGAAATTTGGTACAGGGGACTATAGTATGCTCATTTAGAACCCTATTGAAATTCAGAAAATTTGAATTTTTAATTTCACTATAGCGGCCATTTTAAACATAATTTCAAACCTCCCAAGAAATTATATATATTCATATAGTTACAAAATCAAGCAAGGTCAAGTCTCCAACATGTTCAAAACTAATGGAGGCTTCTTCAAATATGTACATCTATGAGGCCCATAACGGCCAAGATACTGACATGAACGAAGCAAGTAGTGATATTTACGAGATTCAGAAAATCTGTGTAACAATTATTTTTAACAGATTTGCCCCACTGGTTAATTAAGAGCCCTTGATCTACAAATACGAGTTAATAATTCTGACAAGGCCCAAGAGACCAACTTTTGGGTATTATATTAATTTAGAGGTCAGATTATATTACATTTTATGATGGGGTTGGATAAGTATTATGATGGCACCCATCAACGTTTTTGAATAATTAGTGTTTATATTCAATTTTTGGGATGGTAACGGACAATACTTTTGTTTGCATTTAAATGTGTGAGAAAATTTGTAGTTTTTTAAAAATTAAAAATTTTTTTTTTTTTTTTAATATTTTATTTATTTATTTTTTGTACACATTATTAATTTTATATATGATTTTATTATTACAGATTAAAACAAATCAAATAAAGGAAACTGTAATAGAAGAAAATGAAGAAAAAGAAGAAAATGAAGAAAAAGAAGAAGTAGATGAAAAAGATGATAAAGCAGATGTAGAGATGGTGGTGGATGTGCCTCAGAAAAAAGGCAGAGGTAGAGGGAAGCGGAATAAATCAGTAACACCTGCAAAGTGGAAAGTTTCAATTCCAGCTAAAGCAATGAAAGCACCTATTCCAGCTATTGAAAAAGAAGTACAAGTTAAGCCTGAAGGTATTTGAGTAAATATTCTTAGGTAATATTAATTACAGTATGCGCCAAAATAAATACTACTGAAATTGTAAGATTTTATTTACATAGTTTTACCAACATATAAAAGTAAAAGGAAGTATACAGGTTAGTAAAAGGAAGCAAAATTGGTTAGACTCGGGTTTTAGGTAACACTCGTATCGTTTTTGAGGGTTTTGCATCATTTTGGTGAAGAGGGGTTGTTTCATGCTCCTTATACACATGGTTTTTTTTTTCCTGGAATGGACGATGGTAGCTGGTGGGTCTTCATGGAAAATCTTCTCCTTCAACATTTCCCAAGCATAAAGTGTCAGGTGGTGTTAGATCGGGAGGAGTGTGCTGAGTAAGGATAGTTTTTTTCTAAGAGAGATGAGGCAGTTGCCAAAAGTTTATTGAAGAAAAGCAATGTTGGTTAAGGCAGTGTGGCTGGTTGCGTCATCTTTCTGGAACCATTGTGATCGAAAAGACTGGTTTTGGGCACTACAAAATCTCCTGAGGTTTCCTATAAAACTATCAAAAATGACTCTATATCGGTCCTGATTTACAGTAAGAGGATTTCTATTATTGTCTTCAACAAAGTATGAAGCAATTATGCTTCTTCCTGACACAGCGCACTAAATGGTTACATGCTTACTATGCTGTAAGCGTGTAATGCCTCTCTACAACACTGTCAGGACGTTCAAACCCAAGAAAACATGTTGTCTCCTTGTTTATGAAACTATTAAGGTACACATGACGTTCATCTGAAAACCATACATCACTCAAAAACTAAGGTTCTCCATAGCACTTGTTAACATTGAAGCGCAGTACTGAACTCTGACTGTTTTGTTTATACAGTTCGAAGGTTGCCCAGTTTGTATCTTGTAGGGAAAACCACCATTGTTTTTAAACATTCTTCTCAACGATGTATTGCTTATATTCAGTTTCAAAGATGTTCTGTTTAGGCTTCTTTTCAGTGACTGTAACACTTGCTGCAACACTCTTCCGTAGTTTTCATTTATACAGACAGTAGTTGGGCGATTTGAATAGTCCTGCTGCGTCAAAACACTACCTGTTCTTCGAAATTTTTGAACAACACTAATAATCACAGCATTACTAGGCGGTTTTTTGTGAAAATGTTCCTGACAAACTTGGCACACCCGCACGTCCAATTCCGTATGAGCGAAAATAATGCTCTATGATAAAAGCTTTTTCTGCAGTAGTTAGCACCATATCAGCAAAAACTAACCTCAAATAAGAAAGAAGTAATAATCGCGAAGATGTGCCACAATCTAAAGTTGACACAGCTGATTGAGAAGACAGCTACATCTGATTCAGTTTCAGTACTGTCTATTTTGGCGATTACCGTATATCACTTTATAAAAATATTTCAGTATAGCCTACATTTAATTTTAAAAAACCATTAGAAAATGTTCAAATATCTTCTATTATTTTTTTTTCTTCATAGATTTAATAATCAATCGTGAAATTCTTTCATATATAGATATTATATAATTTATTAAATATTTGCATCTAGACCACGGACGCTTGTGCATTGTCGTCTCTATTTAAATTACAATCGCTGGACAATTTAATTACTTCACTTACGTAAAAAGGAATTTTAATAAACTTGGGTCGAAATAGTCTTGCCTATCACTTGGTAAGTTTCATTATTTTAATTTATGAAAAATCAACTAAATTTATGGACAACTCGTCTATACACTTATTATCATTCCTACCAGCCCAGATGCTGGGTAAGAAGTGAATCTTCTCCTTGCAACTTGCACAATCGCTACATATTCCACTAATTTTTTGTTTGACCTACTTTTAAACCAATAAGAAAATACTTTGTTCTAATTTTGTCGGTTGCTAAGTGGACCTCTACTGCTTTATACATTTCAACGTTTTATTATGTATTTTTTATTAAACATAGTTAAAAGACAACATTTTTATATTTACAAAGTTTCTTGGCCATTATTTTACAACATGATTTATTTATTTTTTAGATTTGTTTGATTAAAATTGGTTCTGTAGCTAGTTTTGACTTGATAAACATAATCATTAGTATTAACGTTGGCATTCCTAACCTACATAGCTCGATTTCGTACTTTTATAAATCTCATTTTCGACTAAACTAATGCATTTTTGGACTTAAATATTTCTTCCAACACATAATATTATCTGATCCTTTGATTACAAGGTAGGGCTAAATACTTTACGTTTTCATAATTTTTTATAGAAAAATCTAGGACGAAATACAACTGATAGTTACCGGTACCTAATTTGTATTATTATTAGTGGAATAAACATGTTTAATTATGTTATTTATAATACTAATATATTATAAGGTTGAGACATTATATGAAATTACATTAGTAATACAACTAATTTTTTTCTTTGATAAGGTCCTCGATTTTTACCCAAATAAGTCCCCAAAAGTCACCAGAAAGTCCTTGAATTAGATTTTAAGAATCTGGTAGACATTTTTACCAAGGACTATTTTCCAAGGTAAGCCTATATCTCCTATCAATGGAATATATATCATGTGTTGGAGTAATTAGTCTTATATGTGCGGGGATACATAAAATAAAAACATTATTACAACTGGGAAAAATATACATAATAATTAGTGTCACTTCATCATCATTATGATTTTTGTTATATAAAATTACATATAGACTGTAATAACACACAATTATTATTATTTTTATTTTAGCCTAGTTGGGTCTTGCTCTAGCACGTTTACTTTAAAAATATAATGGTTAACTAGTAACAACAACTCAATTGTTTAAATGACTCTTTATTCTCGGGTCTTACTAAGGTTTGGGCCCTTTTTTTAAATGTGCAATTATTACAATTATGGACATATATCTTAAAATTTACAAATCAGCTTATACTATCAATATTAAAAGTTCTTAAAGTTCAATTTTATAATAATAAATCTATATATTTACTTAAGTCCAGTTCACCATTATTCACATGTAGTTCACCTCTGACATGTTTGTATTATTAAATATTTAACTTGTCTATAAAATCCTTCCTTTTTTTAAAATTGCTGAACAACGAAAATTAACCTTGCCTCCATGAAATTTTTTTATAGCACTCTCCTTATTCTTTTTTTTCTAACAACCCGGGCTAAAATGCAGTACCGCCATCATTGGTATTTTTTCCGCTATCGGCTTTTCGTATGGCCGTGCATTCAAACATATCAAATATATATATTTTTAAATGTCCTTCCATAGTCATTTTTAAATAGTATATTAATTTGTAGACATATCTGAAGTTAAAATTGTTTTTAAAAAAGGTTTTAATTAATCCACATTCACTTTTTATGTATTTATGTTTTTATATATTCACTGCCTAGATTTCAACAATAGTTCTAACTTTCGCCGCCAGTTCGCACTGTTCCACTTTATTGTAATAATTCTTTGTAAACACTAAAACTAACCTAATTATCCTATTCAACCAGTTTGTTATTTAAATTAACTAATACACAATATACATTGAATTTGAATTAAAAATAATTATCTAAACATGAAATAAATTACAAAAGGATAATAAAACGTTCTTATTCAATCATTTTAGGTTATTAAGTAAAGTTACTGTTATTGTTTTTTTTGAAATGGAAGTAAGTTTTATTTAAATTAGCTGTAGTTATTATATTATGACTGTGCTTTATATTATTCATTTAAAATTTCCAAAATCTTTAAGTTAATTAAATTATTAGGCTAGGACGAATTTTGAAGTTATTACATTTAGGCTTTAACATTTTATCAACATATTTTATTAACCTTTAAATTGTGTGGCCTATCCAGTTTGACTGTTACAACTGTCCCTCAAATTTCTAATTTTTTATATATAATTGACAATTTTATAAAAAAATTATAAATTTTATTTTTTCTTTAAGTAACATTTTTATCCTACGTTCACAATAGTTTACCATATCCTTCACAAATACAATGAAATTAAAAAAAAAAAAACAACACTTAACAACTATACAATATTACTTTAACAACATATAAACACAGGAACGATAAGCAATTTATTTATATTATATTTCTGCCTATTGCAATCTCCCTTTAATTCATTGAACAAAACAAAATATCCTTCTAAACTATGCATCATTTTCATCCCTTTGATGATATCTCTTTAAACTGGAAATATGAAACATCCCTTTGATTTTATTTGTGTTATTTAATTCTGAGAGAATATAAGTAGCCTTACCCAGTTTCTCTTTGATGTTATAAGGTCCTGTGTAAATGGTAAATAATTTAGACATTTCTCCCTTAAATTGATGTGAATAACCCATTTCCTTTAGCAATACCTTTTCCCCTTCTTTCAATTCTATCATTTTATGTTTATCATTGAATACCCTATTTCTTATCATTCCTTTCTTTCTTATCCTATGTCTGGCCAATTCTACTTTAATTTCTAAATTTATATTTCTAGTCTCTATTCCATCCAAATTTAACTGTCGTTGCCAAAACCTTGGTGTCGTTTGGTTCAGTTGCAGTTCGTTTGGTGTATACCCAGTGGTATCATGTGGCAACTCGTTCAAACATTGGACTACTAGAGGTATAAATTCTGTCCATTCCCTGTGGTTTCTATTACAATATGTACGGAGGCATCTTCCTATTTCTTTATGTACCCTCTCTACCATGTTACTGTTCGGTCTTCTTACAGGGGAAAATATAGGTATTATATTTTGCTCTTCTAGCATCATTGTCCATTTCCTACTTTTAAATTGTGTCCCATGATCTGACTGGACCTTTCTTACATTTCCAAATCTTGTTAGATAGTCCTTTAATGCTTTTATTGCACTTGAAGTGGTTGCCTTTTTTATTCTGTAAGCTTGTACAAATTTAGTAAATGTATCCATGATGACAAATAGATACTTCATACCCCCTTTTCCAGTTGGTAGTGGTCCATAAAAATCCACTGCTAATTGATCTCTAGGTCCTCTGGTACTTATACTCTTCATTTCCCCACAACTCGTTTGGTTTGTTGTCTTACATTTTTGGCAAATATCACATACTCTAATTTCCCTCTTAATTATTTTGTTAAATTTTTTGAAAGTGAAGCTTTCCTGTAAAATCCTTATGCATTTACTTGCTCCAATATGCATATAATATTCATGGCATGCTATTATTAATCCTTTAATCAAATCTCTTGGTACAACAATCCTCCAACCATGTTTGCATCTTTTAATTAAAATTCCCCCTTGTAATTTATACTTATCCTGATAATTTTGAATGTTGTCTATAATTTGCCTTGTCTCTTTACTTCTTCTTTGCCATTGGCTTATATCCTTTAAATTTTCCATAAATTCATAATCTACAATCCTCTTTAATAAATTTACAACAATTTCTGGATTTTCATCTTTCCTTATACTATCATTCATGTCACATGGATTTCTGCTTAGAGTATCACTTACTATATTCTCTGTACCCTTACAATGTTCAATCTCGAAATCATATTCTTGGATGAGCAAAATCCATCTTGACAGTCTTGAACTTAGTAGTCTACATTTCTTTATAAACGTTAATGCCTGATGGTCGGTTATTATCTTAATTTTGTGTCCTAAAATGAGTGGTCTAGCCTTCTGCAAGCAAAACAGTATAGCTAACATCTCCTTTTCGGTGGTGAAGTAATTTACTTCTGCCCCTTTTAACGTCCTACTCATAAACATAATTGCCGCCTTTTCGCCATTCTCTTTGATTTGGTACAAGTGACCCCCTACTGCAAAATCACTGCTATCTGTCTGTAATATGAATGTTTTATTTGGATCTGGATACTCTAAGACAACTGTATTTAAAAATCCCTCCTTTAAATTTTGAAATGCCTGCTCTTCTTTGTTGGTCCATATAAATTTATTTTTCTTTGAAGTTAAATGCAATAATGGTTTTACTAGATCTGAATATTTATCGACAAATTTGTTATAAAAGTTAGCCAGTCCAATAAATCCTTTGATCTGTTTATGATTTTTTGGTGATGGGAAGTTTCGAATCGCTCTAATCTTCTCATCATCTGCAGCCAAACCTGTTGTTGTTAATTTGAATCCTAGGAAAGGTATTTCTTTTCTACAAAACATAGACTTTTCAAATTTTATGGTCATATTTGCCTCTTTAAACTTTCTAAAAATTGTCTCTAAATGCACCAGGTGTTGTTCAAAGCTGTCTGACATACACACTAAATCGTCCACATACATCATAGTATAGTCTTCTGTTTCATCTTTCATTACTTGATGTAATCCTCTTATCAGAGCTGCTAATGATGTTGACAGACCGTATGGCGTTACCTTAAACTGATATACCCTTCCCCTATACTGGAAAGCTGTATATTTTCTTGAATTTACTTCTAACTCTATTTGCCAAAAACTATTGGTTAAGTCAATTGTACTCAACCATTCAGTAGCTCTTGCTTTGTTTAATATCTCATTAATTCCTCGGTTGCACTGATAATCAGGTATCATAATGTCATTTAAATGTCTTGCATCCAAACATAGCCGTACCTCATTGTTCTTTTTTATCACCACTACTATTGGATTGATATATGGGCTGTTGCTTTCCTCTATTGTCCCCTGGTTCAACATATTTTCTATCTCTTTGTTTACTGCCTCTTGGTGCTTTATGGGTATTGGGTAACTTCGTTGATAAAAGGGTTTTTTGTCATTTATTTTAATTTGGTGTTTATAGCAATTACATTTTCCTGGAAGTTTCGAAAAGATATTTTTGTATTTCCTCAATAATCCACCTAACTGTTCTTTTTGATCAACATTTAATAAATCTAGGCCATTTAACATATCTACTATTTCCTTCTCTGCCAATTCTTCACTAGTGTTTGTATCCTTATTGTAACTACTCATGCCGTATCTATCATCATATTTCTCTTCAATAAATTTAGTTTGGTGCATATCTCCTATTACTTCATCCTCCACTTGACTCATCATTCTACATTTAATACCATTACTTTCCCTATTATTAAACATCACCACCTCCTCTTCACTATTATAATTAATCCTTATATTACCTTTATTAAAATCAATATCCATTCCTAATTCATTTATACTATCAGTCCCTATAATTATTTCCCTCAATAGATCTGGTACCACTAAACATTGTATGTTATATATTATTTTTCCTATTTGAATGCTCATCATTATAATTTTATTTATTTTCCGGCTCTTCTTCCCTGTAGCAGTTACAATATTTATCCCAAAAACCGGCAATTCTTCCACCTTTCCTAGTTTTTTAAAATTTTGTTGTAGCCAATCCTGTTGTATACATGTAGCATTACTTCCTGTATCAATAAGACCTTTAACCTTCACTTCTCCAATCTTTAATTCTACTTCTGGATTACTTTTCTGGATTATTTTATTCTCATTCTCATCCACACTCCCATCCTTGTCACATCCTATTAAAAATTTTCTGTCACATAATATAGTTGTAATAATTTGTTTTTTACTGATCGGCCTAAACTTTCCTTCTTTTTGTTGCACTGAAAAATCTAATTTATTTTCTTCAAAACTTTGTATTTGGTTCTCCTTCTGGCCTACCCTTGACTGTTCAGTGCCTATTAGTTTAAAGATACATCATTAGTATTCCCTTGTTCTGTTTTGTTTTCCCTTCTTATTTCAATTGCGTTCACCCTCCTGTTATTTTCTTCCCCTCTTCGTTCTACACTTGGGTTAACTTGTCTGTTTTCTTGCTCCCTTCTAAAATATACCATATTTCTTTCCTGATTGTTTCCCTGTCTATAGTCTCTGTTAAAAGGTCGTTGGAAATTTGGTCGAATATTTTGATATTGGAAATTTGGTCTATTATTGCTATCACTTTGGTTTGGCCTCCTATAATTAAGTTGTTGTCCCTCAAACTGTGGTCTACTTCTCCTTTGCATTAGATCTCTCCTGGCTGCTTCCTCATTTATCTCTTCAACGTCTACTTCATTTAAAAACCTCTCCATTCCTCGAATAGTATTAATATTCTGTACCCTTCTGGCATCCCTAATCTTTTCGTCGTAATGTCTTACTAATTTTTTAACAATTTCCTCCTCTGATGGCATTGGTATTAAATTCCTCATGGTTATTACCCTTTCAATAAAGTATTCAGTCCTATTTAGTTGACCTCCTACTCTATATTTTTCAATTTCCAACCTGTTCCTGATACCATTCTGAACTTCATCGTTCCAATATTTTTCTAAAAATCTTTCTTGGAAATTTTCCATGTCTTCTATGTCCTCCCTTGTAACTTGCCACCATCTAGCAGCATTTCCTTCCATAGATATGTCCATTATATCCCTAATGTCTACTTTTTCTCTACCTTCTCTTTCCCTTCTCTCTTGCATCTTCTCTACATATCTCTTCAACTTTCTTATATATTCAATTGGGTTTATTCCCCTTCCATTAAACTTAGGAATTGTAGTTTGAGCGTGGCTTTCATCATTTGCATAGTATATGACCTGAGTAGTTCTATTTTCCATACTATCTTTCTTATTTAGTCTCTCCTCCGTTTCCTTCATTTTCTCTTCCATATTACTAGCTACCTTTTCAAAATTCTGTTTATTAATTTTAACCCTATTATTTAACTCTTCGATATTCTCCTTCTGTTCTTTTAATTCCTCTCCCAACATCTGAAAATTTTCCTCTACTTTCCTCCCAAATTTCTTATGATCTTCTATTATCCTCTCTTGTTTCTCCTCTATCTCTCTCTTAAACTCATCAAATTTATTATCAATCTTTCCCTCTAACTTTTCAAATTTTTTCTCAAATCCTTCCAATTTCTTCATCATTTCATTTTTATTCTCTTCAAAATTTGTTCTCATTTCATTTTTATTCTCTTCCATTTTTGTTTCCATTCTTGACATTGTTTCCCTCATTACATCAAATTTGTTATCCTTCTCATCCATCTTCTTCATCATTTCTCTCAATAATTTCTCCATACCTGATTCTTCTTTATTCACTGTAACAAGTGTAACACCTCCTCTTTCTATTTCTATCTCCCTAACATTTTCTTCTATCTCAGAACATGGTACCCTATCTCTTTCATCCTGTCCTAACCTGTCCTGTCCTGAATATGGGAAACATTCATCAATTTCCTGAACCTCCAATATTTTAACCATTTGTCCTTCCTCCTGAACCATTCCCTTCTTAGGCCTATCCTGTTTCTTTTGATTCTCCAATTCTCTTTTTTTTTGTGTCTCTTTTGGGTTATCCCTTAATTCATAACGTCCTTGCTCTGACATTTTAATTATTTATTTTGTTTAAATTGAAATTTATTTTAATTGAATAAGTTAATATTAAAAAATAATATATATTTAAAATTATTAAATATATATTATAAAACCTGAAATTGCTTATTGTTTAATTGCACATTTAATCGAGCCAGCACGTTGTGCGCCAATTTTGTAATAACACACAATTATTATTATTTTTATTTTAGCCTAGTTGGGTCTTGCTCTAGCACGTTTACTTTAAAAATATAATGGTTAACTAGTAACAACAACTCAATTGTTTAAATGACTCTTTATTCTCGGGTCTTACTAAGGTTTGGGCCCTTTTTTTAAATGTGCAATTATTACAATTATGGACATATATCTTAAAATTTACAAATCAGCTTATACTATCAATATTAAAAGTTCTTAAAGTTCAATTTTATAATAATAAATCTATATATTTACTTAAGTCCAGTTCACCATTATTCACATGTAGTTCACCTCTGACATGTTTGTATTATTAAATATTTAACTTGTCTATAAATCCTTCCTTTTTTTAAAATTGCTGAACAACGAAAATTAACCTTGCCTCCATGAAATTTTTTTATAGCACTCTCCTTATTCTTTTTTTTCTAACAACCCGGGCTAAAATGCAGTACCGCCATCATTGGTATTTTTTCCGCTATCGGCTTTTCGTATGGCCGTGCATTCAAACATATCAAATATATATATTTTTAAATGTCCTTCCATAGTCATTTTTAAATAGTATATTAATTTGTAGACATATCTGAAGTTAAAATTGTTTTTAAAAAAGGTTTTAATTAATCCACATTCACTTTTTATGTATTTATGTTTTTATATATTCACTGCCTAGATTTCAACAATAGTTCTAACTTTCGCCGCCAGTTCGCACTGTTCCACTTTATTGTAATAATTCTTTGTAAACACTAAAACTAACCTAATTATCCTATTCAACCAGTTTGTTATTTAAATTAACTAATACACAATATACATTGAATTTGAATTAAAAATAATTATCTAAACATGAAATAAATTACAAAAGGATAATAAAACGTTCTTATTCAATCATTTTAGGTTATTAAGTAAAGTTACTGTTATTGTTTTTTTTGAAATGGAAGTAAGTTTTATTTAAATTAGCTGTAGTTATTATATTATGACTGTGCTTTATATTATTCATTTAAAATTTCCAAAATCTTTAAGTTAATTAAATTATTAGGCTAGGACGAATTTTGAAGTTATTACATTTAGGCTTTAACATTTTATCAACATATTTTATTAACCTTTAAATTGTGTGGCCTATCCAGTTTGACTGTTACAAGACACATTTAATATGTCCATATATTATATAAGACACACACACACACTCTCAAGCACGCACGCATTGAGACGGTTTGGAATTGGCCAAAACGCTCAAGGCAGAATAAAAATTGTAAAGCTGATTCGTTAGCAACGTAGTAGGTAAAGCCAGCAGTTAGCGATGTTGATGCGTCACTAACGGGAATAAACTTGTCCGTGAAACAAAAATGTTTCAAATTTAAAAAATAAAGTACCGAGAAAGATTGTAAAAGTAATAATAAAAATATTTAGTAAGGGGGGAAATTTTCATAAATTAATAATTAACAAAGTTACGGGGAAAACAACTTAGACAAAAAATACTAAAATATAAAATAAATGAAATTAACAAATGGTAAATTAAATATAAATAAGTAAGGGGGAAATAAAGGGGAAACATGAAATAAAAATAATAACTCCAACGATATTTTAATAAAAAAAAAAAAGAGAAAAAAAAAAACCTTAGGCACTTATAAAAATACCAATTTATCGAAAAATTAGATAAACATTATAAATAGAATGTATTTATAATTAAGAAATGTTTAAATTAGTGTGTTGTACAGAATGAACAAACCAAATTTATAAAATCAGTAGATGGGGGTTTTAATAACATGTTTTCATGGGAAAACGATGTAAAAAACTTTAAATCAAGATTTATCGCGAAATAAACATAGCAGAGAAAAAGTGATCATAGTTACATTCGTTCCTACCAAGAACAAAAAATAAAAAAGTGTTAAAAAACCAAAAACCAAATCAGGGAAAAAACTAAATTTTGAAATTGTTAAAATTACGTAAAAGCTAAATAACTCGAGAAAGAAATGGACTACAACCACGAAACAAAAACCTAAAGGATCCCAAGAACATTAAGAACCAAGATCTAAAAAGAAATCGAGAATCGGAAGAGCGAAGCAGAAGTTAGAGAGAAAAGAAGAAAAAAAGTACAGAATTTCAACCAAAATCATGTTTTAACAAGAGGAGGGATCGCTGAGCGAAACTCGACCGTAACCAATGACAAAGAAGTGGAGACAACCGATAAAAGATAAAAATTTGTGAAGAAATAAAGTAAAAAGGAAGAAATAAAAGGATTAGAATGAAATAAAAGAATAAATATAATAAATAAATAATCTGTAAATATTTTGGGAAATGAAAAAACCCAAAATAAAGCATAAACTCGCCGAAAACGTATAAAAACGTGAAGGGATAGTTTATGAGGGAAACCAAGTTAAGTTGGTACTCAAAATTCCCAAGTCAGAGGAGCTCTGAAATATTCAAGGTAACTTGGATACTCTTTTTTCAACCAGCCTACGAGGAAGACGTGCCTCAGGAGTCAGCACCAGCAGAAAATCTACTCATTGAACTTACAACATTAGACTACAAGCATCGGGAGATCATCTCAACCCATCAGAATCTTCAGCATCGTATATGATCTTCATTAGTGTTCAAGGTACCAATACTTTGATTTATTGGAAACTTTAGGGAATTAATAATAATAAACGTAAATTCATTTTAATTAAATATTCAATAAAAATTATAGGGGAAGTGTATTTTTTAAGTAAATTCAATTTTAAATGATTTGTTCTGGTCATTCTGAGCATAAAATTTAATAGGTTATAGAGTGTCTATATAAAATTTAATGTGTTGTAATAGGCCTATATGTGTATAAAATTCATTGTGTCTTATGGTAGAGATTTTGTAGTATAAAGAAAAATATAAATTTACCAAACAAAAGAAAGACCTTCAGTCATAATATAAAAAGTAATAAATATTGATAATTGATTTGAAAAATCTTTAATTGCTTTTCATTATTGTAGAGATTCCTATAGTTGTATGCCATTTTAAATATATATCTGTGAAATAAAGTGTGTGCTCTAAAGAGAAATTTACAAAAATTAATTATTTGTACATTTTTCTAATGTAATACAACTTTTTATTTTAATTATGTTACTATAACAATTTGTAATGTTTCTACAATTATACATATATATATATTTTTGTTTCAATTTTTATTGTCTTTCTCGGGGTTCCAGGTCAGTGCCGGCTTCTTCCAAATGTTAATATGAATAAAAAAAAATGACAAATCAAACATAACACAAAAAAAAATCAATCAATAAAACGTTGAATGCCTTAATGAATGAAAAAATATGTATATATATATTTAATATATATACAAATATAAAACAAATTTAATCTATGGTTCGAGTCCACTCATCATTCACTCATCAAAAAGAAAAAAAATATATTTAAACAATAATCACAAGTCTCACCCTTTACTTCAATGTTTTTTTTTTTTTTTCAATATAATTCCACTTTTTGGTAATTGTTTATAACAGTATTTTTACCTTTTTCTTCTGTTTTCCTTCAATAACCACTTTAAAATTCCATTCCAATTAATACTTTCATCTTCTTATTTTCATTTAACACACTATATCTATATATATCAACTGTACTTATTAAATTCTCCAGACTAACTGAACTGTCCTTCTTCCAATCTCAAAACTAACTGAATAATTTTTTTTCTTTCTTCTTTTAACTGTTGTTTTTAATCATCTGGTTTACTGTTGTTTCACTCATATGTTATTTATTCACTGGCCTATTAGATTTTTTTTTGTACTTGTATATGACTGTATATGTTTGTATATATATATATATATATATATATATATATATATATATATATATATATATATATATATATATATATTAGTGAATTAATTTAGATGAAAATTAATATATATTAAATAATGAAATAAATTTAGAATAAATGAAATATTTGAATAAACTCCAGGCCTATATCTAATTTTTATTATTATTTTTTTTTATTTTTTATAAATAAACTTAAGAAATTTAAATTATATATTTTTGAATTGTTATAATATCTCCTGGTAACTTTCCTTAAAAATGTTTATTTAAATATTTTTTATGGAACAAAACAAAATTAACAATGAAAATATATAATTTATTTAATAAAAAAAATTAGCAATCATTTTTTTTTTTATCGGCTGATTTATTTAACTTGAAATATCGGTATTAATATCATTATCAGATACACCATTACTATTTGTTGCCCTGTATCAGTGATTGGTGTTTCAATTTTTTGACTACTACTGTCCTTATTTGTAGAAATTACATCAATTAATTCTTCATCTGATGACAGTTGTGATATTAATGAAATTAATCCTTCACGAACTTTAGCAATAAGATTCCTAGACTCCTCATCCGTATTCTCCTTATAAACACAAATATTAATAGCAGGATCAAACTGACACCAATATAGTTGTTCTTCTTTATCTTTACCTAGAGGTTCCAGACGAAGTTCCTTCTCTGTTAACTTGTTGATATCAGACTTTAATTTGGAATTGAGATCAAACTGAGAATCCAATAGCATTTTTAAGAGACACAGTTTAACAGCCATTTTAGATTTTTTGTAACCTGTCTTTTCCAACATCCAACCATTTTCACTTAAATAAGAATGATAAAATTTAATTAGGGTACGTTCCCATTTTTCTGTTATCACAGATTTATGAACTTTTCTTATATAAAATTTGTAAATTTTCTCAAAGTATTTCATTGGGTTATATTTCCTGTCATAGAATTTACATATTTGGTTTTCTCCTATTTCAGTAGTCGGACCACTACAACTAACCAATATTTGGGGCTGGTAATTATGTTGTTTTTCCAATAAATCTTTTTCTATAGCTCTAATTTTGTTGTTGTGACCTTGGACATTTAGTTCTAATGACTCCAATTGTTTCTTTTGCTCCGCCATGACATTCCTTTCTTTCTCAATTTTATTCTCTAATCTTCCCTCTAATTCTTGGCACCTCTGATTAGTCATCTGTTCATGTTCCGTTTTCACTATCTCTTCTTGGCAAGTCAGATCCATTTGGATCTCCTCTTTCTGAGTCTGAAATTCACTTCTCCACTCCTTGCTACTAGTTTCCCTTTGCATATCCAATTTCTTCTGTAAATTTTCCTCCAATTTGTTCATTCTAGTCTTCAATTCATCCTGGACCGAGTTTAAATGTTTTTTCACATCTGCCACGATAATTTTTTGATTTTGTTTGTTTTCATCTTGAATTTTTTTTAATAATTGTTGGTTAATTTTATCTTGATTTTCTTTGTTTTCATCAAAACGTTGTAATATTATCTCCAACCATGGGTTTTGAGTTTCTAATTGTAGGCCTAACGTTTTTACAGTTGCTGATTCCATGGTAAAATCTGTCCTAAAGTTATATCTCTGGTTATTGTCCATAATTCTATATTAACTTATCTTTCTTACAAACTATCTTTTATAGTTAGTACAATTATTATAATTAGTTATAGAAGTTATTTGGAGTAGTGTACAACTTGGAAAAAGCCAACACGTTGCGGCGCCAAAATGTAATACTCCTTTTTATTTTAATTATGTTACTATAACAATTTGTAATGTTTCTACAATTATACATATATATATATTTTTGTTTCAATTTTTATTGTCTTTCTCGGGGTTCCAGGTCAGTGCCGGCTTCTTCCAAATGTTAATATGAATAAAAAAAAATGACAAATCAAACATAACACAAAAAAAAAATCAATCAATAAAACGTTGAATGCCTTAATGAATGAAAAAATATGTATATATATATTTAATATATATACAAATATAAAACAAATTTAATCTATGGTTCGAGTCCACTCATCATTCACTCATCAAAAAGAAAAAAAATATATTTAAACAATAATCACAAGTCTCACCCTTTACTTCAATGTTTTTTTTTTTTTTTCAATATAATTCCACTTTTTGGTAATTGTTTATAACAGTATTTTTACCTTTTTCTTCTGTTTTCCTTCAATAACCACTTTAAAATTCCATTCCAATTAATACTTTCATCTTCTTATTTTCATTTAACACACTATATCTATATATATCAACTGTACTTATTAAATTCTCCAGACTAACTGAACTGTCCTTCTTCCAATCTCAAAACTAACTGAATAATTTTTTTTCTTTCTTCTTTTAACTGTTGTTTTTAATCATCTGGTTTACTGTTGTTTCACTCATATGTTATTTATTCACTGGCCTATTAGATTTTTTTTTTGTACTTGTATATGACTGTATATGTTTGTATATATATATATATATATATATATATATATATATATATATATATATATATTAGTGAATTAATTTAGATGAAAATTAATATATATTAAATAATGAAATAAATTTAGAATAAATGAAATATTTGAATAAACTCCAGGCCTATATCTAATTTTTATTATTATTTTTTTTTATTTTTTATAAATAAACTTAAGAAATTTAAATTATATATTTTTGAATTGTTATAATATCTCCTGGTAACTTTCCTTAAAAATGTTTATTTAAATATTTTTTATGGAACAAAACAAAATTAACAATGAAAATATATAATTTATTTAATAAAAAAAATTAGCAATCATTTTTTTTTTTATCGGCTGATTTATTTAACTTGAAATATCGGTATTAATATCATTATCAGATACACCATTACTATTTGTTGCCCTGTATCAGTGATTGGTGTTTCAATTTTTTGACTACTACTGTCCTTATTTGTAGAAATTACATCAATTAATTCTTCATCTGATGACAGTTGTGATATTAATGAAATTAATCCTTCACGAACTTTAGCAATAAGATTCCTAGACTCCTCATCCGTATTCTCCTTATAAACACAAATATTAATAGCAGGATCAAACTGACACCAATATAGTTGTTCTTCTTTATCTTTACCTAGAGGTTCCAGACGAAGTTCCTTCTCTGTTAACTTGTTGATATCAGACTTTAATTTGGAATTGAGATCAAACTGAGAATCCAATAGCATTTTTAAGAGACACAGTTTAACAGCCATTTTAGATTTTTTGTAACCTGTCTTTTCCAACATCCAACCATTTTCACTTAAATAAGAATGATAAAATTTAATTAGGGTACGTTCCCATTTTTCTGTTATCACAGATTTATGAACTTTTCTTATATAAAATTTGTAAATTTTCTCAAAGTATTTCATTGGGTTATATTTCCTGTCATAGAATTTACATATTTGGTTTTCTCCTATTTCAGTAGTCGGACCACTACAACTAACCAATATTTGGGGCTGGTAATTATGTTGTTTTTCCAATAAATCTTTTTCTATAGCTCTAATTTTGTTGTTGTGACCTTGGACATTTAGTTCTAATGACTCCAATTGTTTCTTTTGCTCCGCCATGACATTCCTTTCTTTCTCAATTTTATTCTCTAATCTTCCCTCTAATTCTTGGCACCTCTGATTAGTCATCTGTTCATGTTCCGTTTTCACTATCTCTTCTTGGCAAGTCAGATCCATTTGGATCTCCTCTTTCTGAGTCTGAAATTCACTTCTCCACTCCTTGCTACTAGTTTCCCTTTGCATATCCAATTTCTTCTGTAAATTTTCCTCCAATTTGTTCATTCTAGTCTTCAATTCATCCTGGACCGAGTTTAAATGTTTTTTCACATCTGCCACGATAATTTTTTGATTTTGTTTGTTTTCATCTTGAATTTTTTTTAATAATTGTTGGTTAATTTTATCTTGATTTTCTTTGTTTTCATCAAAACGTTGTAATATTATCTCCAACCATGGGTTTTGAGTTTCTAATTGTAGGCCTAACGTTTTTACAGTTGCTGATTCCATGGTAAAATCTGTCCTAAAGTTATATCTCTGGTTATTGTCCATAATTCTATATTAACTTATCTTTCTTACAAACTATCTTTTATAGTTAGTACAATTATTATAATTAGTTATAGAAGTTATTTGGAGTAGTGTACAACTTGGAAAAAGCCAACACGTTGCGGCGCCAAAATGTAATACTCCTTTTTATTTTAATTATGTTACTATAACAATTTGTAATGTTTCTACAATTATACATATATATATATTTTTGTTTCAATTTTTATTGTCTTTCTCGGGGTTCCAGGTCAGTGCCGGCTTCTTCCAAATGTTAATATGAATAAAAAAAAATGACAAATCAAACATAACACAAAAAAAAATCAATCAATAAAACGTTGAATGCCTTAATGAATGAAAAAATATGTATATATATATTTAATATATATACAAATATAAAACAAATTTAATCTATGGTTCGAGTCCACTCATCATTCACTCATCAAAAAGAAAAAAAATATATTTAAACAATAATCACAAGTCTCACCCTTTACTTCAATGTTTTTTTTTTTTTTTTCAATATAATTCCACTTTTTGGTAATTGTTTATAACAGTATTTTTACCTTTTTCTTCTGTTTTCCTTCAATAACCACTTTAAAATTCCATTCCAATTAATACTTTCATCTTCTTATTTTCATTTAACACACTATATCTATATATATCAACTGTACTTATTAAATTCTCCAGACTAACTGAACTGTCCTTCTTCCAATCTCAAAACTAACTGAATAATTTTTTTTCTTTCTTCTTTTAACTGTTGTTTTTAATCATCTGGTTTACTGTTGTTTCACTCATATGTTATTTATTCACTGGCCTATTAGATTTTTTTTTGTACTTGTATATGACTGTATATGTTTGTATATATATATATATATATATATATATATATATATATATATATATATATTAGTGAATTAATTTAGATGAAAATTAATATATATTAAATAATGAAATAAATTTAGAATAAATGAAATATTTGAATAAACTCCAGGCCTATATCTAATTTTTATTATTATTTTTTTTTATTTTTTATAAATAAACTTAAGAAATTTAAATTATATATTTTTGAATTGTTATAATATCTCCTGGTAACTTTCCTTAAAAATGTTTATTTAAATATTTTTTATGGAACAAAACAAAATTAACAATGAAAATATATAATTTATTTAATAAAAAAAATTAGCAATCATTTTTTTTTTTATCGGCTGATTTATTTAACTTGAAATATCGGTATTAATATCATTATCAGATACACCATTACTATTTGTTGCCCTGTATCAGTGATTGGTGTTTCAATTTTTTGACTACTACTGTCCTTATTTGTAGAAATTACATCAATTAATTCTTCATCTGATGACAGTTGTGATATTAATGAAATTAATCCTTCACGAACTTTAGCAATAAGATTCCTAGACTCCTCATCCGTATTCTCCTTATAAACACAAATATTAATAGCAGGATCAAACTGACACCAATATAGTTGTTCTTCTTTATCTTTACCTAGAGGTTCCAGACGAAGTTCCTTCTCTGTTAACTTGTTGATATCAGACTTTAATTTGGAATTGAGATCAAACTGAGAATCCAATAGCATTTTTAAGAGACACAGTTTAACAGCCATTTTAGATTTTTTGTAACCTGTCTTTTCCAACATCCAACCATTTTCACTTAAATAAGAATGATAAAATTTAATTAGGGTACGTTCCCATTTTTCTGTTATCACAGATTTATGAACTTTTCTTATATAAAATTTGTAAATTTTCTCAAAGTATTTCATTGGGTTATATTTCCTGTCATAGAATTTACATATTTGGTTTTCTCCTATTTCAGTAGTCGGACCACTACAACTAACCAATATTTGGGGCTGGTAATTATGTTGTTTTTCCAATAAATCTTTTTCTATAGCTCTAATTTTGTTGTTGTGACCTTGGACATTTAGTTCTAATGACTCCAATTGTTTCTTTTGCTCCGCCATGACATTCCTTTCTTTCTCAATTTTATTCTCTAATCTTCCCTCTAATTCTTGGCACCTCTGATTAGTCATCTGTTCATGTTCCGTTTTCACTATCTCTTCTTGGCAAGTCAGATCCATTTGGATCTCCTCTTTCTGAGTCTGAAATTCACTTCTCCACTCCTTGCTACTAGTTTCCCTTTGCATATCCAATTTCTTCTGTAAATTTTCCTCCAATTTGTTCATTCTAGTCTTCAATTCATCCTGGACCGAGTTTAAATGTTTTTTCACATCTGCCACGATAATTTTTTGATTTTGTTTGTTTTCATCTTGAATTTTTTTTAATAATTGTTGGTTAATTTTATCTTGATTTTCTTTGTTTTCATCAAAACGTTGTAATATTATCTCCAACCATGGGTTTTGAGTTTCTAATTGTAGGCCTAACGTTTTTACAGTTGCTGATTCCATGGTAAAATCTGTCCTAAAGTTATATCTCTGGTTATTGTCCATAATTCTATATTAACTTATCTTTCTTACAAACTATCTTTTATAGTTAGTACAATTATTATAATTAGTTATAGAAGTTATTTGGAGTAGTGTACAACTTGGAAAAAGCCAACACGTTGCGGCGCCAAAATGTAATACTCCTTTTTATTTTAATTATGTTACTATAACAATTTGTAATGTTTCTACAATTATACATATATATATATTTTTGTTTCAATTTTTATTGTCTTTCTCGGGGTTCCAGGTCAGTGCCGGCTTCTTCCAAATGTTAATATGAATAAAAAAAAATGACAAATCAAACATAACACAAAAAAAAAAATCAATCAATAAAACGTTGAATGCCTTAATGAATGAAAAAATATGTATATATATATATTTAATATATATACAAATATAAAACAAATTTAATCTATGGTTCGAGTCCACTCATCATTCACTCATCAAAAAGAAAAAAAATATATTTAAACAATAATCACAAGTCTCACCCTTTACTTCAATGTTTTTTTTTTTTTTTTCAATATAATTCCACTTTTTGGTAATTGTTTATAACAGTATTTTTACCTTTTTCTTCTGTTTTCCTTCAATAACCACTTTAAAATTCCATTCCAATTAATACTTTCATCTTCTTATTTTCATTTAACACACTATATCTATATATATCAACTGTACTTATTAAATTCTCCAGACTAACTGAACTGTCCTTCTTCCAATCTCAAAACTAACTGAATAATTTTTTTTCTTTCTTCTTTTAACTGTTGTTTTTAATCATCTGGTTTACTGTTGTTTCACTCATATGTTATTTATTCACTGGCCTATTAGATTTTTTTTTTGTACTTGTATATGACTGTATATGTTTGTATATATATATATATATATATATATATATATATATATTAGTGAATTAATTTAGATGAAAATTAATATATATTAAATAATGAAATAAATTTAGAATAAATGAAATATTTGAATAAACTCCAGGCCTATATCTAATTTTTATTATTATTTTTTTTTATTTTTTATAAATAAACTTAAGAAATTTAAATTATATATTTTTGAATTGTTATAATATCTCCTGGTAACTTTCCTTAAAAATGTTTATTTAAATATTTTTTATGGAACAAAACAAAATTAACAATGAAAATATATAATTTATTTAATAAAAAAAATTAGCAATCATTTTTTTTTTTATCGGCTGATTTATTTAACTTGAAATATCGGTATTAATATCATTATCAGATACACCATTACTATTTGTTGCCCTGTATCAGTGATTGGTGTTTCAATTTTTTGACTACTACTGTCCTTATTTGTAGAAATTACATCAATTAATTCTTCATCTGATGACAGTTGTGATATTAATGAAATTAATCCTTCACGAACTTTAGCAATAAGATTCCTAGACTCCTCATCCGTATTCTCCTTATAAACACAAATATTAATAGCAGGATCAAACTGACACCAATATAGTTGTTCTTCTTTATCTTTACCTAGAGGTTCCAGACGAAGTTCCTTCTCTGTTAACTTGTTGATATCAGACTTTAATTTGGAATTGAGATCAAACTGAGAATCCAATAGCATTTTTAAGAGACACAGTTTAACAGCCATTTTAGATTTTTTGTAACCTGTCTTTTCCAACATCCAACCATTTTCACTTAAATAAGAATGATAAAATTTAATTAGGGTACGTTCCCATTTTTCTGTTATCACAGATTTATGAACTTTTCTTATATAAAATTTGTAAATTTTCTCAAAGTATTTCATTGGGTTATATTTCCTGTCATAGAATTTACATATTTGGTTTTCTCCTATTTCAGTAGTCGGACCACTACAACTAACCAATATTTGGGGCTGGTAATTATGTTGTTTTTCCAATAAATCTTTTTCTATAGCTCTAATTTTGTTGTTGTGACCTTGGACATTTAGTTCTAATGACTCCAATTGTTTCTTTTGCTCCGCCATGACATTCCTTTCTTTCTCAATTTTATTCTCTAATCTTCCCTCTAATTCTTGGCACCTCTGATTAGTCATCTGTTCATGTTCCGTTTTCACTATCTCTTCTTGGCAAGTCAGATCCATTTGGATCTCCTCTTTCTGAGTCTGAAATTCACTTCTCCACTCCTTGCTACTAGTTTCCCTTTGCATATCCAATTTCTTCTGTAAATTTTCCTCCAATTTGTTCATTCTAGTCTTCAATTCATCCTGGACCGAGTTTAAATGTTTTTTCACATCTGCCACGATAATTTTTTGATTTTGTTTGTTTTCATCTTGAATTTTTTTTAATAATTGTTGGTTAATTTTATCTTGATTTTCTTTGTTTTCATCAAAACGTTGTAATATTATCTCCAACCATGGGTTTTGAGTTTCTAATTGTAGGCCTAACGTTTTTACAGTTGCTGATTCCATGGTAAAATCTGTCCTAAAGTTATATCTCTGGTTATTGTCCATAATTCTATATTAACTTATCTTTCTTACAAACTATCTTTTATAGTTAGTACAATTATTATAATTAGTTATAGAAGTTATTTGGAGTAGTGTACAACTTGGAAAAAGCCAACACGTTGCGGCGCCAAAATGTAATACTCCTTTTTATTTTAATTATGTTACTATAACAATTTGTAATGTTTCTACAATTATACATATATATATATTTTTGTTTCAATTTTTATTGTCTTTCTCGGGGTTCCAGGTCAGTGCCGGCTTCTTCCAAATGTTAATATGAATAAAAAAAAATGACAAATCAAACATAACACAAAAAAAAATCAATCAATAAAACGTTGAATGCCTTAATGAATGAAAAAATATGTATATATATATTTAATATATATACAAATATAAAACAAATTTAATCTATGGTTCGAGTCCACTCATCATTCACTCATCAAAAAGAAAAAAAATATATTTAAACAATAATCACAAGTCTCACCCTTTACTTCAATGTTTTTTTTTTTTTTTTCAATATAATTCCACTTTTTGGTAATTGTTTATAACAGTATTTTTACCTTTTTCTTCTGTTTTCCTTCAATAACCACTTTAAAATTCCATTCCAATTAATACTTTCATCTTCTTATTTTCATTTAACACACTATATCTATATATATCAACTGTACTTATTAAATTCTCCAGACTAACTGAACTGTCCTTCTTCCAATCTCAAAACTAACTGAATAATTTTTTTTCTTTCTTCTTTTAACTGTTGTTTTTAATCATCTGGTTTACTGTTGTTTCACTCATATGTTATTTATTCACTGGCCTATTAGATTTTTTTTTGTACTTGTATATGACTGTATATGTTTGTATATATATATATATATATATATATATATATATATATATATACAGTAGAACCCCTCAAACTCGACCCCCTCAAACTCGACATTCCGTCAAACTCGACAGGTCCAGTGACAAGGAGCATGGGATTTCCAAGGTCATTCACTGCATTGTTTTACGCCATGTGCGCCTGCCAGATGCCCGGAGGTTGAGGCTTGTTACTTTTATTTATACAGCTGTGAGGGATGCTCCTTTGTCTAGCCACTTTCTAATCCTACTGTATAGTAGAGGCTAAAGTTAAAGATAAAGGGTCCAGGTAGACCAGGACAGCCCTAAACATTTGTTGTCAAAACATTCATATTGTTGTGAACCCAAGCGCCTAACCACCCGGATGCTACCGGTCATTAGCACCGATTCCATTAAAGTAAGCGGCAAGTCTTTTGTCATAACAATTCAACGAAGCGTCGTAGAACTATGATTCAAGTTTTGTAATAAAGGTCTTAACCATGTGAGAAAAATGATCCGACTCTTAATTATATGCGATCAGCAGTTCAATTTATAGCATTTGTATTGGACTGTGTTTGGTATGGACATTCTTTTTCTTCGGCGACTTCGAGATGAAGCTGCCAGACGTCCAGTCGAAAATGAAAAACAAAGATCAATCAAAAGTTTTTTCAAACAATGCTAACTTTGCTCTAATGTTTTTTTTTATATATAAAATTGTTTTAATCTTTAAAAATATTTAATGGACTGTCTGTTATTTACTGTAGACTTTACTGTAAATTTTATTACAGCATATTAGGATAGGTATTTTTAGTTTACTAAACCTATTGTACAAGGCCAACACTTTTTAAATCTCATTTGACCGATCGATAAATTTAATTTTAATGTGTGATTGAACACACTATTTTTTTGTTGTCAGGCAGGGACTTTTTTGCAATAAACGTTTAATCATTGATAATCAATAAATGTACAGTTATTTAAAATAATTTTGAGTATTTGTTGCAAACCTAACCATTAAATACCAAAGTTCCCTAAAACTCGACAACCCCCAAACTCGACAACCTTAAAGTCCACATTGTGTCGAGTTTGAGGGGTTCTACTGTATATATATATATATATATATATATATATATATATATTAGTGAATTAATTTAGATGAAAATTAATATATATTAAATAATGAAATAAATTTAGAATAAATGAAATATTTGAATAAACTCCAGGCCTATATCTAATTTTTATTATTATTTTTTTTTATTTTTTATAAATAAACTTAAGAAATTTAAATTATATATTTTTGAATTGTTATACTAAATGGAATAAAATTTGGAAACCAAACTCTCCCACACGGCACGACCTCTAGGAAGAGTCGTATACACAAGTTTAAAAAAAGGTAAAATCGACTGAGCAATCAATAAATTCATTAATAAATAAAACGAAATAAAGTCGAAAAGACTTATTTCTTGACAATTTACGATAAAAGTAAAATTGTCTTGCATACGATACGTTGTCGCAAGCGGGGAAAAAGCCGGAAGCAAAATTTGAGTAAATTCCCGAACGATACGCGTTAAATTGAGAGTCTACGTTAATCTTGCAAGGTGTATCGTTGCAGCATGTGCTCAAAACAAAATCTAATTATCCTTTTTTATATTTCATTCATAGTATTAAATATAAAACTTATCACATCTAAGCTTTGCAATCAATGTTGTATTTGCTGAACCTTGGCTCATAATTTTATAAAATCCAGAAGTAAGTGCCAGATAATCAAATGAATTTAATAAATTTTAAGTCTATGCTTTGGAATGATATAATTAGGATGTCCTGTCCTACATCGTCGGAGATAATAAATTATGTTATTGTAAATTGTAAAACATTTACAGATCTAATATATAACATTTTCAATGCATTCAATTGTAAAGACGTGTTCAATTATATAACGATAATTTAAACGAAGTATTTAAACGGGTATCGTATTCTATAATGAGTAATAAATTATTTATATTACCTTTATAGTTCCGTCATGTGACTTTGCGTTTGTCTTAATTACAAAAACGCGTTTCGGAGTCGTAGCTCCATCTTCAGTTATTTCACCCCGTAGAGGTCGTTAAAACATTAAACACAACAAAAACATTAACACTATACACACAAATAAATAAATACACGTATACGTTGATTTTAACATTTTTTTACATGCACACAATTTCATGGTTCACGAACTACTGGCATCACGGTGAGGCCAAGCTTATCTGACTATGGGTTGGTCATATCAGTTTATTTATAACTCATTGCCGTCTCAAATAATGCGTTTGATTGGAAAGATAATTTTTCATTGAGAATATCCTTTGGTGATTGTTTAAATGATTTGTAAATTTCATATTCTTCAATGGCATTCATCATTGGTCCTTTTTTAATGATGTGGAGAGGTGTCAGGTTAGATTCAAAGTTTGTATACAAATGCTTGTTATCGATAATGTGTTGTGCGAAACTTGATCTATTAGCGTACAGGCTATTATTGGGCAAGTGTTCTTTATATCTATCCATGAACGATCTGCTTGTCTGTCCGATGTAAAAACAATCGCAGTCGTCACACGCTATTTTATAGATGTCTGACTTCTTCTCTGTTGGAATTTCCTGTTATTCCAACTTTGTGTTAGTTTTATGTTAACATAAAACTAACACAATGTTACTTTAGTTAGACATGTTGTTTTATGTTAGTTTTATATATTTTAAGTTATAATATTATATTCATGGAACTTTTAGTCATTATATTTTACTGAATAAAATATCCAAATTGGAGTCGGAACTAGTATACTGTCAACCATAATAATCGGAATACCAAAACTAGACTTACTGTGTGTTATGTACTAAAAATAAAAGTTATACCGAATATTAACTGGGTGGGGTGGGGTTAGATTTACTAGTTGTCAAACACGTGCTGTTACATTTACCCCTAAGGCAGTTAGATACTTGGTGACTCATCACAAATCAACACCATCCCTAAACATTTTAGTCCAATTCTTATTATTGAAATATCGGAACAATTTTTGTTATCCGGAACAGGAGTTTTTGTGGAACTGTTTCACAAAAGAACAGTTCCAAATTGAAGGTTCAGTTGTTTTTGGCATATCTCCAGGTCTCGCATGATCCTGATGCTATTAAAGTATTCAATCAATCACTAAGGATCTTTATTTTATATTCTTTTCTACCTTTTTTTATAAGACGATGATGACTGAGAAGCTGTTTGCTTTTAAACAACAAGGCACAATTTACAAACATACAAGAATTGCTCGTCTGATATAGGCCTAGCAGATTTCTATTATTTTCAATATATGAGAAAGTTGTGCGATCAATGTTGCAGGTAAAGCGGTGTTTGCCAAGTGGTCAGATTCTCAGTACTATCCAGGTTGGGTCAGTGAAGATATGAATTCTTCACGTATCAAAGTACATTTCTGTGATGGCAATGTTAATGTTTTATCTTCAGTTAAAGTAATTCCAGCTGATTGGTTGAAAGCTGGTACAATGGCTTTGTCACAACAAAAAGACAAGAATGAATATTCTTCGTGTCTTGTTATGAATGTTGAATTGTAAGTATAAATAATCCACATATATAATTGTGTAAAATATTATTTCAGTACATTTTTCTGCCACTTGGAGCATTGTCTTAAATTCTAATACATTTCATATAAACTCCTTTATCACAAACTATTTATATACTGATTCGTTCGTGAAAGGAGTTGTCTTAAACAACTCAAGTAAATGCCCCTCTACCAGTTAGATTCTACACTTTTCTGTAATTGTATGGGTACTGTGTTGCTATTTATTGGTTAGTTTTCAGTTTGCTATTTCATTGTTTTACTCAATAATGCTAGATTGTTGCACATTATATCTGACACTTTATATTTACTCATTTATAATATTTTGTCCTTTTAACCCTTTGCACACCATTGGTATGAATTCTTGCCAAGTACAATATTGCTTCAAAAAGGCATAAACATGGATCTCGGAAAACTCATTTCAAATTATTGTTTAGCCTGTAGTTCAAGAATCATCCAACATAGTTGTTAGGAAAGTTAGGTGTAAGATTAAATTTAACCTTATACGTTACTTACTCCTAACAATAAATTTAATTTACACGTAATTCACTCTTTACAATAACTTTAATCTTACACCTAACTTACTCCTAACAATAAATTTAATCTTACACCTAACAATAAATTTAATCTTATACCTAACTTACTTCTAACAATACATTTAATTTACACGTAATTCATTCTTCACAATATCTTTAATCTTATACCTAACTTACTCCTAACAATAAATTTAATCTTATACCTAACTTACTTCTAAAATAAATTTAATTTACATGTAACTTAGTCTTCACAATAACTTTAATCTTACACCTAACTTACTCCTAACAATAAATTTAATCTTACACCTAACAATAAATTTAATCGTACACCTAACAATAAATTTAATCTTACACCTAACTTATTTCTAACAATAAATTTAATTTACATGTAACTTACTCTTCTCATTACTTTAATCTTACACCCAACTTACTCCTAATAATAAATTTAATCTTACTCTTAACAAATAATTTAATCTTACACCTAACTTATTCCTAACATCTAACTTGGTCGTGCTTAATACACAAACTTTACCAATTTATTAAATATAATTAATTGTTAACATTTTATGAACTTTTGGTTGTATGTATATGAATCTATGGAACATTACCTTTAAAATAGTATAAAAAATTATTGATACAATAATTATTAATAGGGTAAATGTTGAATTGAAAAAAAGTTATTTTCAGTCGCTTACCGTGAGTTCATCTGATCGCTGTGAGCAGCAAACCAGTTGGAGGGTTTTAATCTAGGCTATACCTAACCTTTTAGAGATGCTTCTAATGAGGTTACAGTTTTACAGTTCGTAAAACTTGTACTTTACTAGAAATAACACTTGATTATAAATACACATTCATCTTTGGAATGTGACATTACTGACACAACACAAAGCAATGAACGCTTATATAAGTATAGTGTATGACAAGGTCATTGCAATTGTTAGGGACTATCAACCTTGAGTAGAATGTACCACCGATACACTAATCATGAAATAAAATATACTTCTACGTGAACTGAACTAATCTTGTATACAGGGTTACGTCTTTATTAACATATCCGGTATTTATATATCTATAATATATATGTTATGTTTGTTTATCTTGAAATTTCAGAGGAGGAAGCAATGGACCTGATTTTATAGTTGATGATAACTTAACATCAAATACAGTGAATTTTTCACAAATTGCTCTAACAGAGACTCAAGTTGCAGAAATTAAAGAAGAAGCCATTGCAACTGGTCGTATGCCTAGTCTCCATCTTGTCTCGTTGGGTAATTATAAAAAAAAGTATTAATAGATCATAACTTAAAAAAGTACATCAGTCTTCTACGCTATTCTTGACAGTTTATTTGTAAAATTATGATACTATTAATTGATAGTACAAAAGGTAGCTTTTTAGTTCTCACATAAACTTAGTATAGAGAAAGTTCTATCATGGGTCAAAAAACAATGTAAATTTTTTGTAGATATACTATATTGTTTTGAGAACCCTCAGTCCAAAAAAGCATTATTAATTAATTAAATTTGGTATGTGATCATATTTTTGTCATATCTCAGGATATTTTTAACAAATTTTCGTTTTCCCCCTCTAAATTTGGTGGCAACTGTCATAAGAAAAAACCATGAAAATACAATTTTCTTCAAAATCGGATCAAACGTTGTGATCACATTTGCTCAAGTGTAGCCTTTTAAGGACCCAAATAAAATATATTGGTCACTATCTCTCCAAAAATGCTGGTTTGTGAATTATCGGTAAAAACTCGAAAAAATCTGCCACATTTTAAAAAAAATAAAAAGATGTAATTTCTTAAAATCAATTACTATTTTCATTAAACTCCTACACTCTTGGGCTTTGAGTATGGGCTTGAAAATCTCGAGGAAATCTAGCTAGATCTGCAACCTTTTTTATATAGTACCCGGTGTTAGATACCTCTATTTCATCTTTCCTATCAGGTATCTCTTAAGCAACTTTTGTTCTTTTACTCTGATGCTATTAGAGTATTCGAGGGCTGGGGATCTTTATTATTATGTCTTTTCCTTCCTTTTTTTATATAAGGCGATGATGATCGAGAAGTTTTTTTTCTTTGAACAACAAAGGGAAGAAAATCTTTCAAATTTTAATGTGCAAAATTGAAATAATTGACAAATAAACAAATGCTCCACAACCAATGTCATTAAAAACTAGAGTAAAATAATATATAGTTGAGGACATGTTTATGGCACATGTGAAGCCCTATTTAAATATTACAAATATTTTTTCAACGATGGTTCATTTTCACTTCACGATTACCAACTACTGAGCTGAACGTTTTAATGATGAAACGTTGGTTTATATTTGGTTTTGAGATTGGGAGAATAGAAAGTTTGTACAATATTTGGTCTGTTTTTAGCATAAAATAACAATGTACATAAAATGTAAATTATTACAAAATTCAATGAGCGTTGTGGTTAATAACAACATGAAAGAAGTAATCCCCAAACCACAAATGAAACAATAACGCAATTACTGTTAGAAAGTTTAATAAACACTTATGTATGTTTTGGTAACATAGCTATCATCCTTAGTGGGACATAAACTTCCTCTAGAGTATTGGTTTATGATGGTAATTATGTTACCAAAATGTATATAAGGCTTTATTAAACTTTCTAACATTAATTGTGTTAGTGTTTTATTTGTGGTTTGGAGAGTACTTCTTTCTTATTTATAAATTATTATTTAAATTAATTTGATTTCTCACTCTATACCTAATGGCTGTTGTCCAAAACAATTTACTTCATTTCATTATATATTCATGTATAACTAATATGACAAAGAATTCATATTTGAAAAGATCACAATTACAATTTATTCCATCCACTATTCACCCACATGCCTGTCATCTGTGACATATATTCCTGATAGGAATAATAAAAACTTAGAATTAATATTTTTTTAAAGGAGTTTTAATTGGTTTCCTAAAAGTTTAAAGCAACATTTTAAATAATGTGATAATCTTAGAAGATTGTTTCTATTCAAACAATTTATATTTGTGTTATTCTAAATTAATTTTTTTTTTTTTTTTTACACATGTGGTAGGAATGAAAATGTCCTAACTTCACTATATGTCTTTTCTATTTAACATATAAAATACTTTCAAAAATAAACATACTAGTTACAGGACATGAGGCGAGTGATGAAACTCTCAATGCGCGTAGGAGGCGAATTGGGAGGTGGGGAGAAAGACAAACACCACGTACAGAGACATAAACCAACCGAGGGGGTTGTTGCTGAGCATGCGCAAACTTTCTCTTTGCCACTGCGAATCACCAAGACAGTTTCATCACTCGCCTCACGGCCTGTAATGTCATAATTTATAATGTTTGTAAAGCATTAATTTGGCCGTCACATTTTCAGTATGTTACTATTTGTGTTTTTTGAATTCTAAAACCCCTTTTTCATATTTGCTCTAATGAATTTCTCCAGAGTGCCATTACATAATTTAAAAATGGATGTATAAGACCATGGTACACTGATTTTCAAAATTTACCATCAGTTTTTTTTGTTTGTGTGTTTGAAATCTAATTTTGTATTTTTGTTTGAAGATAATGTGATAAGTCATCCACGAACAAGAACACCATCTCGGAGTACCACAACATCTACAAGGACACCTAGAGGGACAACTTCATCATCAAAAAAGAAAACAATAATTGCTAAAGAACCAGAACCTAGTACAAGTAATGGTTTAACCAGTGCATTAAGTACAATAACAGATATCGCTGCAGACACAGATGGTTCTGTAAGTAGTACAGCTGGGGAAAGTATTCGTGGGAATGATGAGATATTATTGGATCCAGAATGTTCGCCGCAAGAGTTTCCTTTGGATTCAAAAAGGAAGACATCAGAGCAGAAACAAGTCAAATCAACTACAAAGAAATCGAAAAAAGGTAAATTTATATGTTTCATCATTTGCCAGTGTGGAAATGGGGTTTTATATGTTTAACCAATTTTGCTTTCAACTCCGTCTGTATACAGTACAGAATTTGTATTTTTTATTTATTTAATTGATTCATTTGGCGTACTTCTAGCACCAAGGCTCCAGAACACATCTGAGATGTCAAAAATTTTGTACTAAAACTACAAATATATACATTTTATACACATTCTCCATAAAATACAAATTTAATAAATAAGCCTACATTGACACTTCACATATTTAACACCAGAACTGAAGTACTACTACTATACTGATATTGTATTTATTAAAAAAAGGTTCACATAACTAATTATAAAATTTAAATTAAATATTATTATTATTATACGTTTTTAAATTTTAATATCCATATCTATATCTTGAATGGACATAGGTAAAGTAAATAGATTTTTGATGGTGTCTAAAGTAGTTACTTTTGAAACCATCCGGAGGCCAAAGCTGATAGTGTTATCACAACAGGTGACCTGACTAGTGTTCCCCACAAAACATGGTAAACACTAGCCAAACACATCAATTCCTCGGTCTTAAACGGCTTTGCTTTGGCCAATACCACTTCATACTTCCTGTAAACATTGATTGTTTCCGATATCCCGATAGCTTCATGTTAGGTGACGGAGATGCGAAAAACCGTGAATACACTCTGTCAACAACCTACAAACTAATCACAGCTCAACTCGACTATGATTAGTTTGCGGAATCTCAGTACGAGTATAGACGCCAGCTTATTGTTCTTGAACAACAATAAGCTGAATTTGTATAAGTAGGGTGCGAAAACCAACAAGATCATCACTTCTCCTAAGGGAGACCTACACTTCACCTCACCTTCTCCTCAGAGAGCCACCACCTGTAGATACGTCACTTCCAGTATTAAACCTTCACTAGGACTTAACACACAACACTCTGACACTCTGACAGCGTACTTTGGGGGACCTGCCGTATGGCAACCTTTATCAACCTATAGACGTCTTGATAATGTCAAAGAGAATCTGAATCAACCTTCCCTTCAACAGGGAACGTCACCAACCGGTGAAAAATCCGAGTGGCTCCTGAAAAGGAAACTATACTGAGAAATCCGGGCACCAGTCAACGCCGCGTACACTGTCATCTCCTGCAAAGGAATTTGTTATCCTTTCAGACTGACTGGTGCTTTTCAGGGCCAACAACGTGCCACTACCTATCTACAATATTACCAGCACAAAACCCCCTCCTCCCAGATTGACCAACCTACACTCACCACCCTATACACTTCTCCCTCTCATTGCTCCAGACGATCTACCACTCCAACCCTCAAGCTATGTCAAAACAAGCTGCTGCTAAATAATAAACAAGATTTGAAATGTGATATTTCAAATTTATATTTTCATCCAAACTGACATCAAGATATTCACATTACTTGTATTTTTGGATTTCTTCTTCTCCTTTGATACTTACCAGGTTTGAATTACATTTTGCTTAAAAAATAATTGATTTTTATCTAATTTTAACCTCATATTATTTGCCCATCATTGGTCATAGACATTGCCAAAGTTTCATTGTATTATTTAATGTGTGAACCTTAAGATAGCGTATTTTAAAAATACATTTTAGATTTTAGTTTTTGATTAAGTATGTGAAATTTTAATGGATTAAATCTAACATTTAAAAAATGTCTACATTAAAGTCCAGGTAATTCGAGCTCATTGTGGCTGAGGTCACCTCGAATTGCATAGGTCAACAACAAAACATAGGTTATGTATGTAAATACATTTTTAATGAGTAGAAAATAAGGTAAATAATAATTTATTCCATACTTGTTTAGGCAAACATTACTAAAATAAAATAAAAAAGAATTGATTTAAAATAGATCTTTGTTGTAGCTTCCACTGCATGACATAAAGAAATACGAGTAGAATACTAAGAACGATTCTCAAGAATTAAGTAAGCAGTGCCAATGTTGCATATAATCTTATGCCGAGAGCATCAAGTTCTCTCTCTCTCTCTCTCTCTCTCTCTCTCTCTCTCTCTCTCTCTCTCTCTCTCTCTCTCTTTCTCTCTCTCTCTGTCTCTCTCTCTCTCTCTCTCTCTTTCTCTCTCTCTTTCTTTCTTTCTTTCTTTGTGTTTCTGTATAGAATATCTTAACCATTTACGCTTGTAGCCTTACTGGTTTGTTAATAATTAATTAACTAATGTCAGTTACCTTATGGTGAAGCTGTCGAACAATCCTTGTTTTGATGTCCTTTGTATTTCTCACATGACTCGTTTCAACTATTTATCAGTCATTATCAAATGTACTCGTAAAATACACTACACAAACACTTAAACAACACAAATTATAACATTTAACATAAAAATAAAATGGCGACATACATTGTCGGGGATCGTTCTTGATGTGGCTCGATCGTCAACTTAACGTGCTCGATCGTTCTCGTGAGTTGATGATCAAGCCATATCGAGAACGGTCACCGACAACGTATGTCGCCAATTTATTTTTATCTTAAATGTCAATAAAGTTTAAGTTAAATGTTTAACTTAAATGTTTGTGTTATTTAAGTATTTGTGTAGTGTATTTTACAAGTACATTTTATAATGACTGATAAATAGTCGAAACGAGTCATTTGAGAAAATACAAAGGACATCAAAACAAGGATTGTTCGACAGCTTCACCATAAGGTAACTGACATTAGTTAACTAATATCTTAACCTCTAGGAATTGTAAAGAATAAGTTTAGTAAGTTATTTTATTTTTGTAAACTTGTGGATTTTATGTGTATATAATGTGTATACATATATAAAACAATAATATGTTAAATACAGGATTTTTTTTTTTTTTGATAAGTTTAGGAGTGTAATGAAAGTTCATGTCAATTGTTATAGGAACAGAATTATTTTAAAGTGTAAACTCTCTTTTTGTATATGTATATAACAAAAATTTTTAAATCTGGAAATTTTAAAAGAAATATGATGGTAATGTGTTTTAAATTGTATTCTACTGACTGGCCATCCTGCATTGGAAATTCTCTTTGTGGCAAATAAATAAATGTTTAGAGGTCTTTTTTGTTGCCAGTATATTGCCTGTCCAATACATTCACATTTAATACTGTAAGTTTTTAGTATTCATAGTGCGATTTTCAGGTTTAGTTTTGAAGAGATGTTGGCTAACAGTGTTTTGGTTATTAAAAATGATACATATTTTATATTTTCTAACAAGACGCCTAACTTTCTCCTATAATTCCGGTACATAAGAGATCATCATGTACAATAAGGGTTTATCTTTGTCTTAGATTCTTTCTTTTCCTTGAAATTATTTTTTACATTGAGGGTGTCCATTGGTAACCCAGTCATCCTTAATATAATTTAGTTCTCGATTTAGACTCTTTTTATCTGAACAAATATTGAATGAACTATTCCTTCCTTGATAGTATTAAGATGATTAGAGAAATAATTTAGGTACCTTCTATGTGTGTATTTTTTTCTACAAACTGAAGTCTTAAGGACGTTCCTACATCTCTCGTCACACACACATCTAAAAATGGTAGTTTATTATTGTCTTCGTTTTCCATGGTTAAGGAGATGAAATCAGAAGTGTTAAGCAATTCAAAAAACTGTTTTAATTTAGTGTCGCCATATGACAAAAGTGTGGTCCACATACCTTAGCCATACTTTAAACTGAGGTTTAAATATAATAACTTTCTTCTCCAATTCTTCCAAAGATATTGGACTTAATGGACTATCCACTGCCATACTGTTATCTTGGTGGTATGCTATGAATTCTGGGTTTTCTCCTATATTCATATTCTACGGGTTCAAATAAAATAACATAATTGGTGTCTCAGATTGCTAATATTAATTTATTCCTTGTTCCCTTACAGTTGTTACAATTTAACAGGAATATTCTTATTCCTATCTGATATTTAATCCTATAAACATTCTTTCAGCATATTTAGAAAACCTACATTTACTGATAACATTATGCATGCTACATCCTATTAATCATAAATTGGCCGCTTTCCACAGCATGTTGTATCGACTCATTAACATTCCGTTGAACACCAATGATCTTTAATTGGTGTATAGAAGTAAATGTTTTAATGAGAAAATTTGTGCACCAATTAACTCTGATTTTTATTGTGATGTTAGCCTAACCGATTGTTCCTATAATATATTTATAGAGTTAGTACGTGCCTTAGCAATGTTGATGATTCATTTTTTATTGTTTACATCTGTTTTGCCTATTTGTCAGGCATTTTTAGGATTTACACACAAAAACACTTTTAATAAATAAATGATAATTAAAAAAAAAAAAAAAAAACTCTTTGTAAACACACACATACATTTAAAAGTAAATTAATTCATTTGTTTAATTGTAATTGAGCCACTGACTTTATACAATTGTTGTTCAATTTTAAGATGCCTGACAAATGGGTGAAACAGCTGATAACAATAAAAAGTTTGATCATCAATATTGCTCAGGCAAGTAATAACTCTATAAATATATTTGTTCAATTAATCAAATTAGATATGTTTCGTAGTTTTAGAAGACGATTTCACTATGGAGCAAAATTATGGACCATATCCTGAGGAAGGAAGTAGTATTTTTGCAGGATGTAATTTCCTTCTCACATATACTGCTCAGAAGAAGGTTTACAATCCCATACAAGAGTCTTCTTCCTCATATGATGATGGTAAACAATCGAGTAAGTAAAATAATTATCCTTTGGTATTGCAGTTGGCATTGAGGCTATCAAGTTAAGTAAACTCATTATTTTTTTTCAAAGTTTTAATAGCGCGGAAAAGTTGCGAATTAGGAAGACAAACAAGTGAAAAAAAAAAATTATCAAAATCGGTTGACATCTTCCGGTCGCGCACAGGCCCTAAACTTTTACAAAATATGGAAAAACGTCATTATTGCAATTATTTTTTAAATTTTTTATTTTAGCTGTTTTTGTTATGTAATAGTTTAAAACGTCTTCGACTAGAGCCTAAAAACATTGTGGTTTAATTAGGTTTAGATCAGTTGATATTTTTCGGTCGCTCATAAGGCCAAAAATTTGAACAAATATCGAAAATTTCACATTTTTATGTATTTTTTTTAAGTCTTTAATATATATTTATTTTAATGTAATAGCTCAAGTATTTTTATTTTAGAACATAAGAACATAGTATTTTATTATGGAGTGATTAAATCAACAACTTCCGGTTGTGCAATGACCCCAATGCCACAGACAAACTGTGCCTAAAAAGGATAGGTAGGCCTATGACATGATGGATGATAACAGTAACAACGGGCATGGTTATTTTTGACTTGTTTTATACTTAGAAAACCTAATTATTAAAGTTTTAACAATAAACGTAGGCTACTTTAACAAAAAACAGAGTTCTGAAAAAATAGTACATGTTAGTTGAATCTCTCCATTAGCACTCTTTTCTATTTTGTAGCCGAAGAGACTTTGAAGTCTGATTTGCTGGTGAAGTTAGGCATAGATGATCTGGACAGCAGAGTGGTTCTTATAAATCCGTCTCGAGATTCAGCTCCACAGACCTTTCTTGAGGCTTCCGTGACGAGTTTTACACAGCGTTCAACAGCCTGCATGTTAACTGGGAATTTCTTGAAAATAATGTTCCAAATCAGGGATTGAGTCACTATCGATGTGTGATTTAATCTCCTCGTCACTAATTTCTGCCAACAATGGGGGAGAAGATAACTCACAGTCGATCCAGTTGATCATTCCTGAGTATTCTTGTGCATTGAAGTTCATTTTTGGCGGCATGAATTTTCGTATGGTTTTCCTTCTTGCATCTACCTGCCTTGCCTTTAGAATTCTTCCAAGTCCGAGCTCTCTTATGGGTTTCTTGTCATCTTGCGTCATAGCTAACAGTAAGTGTTCAGGGTGGGCAAAAAAACCATTACGTTTGATCACAGGGTCGACAACATCAAGCAAAGTTTTTGGCAAATACCTGGTAGATTGTATTGCTTGGTAAACAAGTTTCGGGCCGTCTGTAAAGAGTTGACTTCTTTTGATAGTAAACCACATTGGCATGTATGCTTTCAATATAAACAAAACTAGTTCTCGAAGTTCAGGTGTGGGGCTGTCTTCACTTATGTACAATGTACAATCTGAGTATTCTATTTGCTTTTGTCAACCAGCTCGAATGTGATAAGTGCCCATTGTAAAGGTTTCCTTAAATATAGTTCAACTCGGCAAATCAGACCGGTTTTCCAATCTGTATTGACAGCAGTACCATCACATCCGATGACAATTAAATTGTCAAGAGAAATACCACGCTCAGGCAGGTAAGAAATTAGAGACGACAATATCTTCAGAGCTTACGCTTGTTTGTTTCACTTATGTCTATCGCTCCACTTCCGCAGTGAGTAAACAAATCTTAGCTCAATTGGGGGTATTTTTCTTGATTTTTCACAGCTACAATCAATAGTTACTTTGCACTGGCACAACTTCCTAATTCGCAACTTTTCCACGCTATTAAAATTTCGAAAAGAAATAATTTTTTTTTGGACCACCCTAATGTACAAAGTATAGGGAGTGTTATGTGATTGGTCAATAAATAGTTATCTATTTTTTCGCTGATATATTAGAGTTTAAACAGTGGTTTCTGGAATATTGTCTGTCAGCTATGTTCTCTACAGCTCAAACGCATGGACAGTTTTTAATAAAAAAATTTTATGTAGCCATATTTGGCCTCTATGGCTGGAGACTTTTCCCCCAGTATTTTGATGACTCATAATTTGGGGGTAGCTGCCATAAAAAAACAAAATTATGATTTTCTTAATATCGGTTCAAACAATTATGATAAAATTTTTACCATTTGGATCGTCAAAGGTACCAATAAAATTGTATTGGTCGTCATCTCTCCAAAAATACTGGTTTGTAAGTTACCAATTAAAATTTTTTTTTTTTTTTTTTAACAATTAGTCATTGGCCAGTTATAAAAATTTTCATAATCAGCTTTGACAAATTTGCTTATATTTTAGTGAAGTAAAGAAATTAGTGATGGGACAAACTGTTATTTTCTAGTTCCAACGTTCCTGTTCCAGTCTGGTAATACTGTTAATAGAGCTGTTAAAAAAATAACAGTGCTCCAAATGTAATACATTTTAACACTATATTGAAACGTATATTTATGTGACGATTTTACAGTTATTGTTGTTATACAGTTAAGCTTTGTTTACTTATGCTGTAATTTAAAACTTTGAACTTTTAAATTTTAAACTGTAGTGTTTCAGTATTTTCAAAAGGTTAGTTTTAAAGTGGTAAATTATTTTCTTTTACTATTTTTCTTAGATTGAAGATAATAATAAATTTTTTCTGTTTGAAGTTATTTGTTAATGATGGAAGTTCAATTTTATTATTATACATTTTTCGGACATTTGCCATCATTTCTGTGTTAAAAATTCAAAACACGACATTTCGGGATTAAGAATCAATTGCCGTTTCAAGTGACTAAAAACTAAAGAAACATAGCACTAGAAACTAAGCCTATGTGAGAATTAAAATTAAATAAAAATACCACCAACCTTAATATCTAAGTATGCATCTCAGAGCTGAAACTGAGAAGTCAATAAACACAATCACGGTAACACACAACTAACGGCAAATACGTGTTGTTGTATCAAAGATACAGCAACAAGTGACGTGGTCCAGAAGGCGTGACAAACCATTAGGGGAGTGGCCTATTGTTAGTTGTATTAAGCTTCCTAACACGAGAACGGGTTTCAACCCCTTGTGACAATGTAACAGGTAAAATTTCAGCTTATAAGGATATTATAATCAAATTTTAGTTCTTTTTTTAATAATGGGAGCCATAATGGCCTTACTTCTATACTTGATTGGCTGATAGGATTGTCCATTAGTTTTATATACAAGGCTTAAATTATTTTACGTTTGTATAGATTACTTTCCCGGTGTATGATTTTTGCCTCTTTCCAATTAAATTTGTGATTTTCGGACCATATATGTTCTGCAATTTTCGATTTATCGACTAGGCCTAACTGCACATTGTTTTTATGTTCTTTTATTCTAATGTTTAATGGTCTTTTTGTCTCGCCAATATATTGTCTATCACACTCACATTTGATACTGTAAATACAGTTTTTAGTATCCTGCGTGACATTTTTAGGTTTAGTTTGGATGAAATGTTGCCTAATGGTGTTTAGTGTTTTAAAAGCGGTACAAATTTTATATTTTCTGGCTACGCGTCTAACTTTTTCCGATAATCCCGGCACATAAGGGATTGTCATGTACGCTAGTGGTTTATTTTCATCTTTAGACTCATTATTTTTATTATTTTTCGCTCTTTTACATTTGGAAATAATGGATAGAGGATATCCTGTAAGTTAATACAATGAAATTATTGTTTATCTATTCAATTCTTTTCATCTAATCAATTAATCAATTCAGTTTATGCTTTAAGAGCTTTTAGTCAAAAATTCAAATTATTTCAGTTTGTAAGTCTGCGTTCTTACAATACTATTTTTATTTTACCTAAGGGCAGGGTTACAACTTTAATCGTACTTACAGTTATTTCAACAACGTGGTGATGGTTAATACAAATGAATCTAGCCAGACATGTTTATAAAATAAGAAATCTCCCTTTTATTCTATATACAAACAAGAACATTATTACATATAAATTTAAATGAACATTCAATCTAAATTCTATCCTGTGATAGTATACATCTTAACATGTTAAAATCTGTATAAAAAGTTTATATATCCTTTTAATCAAGTTCTGTCTCCTAATGATTACTCAAACTTTATTTCTCACGAAATACTAGTCCATGTTGTGCTAGATTCCTTCTAATCACAATTTCTTAACACCACCATTTTGTCGTGATTTTTGAGTCTGTCCAGCCATCCTACAACATGACTGTCTCACTCTGACTCCTGACAAAGACTGACTAAAGCCACGTTTCTAGAAGACGCTTGGCAAAGCTAACGCTCAGGCTCATGGGAAGTTTCTCCAGGGTTCAATTTCCTGCTGGAATGGACTTCTACAACGTCAGTTGGTTTATCTGGCGCGCACAGTTTGAATTTCATAGTTTATTGTTTGTAATCATTTTGTTATTATTTTTCATTAGGAGATTGTTCAGATACACTTTGCAATTATTTATTATTATTATATGATGCTTATTATCTCTATTATTATTTTATATTTATTATTAATATTAATTTTTTTATTAATTACTAGTTGGAGGTTGTCCCATGCTTACAATCCGTTAGAACTTAAATCCTGCTCGATACGTGTTAGTTCCAAGTTTAGACTGTTTTTATCAGAACAAATATTATAAGCTCTGTCAAGTAAAGAATGAACAATTCCTTCTTTGATGGACATCGGATGGTTAGAATTGTAATTTAAATAACGACCGGTGTGTGTCTTTTTTCTATAAACTAAAGTTTCTAGGATCCCCCTATCTCTCTCAACACGCACACATCTAGAAAAGGTAGTTTATTGTTTACTTCATTTTCCATGGTTAAGGATATGGAATCAGAAGTTTTGTTCATAAGAGCAAAAAAAATTCTAATTTATTACTACCATGAGGCTTAGTTTCTAGTTTCATGTTTCTTTAGTTTTTAGTCACTTGATAACGGGAATTGATTCTTATTCCCGAAACGTCGTGTTTTGAATTTTTAACACACAAATGATGGCAAATGTCCGAAAAATGTATAATAATAAAAAATAATAAATTTATTATTGTTAACTTTAATGACAAATTACTTTTATATATGAGGCATATCAAATTTTTTAATTTTAATTTTACTACAAGATTCAGTCAGGTTATTAAATTTTTCTTAATTATAAACAAGTATTAATATTATTGTATAAAATTTTTAATCTATTTTAAATAAATATGTATATATTTTTATTTTAAAATAATTGTATAAACAGGAATATTTTGTTGTTGTTTGTAAAATTTATTTTTAAATTATATAAACATAAGTAAACTGTATTGTAAATATATTTAAGAAACAATAACTTGAAGAAAATTATAAGTTCCAATTATAATAATTACTTCAAAAATATATAATATTACTTAAAAATAATATAGATAAGCCTAAACATTATTTATAAACTAAATTAATTATTGTAGGCCAACACTTCTATTAAATTTTATTAATACATGAACATATTAGTAAAACAAAAACAAGAATTAAGTCTATGACTACTAACAGAGCAACAATTAGTGCTTCGAACGTTAAAAAACAATACATGGTTGGAAATGGAATGAATTGTAAAACTCTTAGATAACGCCGTAACGGAACACTTTGGGGCCATAATAAAAAAACAAATACATAACAGGGTTATAGCATTACCCTGTTACAAAAATAACAGGCATACATGCGGACTTCATAGTTTTACAGTTTCATTTCATTTGTCATATTGTCAAGAATAGATCATGGTGGCATACCATGTTCCATCAGTTCAATCTGTTACAAAAATAACAGGGAGACTAGAGTAACATGACTTCTGTAACAGATATTTCTTTGGAACACTGTTATTTTTTCTGTTACGATAAATATTTTAAATAACTTTAAAACCAGAATTTCAATGTATTTTTTGCTCTTATTTATGAAAAGAGAATTATATTTGTATAATTCCACGAGACAAAAACAGAAAATAAACATTTTATTAATTTTTAGGACATTCTGTAAGTTATACCTCATTTTTGACTCATTCTGTAGAGTAAGTCAAATTCTGAAAAAGAAAAAAAATTGTTTCATATCTCTATATAAATTAGAGATTGGCATAGCTTAGGGAATGTTTAAACGAGGCTTGGAAATATAGACAGAATTTCACTAATCATAGTTTTGTTTTGTGTTGCCCTTTTTGAATATTTGTCTTTTGCCAAACTCACATATTTTTTTTTGTAAGTTTTTTGTTATTGTTTAGTTATTAATGGTGTGTATGGTTGTGTAATGTATGGTACACTTGTGTGTGGGTGTGTACTGCATAATTTAGTAGTGGCCACTAGTATTTAAAAATGTTAATGATTATTATCACTAAAAGTCCGCATACTTTGATTATTTTTGTTTTGAATATTATTTTATTGTTATTATTCTTCATTGTATAATATCTTTTGTTGCACAACGTAGCTGACGATTTATTGACCAAACTGTTGGAGTGTTTTTATAATTTTATAATAAAACACTGATTATTATTATTATAAATTAAAACAAGAGATATTAAATCATTATATTTTAACACACCGTATGTCCAATATAAAACAATGAAACCCCTACCACAAGTTTGGTACAATAACACACACACACAAATAAAATAAAATATTTATTTGCCTTATGTTATAATAATGGTTACCAAAATGTACATCAGGGAACTATTAAAACATAAGGCAAACAAATATTTTATTTTATTTGTATGTGTGTTATTGTACCAAACTTGTGCTAGGGGTTTCAATGTTTTGTATTGTTCACATTCACCACAGTGCTCATTGAACATCTACACATAATGTCGCTGATATACGTAACATTGACGCTCTGTCATTTTTGACATATTGAACTTTTCGAAAAAACATATTAAATTCATAAATTGAGGATGTACTGTATTTGAAATTCAATAATTAGTATAATTATTTAGGTGTACTTAATGTGTTTGTCCAGATCTGCTCCATTCTGTTTTTCCTTGATTTAAGATTTTTTTTTTGTTGTATAATATTTTACAACTGATTTTTATTTTTTTTAAATTCCAGCTGGTGATGAAGAATTTGAAGAAAAAAGCTTTAACAAACAGCGACTCCGTACTCAGATAAAGAAAGGCGGTGGTACACTGTACCGAACGCTAACACAAGTACCTACTAATGAATATAGTCATACGTATCTTATCACAGATGCACCAAGTTGTACACCTTTGTATCTACAGTGTTTAGTCCATGGGATAACCATTTGTAATCATAAACGTATTATTGATTGTTGTAAGCAGGTAAGTTAGTGTATTGTGTTTGTAAAGTCATATGAGTTACTCTTATTGCAACATAACACAATTAATTGTGCAAAATCATTCCACAAACTTTCTTATTCACCCAGCTTCCAAAACCAAATAAAATGAATCAAAACTGATCATCACAAAGTTGTTAATCAAGAAGTGAAAATAAACTACGGATGCTGTCTTTGATAGCATACTTGTACATTCAAATAAGGATATATATATATATATATATATATACATATATATATATATATATATATATATATATATATATATATATATATTATATATAGTGGGAATGAACGTGTAGCCAGAAGTTATAGAACCTGAGCCCTTCTGTATCTTAGGATCCAAAAGACCTGGTAATTCAAGGAGGAGGAGGAATATCTTAGAATTAAGGATGAGTAAACTTTTATTTCTTATCCCCTCTAAGCAAGTTGTATCTGACCTACTTGCATTGGACAGGTATAAGGAAGAGGGTAGGGCTAATCAAAAGGCATAGTCATGCCAGAGAAAACATATACACAGGATGAGGTAGGGAACCACTAAGCAGGAAATGTGGTCTGTAAGAGGATACTGTAGTGCACCTGATCTTTGACTATGAATGTCTTGGTCAGGAAAGAACTGAGACCAATAGATCATTAAAAAGAGGATAAATAATTCCATCTGGTAAATTCATTTTTTTTCTTTTTCCAATTTATCAAACGTTATATATTTCTTTACTTGGGATTTTGTACACAGATTTGTATCATTAATCTTCACATTTCACTTAAATTTGAATGAAATCAGTAAAGCAAATTTTGAGAAATTACGTATTTTATAACAACTCAATAGCCGATTTTTTTAAAACGAAAAACTGCATGTTTGGAGAGATTTTGATCAATACATTTTGTTTGGTTTCTTAAAGCAAAATCATTGGACTAAGCAAAATCATCATAGTCGATCTTAATAAAATAATTATTTTGTGTTTTTTTTTCTTGTACAGCAATACCAAAGTTTTAAGTTAACAAAAAGGAGTTCCGAGATATGGCTAAAATATTCCCACATACCAAGTTTTATTAAAATCAGTTGAGCTGTAGAGCAGTGCACATACAGACAGACTCAGAACACCTCAAAATGAATATTTCCGCAAAAAACATCAACATTCTCTATACCACATATATATGTGGGAAAATAAGAAAAACATAAATTATTCTGCAGTTGATATAATAGGACTCAAATTTTGTTTTATTGGTACTCATTTATTGACCTATATCTTTTTATCTTTTCTATACTTGTTTCGTCACATTTTCTGCTAAATTCAGTAGGAAAACCTAAAATGTTACTTTCCCAGCATGTTCAAATACTATACTGTGTTTTACAGTAGACGATTCTTACAGTATCGGGTGATACTAAATTTTCCACTTTTCCAGATTTTATTATTATACATTTTTCGGACATTTGCCATCATTTGTGTGTTAAAAATTCAAAACACGACGTTTCGGGAATAAGAATCAATTCCCGTTATCAAGTGACTGAAAACTAAAGAAACATGAAACTAGAAACTAAGCCTATGTAAGAAGTAAAATGTTTCTAGTTTCATGTTTCTTTAGTTTTTAGTCACTTGATAACGGGAATTGATTCTTATTCCCGAAACGTCGTGTTTTGATTTTTTACACACAAATGATGGCAAATGTCCGAAAAATGTATAATAATAAAATTTAACTTCCATCATTAACAAATAACTTTTCCAGATTACTAAACGTCAGAAAATTTACAGGAAATAAACTGTATAAATCATGTGAATTAGTAAGACAGGCAGCCTGACTGTGTATTTGTGATTCTTGTGTACTTTTTGCTTCCACAGAGATTGTAAATACGTTGTCAAACTGCCTGCCTTTTTAGCATTCGCGATCAATAAAGAAAAACATTGAATATAGTACGTACATTGAAGAATTAGTTTTAAAGCAGTACTGTATTACACTTAAAAAGTCTCTGATTGTCACATCGTTTCCTTGATCCAGCTCTTTTCTTCAAAAACTCTTTTCTGCAGCTCTTTTCTTCTGCAGAGTTGTAGCTTTTATTTGACGGCATAGTTTATCAATTTGTTTAGTTCATTGGCAGCTCAATTCCATAACACTAAATAATGAGTTACGTCATCCCTTCTTCTTCTTCTTTTTATTCGATTCAACTTCTGGACTGCAACTTCTTGTGGATCACAACACTTTTGATTATTTATTCATCACCTAATTTCTCTATCCCGGTTTTCCCTCTATCAATTCCTATCCATTCCAACACTTGTTAAGGCACTCATTCCATGTTTCTTAAAATATATTCACTTCTGGCACGAAATGATGGAAAAACCCGTTCTTAATAAGTTCTGCTGTCATCGACACATTGTTCTGAGCAACGAAATATACAGGGAAGTTTAAAACACCTTTAATAGGTCTTGACTTTTTGTATTTTCCAATGACGAAAGGTGTTAACTGATGGTCATCAGAACCATTTGTACAAAGTAAAACCGTCAATCTGTCTTTGTTTTTCTTAAAATCCTTAGTACATTTTCGTCAACACCTGCTAGGGTTAAAGTAGGCAAACAATGCCACAGTAGGCCAGTTACATCAGCATTGTAAATTTTACTTAGGGTTGAGTTATGCTCTCTAACAATGGTGTTAAAAGTTCCCCTGTATTCTTCAGTTGTATTTTCATCAGCCGATCTGGTTTCACACGTCAAATCTAGCCTACAGATTCCATGCCGAACTATTTAAATTGGAACCAACTAACTTAAAATACACATTCTTTATTTACGAAGTTCTTGCCTTTTTATTTGCCACAGAGGCCCTGTCACAAGTTTACCTTCTGATCATTGTGCATTGAACTAAGTGTATAACACACTGTTCCAGTTCTAGTTGCTCTAGTTTAGGTTTTTTGTGTATGTCCAGACTCATCATTTTTTGCTGTTACAATCTGAACAGCAAACTTTTTTAGCCCTACTTTTTGTTTTTATATCGTATATCGTTGAAGATCCAATTTTGTAATCGTACATGATACAGTTTCTGTTTTCGCCTTTTGATGTCTTAATGACGCTAATGATAAAAATAAGATGCTTAGTGATATCCAGTTTTTGCTCAATTGTAAGAGTCACATGTTTGCACTTATTATTTATACTGGTGGAACTACTCAGCTTAGAAAACATTGTAGTGTACAGTTTTAATGGAAAAATATGACTAGATTAAAAATGCTAAACTGAAGTACATTAAAACTAAATAACAAATAATATAACAGGAAAGAACAATAACAACGGAGTACAGTACGATGAATGCAACACGTTTCTTGACTGACACCATACTGAGAAAATGGCTGCTTGCTATCAAGATCAACGCACACTTTTACAATTATGATTTAAGTTTATCATTAAATTAATTTACGTAATTATATTGAGATATTTTTTTGATTCAAGGTAAAATGTTCATTTCTCAAGTAATTCATTATTTTAAAGAGTCAATAATTCAATATAATTCTTCATTATATTTAATATTAATTTGTATGACAACATAGGTGTTTTATTATCACAAATACTAATAATTGATTCTACGTAAATGTATTATATAGAAAACTGGTTAATTTTGTAATATGCTCTCTAATACGTGACTGTTATCACACAAGCCCCGCTATTCCTGGTTTCGGCTGCCGACAAACAAAGTGATGCACCGATCATGTGAATTAAATGTTGTGATTTTCCTGCCTCACGCGTGCAGAACAAGTAAAGTATTTCTGGATTCAGACTGATCCCTTCTCTTTTTTAATTATTTCTGAATGCCAGAACTTCCAACCAATCAGAACATTTTATTAAATTCCCACCCCTAACTATGCGAGTTGCACAGACTTACATTTCAATTATTAAGTTATTTATAAAAAAAAAAACATTATACATAAAAGTTATGTATTTTAATGTAATAATATATGAAAATCATGAATTGTATATTTTCTAAATTTATCATTACTAGTACATATTCTCCTGTTCGTTTGTTAGACTAGTAATTACATCGCTTGGGTCTCAACAACAAAACACACTTCTCAGAAACCATCTGTCCATCCAAAAATCATATTTTCAGTCCCAATCCTTGTTGAAAGTAAACATAACCAATTCCTTTAGTTCATAAAAATGTCCTAGCGAGTTTAATTGATTACATCACATATAACAGACATCACTAAACCAAACCGATATTTGAACATTATTCACTATGTAAAAAATGTGAAATATTATAACCCGGTACAGTGTTTTCCAAGCGGGCCTGAATTGTACTGGATTATAGAACGTGCCACACCATGGGATACCGAATTAAAGATCATATATATTATTTAAAATATTAAAGCCATCATTTTAAGATTAAAAAATATTGCCATCATTAAAAGCTAGATTTTTAAATCAAGTACAATTTATACGAGGATGTGTGTGTAAAGCAGGTTTAGATTCTTATGTTTCAAACATGGCACCCATGGTTCATTTCCACTTTTTTGATTGACAACTACCGAACTGACATTTTGATTTTTTCCCCCCAATGTTTAAACTGTTTCTTGTTTTTTACATCTGATTCTATCTTCATCGATAGATTACAAGTTATAACGAATTATTTTTTTATAATATATCATTTTATTTTCAGAATCGGTCATTTAAAGAAATGATAAACAAGACATATTTGCTCCCAGCTGGATGGTCGCTTGAAAGATCAAATTTTAAAAATCAACAAAAGAATGTTCAACCTTTCAAGAAGTTAAAAGAAGGGATATTGTTGTCATTGAACCAAAACAAAGCTTCAGTACAATTTTGGAAGAAACTGTTACAGGCTGCTGGAGCTAAAGTCTACGTATATACAGATAGAGGTAGGTATATTGTGGTTGTGTCAAGAAATGTGAACCTTCTATTACAGTTCATGCAACATAGCTCTACCTTTGGTGTCATCACCCCCATGTCACTCAATTCCACTGACTTTCCTTACTTTCGAGTGAATCCCTCACAATGATGTCTGGAGTTCAGGTTGAGTTAGCTCGGTCACTACTTGTGCTAATGTTCATAAAAGGGGATTATATAAAATACTATTAAGTGTAAACTCAGTTGGTACTTGTGGTGAAATTCCATATTAACACAAAATAACTTAAAACCAAATTTTCACTAGTCGGAATGGCCTACAATGATGTTATTAAGTTGTCAGGTTTTGATTTAACAGTTATTCCTCTGATTCACTAGGTCAGTTCTGAGTTAAGTGTATTGTCTAATGTGTAAGAAAGTAGTGTCGCTTGCACATGCTTTATTGTTTGTGTTGGATTTTATTTTCGAGAGTACGTTTTATGTAATAAATTTGCATTATTGCTGTATTCCCTTTTTGGTCTTAAATGTCTCCTAATAATCCGAACAATTGGATATTTTTCTAACAGCACGAGCAAACAAATATTAAGATTCCAATTTATTTATTATTCCCCTTAATAATTAGATATGTAGGAAGTGATAAACCCCACAATAAAATAAAATTCTACAGTTTAACCTGCGAGGACTATATTTCAGAACTATATTAATAATTTTTTTGTTTAAGAGGGGGGAACAAAATCTTTCAATCCATGTTTATCAAGGGTGAAAAGCAAATATAAATGTAGGATAACTTGCAAATAATCAATGCACCAATATCAAAACAAATATTATGACAGAAACATTCAGTGTAACGCTGAAGAATTTTGCTATATATTATCTGTGGACTGACCTTGGGGTGGGCCCTCTTGAAAAATGACATGGCCAAAATGCAATACACAAATATAAAGTGAGACATATTTAAAAATAGAGAAAATTTCGCTGGACTAATTAATAGGGCACTTGAGTGATCTGATTTAGGGTGGAGGTGTGTAATAGGGAGTTTAATTTGATCTAGTTTGCGTTATACTCTAAAGTATAGTTAGACCTACTATAAAAAATCATGATTAATTAAAAAAAAAAAAAATTATATTATGATATCCCTACTATTTCAGAAATTTGGTGTTTTACTGTATTTTTCTATTTATATACTCCCAGGTGATACCAATGATCACTTTTCAAAGTAAACCTGTGTCTCCTATCCATACAAATATTTTTTCACCAGTACTAAAGGGGAGAAAATAATGATCTAAATACAAATTTAATTACAGCTGACAGTTTAATACTTATGTGATAGGATGAATCTATCCCAGACTCAAGTAATCGTGATTTATGTGTCCTAGATTTTTAGTTAACTAGTGATGACTTTTAATTACCAACTGGCTTATTATAGTTAGCATATACCACAAGAGGATTAAGACCCTAGGTCTGCTTAAGACTAAATAATAGTAGTATATTATAATTGATTCAAAGTTGTACAGATAGGGGAAATCTAACTTTACAGAAGACTAAAATAAAACCTCTTAGATTTACAAAAAAATCTTTACTTTAGGAACGTATCGAAAAATATAAAGAAAGGGGCAAAAATTTAGCACTGTATAAAACTGAATTTAGTCCACGTAAATCTATGAACAATTTTTCGAAATTTAGAAAAATCCTCTATTTAAAAATCACCCAAGAGCATACTTATAATTAGAGTCAACGTGACAAAGGGGTGCGAGAATTAAACCCAAAAAGCCATTCACTCTGCTACCATTTCTAATTTGTGGTTGTACCAAGAGCCTGAATTTACCTCATGAGTTCGGATTGATTACCTATCATATCTGAGCAAACAAACTCACACTAGATCCATAGCTAGTGCTGATGGGGTTATTGTTATTAACTAATAAATAAATAACTATTAAGAATTTATATTGCCTTAATAAATTACCGCACAGTTACATATCAAATCATGAATTGACCCGGCCCAACTAGATTTCATTAACATTTTTTTACTTCAAATAATATGAACTACACATCTAAATAAAAATAAAACTATATTCAAATTTTTTAATTATTTATTTTTAGGGTTAATTGATAGATAAAAAATTTACTTTTTTTAATTTTGGATTCAAATAAGTATACTTAAAAATTTTTTTAAATACATTACTCTATTTTGTACAAACACTGCAAATTTCAAGATAATAGATTGGTAAATATTTTTTCTAGGCTACCTGAAGAAAAGTTGTTTGTATGCGTAAATTGTCCCATAAGTTAGATCAACCTTACATAAGAGTTAAGATTTAAAAAATTAATTCTTTACTAACCTCTATTTTGTTTTATTTCAACTTCTTTTAACAGTAAACGTAATTGTTCAGTTTTTATTTACTTCATTATAGTACACAACACATATAAAAAACACGAAAATTCATAATTATAGAAACATAAAAAAACACTATTTACACGTCATTCACAATCTTGTATCCAATTCATATCTATACACACTTGTGCGTACTAAAAACACTCTGTACGAACACCTTGGTTGCATTTAAAGGAAAATGTTCTTGATCTTCTTCTTTTTTCTTTTATGCTACATACAATACATTTCTTTTCTTTTTTATCGTTAAATCTGACCAATCCGAAAATGCCAATTGGAGCATCTCCTCCATCCAAATGGTCTGGAATATATTTTGTTGACAGCCATTCTTCAGCTAAACTTTCAACAATACCAACTGTAGATGCATACTTGGATATTATTTTTATATTGCAGTTTTGTTTATAGAGAATATATGCATTCAGGACCATACATGAAAATATGGTCCTGTAAAACTCAACTTTTAGCCAGTATTTAACGGTGCGACATTCATCTAAGTATGAATAAAGCATTTGGTCAGTATATATATAGCTCCCTTATTTTGGTTATACTGGTCTATATTTTTGACTTCTTTTTTATGATCAGACGTTTACATCTTATTTTAGACTTTTGTACAGGATCTGCTTTGGAGTCGGTGATATATATCAATACTACCTGCGATTTTTATAAAGCATTCTCTCTATAAGTCGTGCCTAGCATTTCGCCACTTCTAATATATTGTTTATCACCAACTTTAAATTTGCTTAAGAGTTCATCAGGAATTCCTACCCTAATATTTTTTTTCTAATTAGTACTGGTCAAAAAAAGGTAATTTAGCTGCTAGAGGAATATTTGTAAAATAGTTATCAACAAACAAATAATATCCTTTATTTAAATAATTCCCCATTTCGAAAAGTTTAATAACTAGTGTGTGAACTAAGCCCTTTTCTCTTCACAGTCTTTAGCTGCTTTGCAACAATGAAAGCCTAAATAATAATTTGTTATTGAATCACAGAGTACCCACATCTTGATAGCCCTGTTGGGCATATATTGTAATAATTGGTTGTGGTTTTTGGTCCCAATAAGTGATTCTTCAATAGATAGGTTCTGATGTGGAATGCACTGATGCCGATATACTTTATTTACATGGTCTATAAGTGGCTGAAATTTACTACAAGGATTATATTTGGTTGTACCATGTTTTGCAAGGTTATTGTTGTTTACAATATGGAAATATCTCAAAATAGTTTCAAACCTACTTCTGGTGAACATTTTTGGAAACCAAGGTGTCAACTGAGACGATGTACTAGATCAATAGCTATCTATAGTAGATTTTTTTTACCTAACCCATAGCAGATATAAACCCTTTCACTTCTGCAACTTTTATTTTTTTCCAGATGTTGTCTGGATTATGAGATGAAAGGTATTCTTGTGTGTAGCGCTTGGTGTCCTTGATTATTGTGTTTAAGAGATTCGTGATAAAAAGGGGTAAAAATAAGCTGTTGATAGTGCTTCAGGTGGTGGACAATGTGTTGGTCCCGGTATCTAATAGAAATCAAAATTGTATGTTTAGCCTGGATCACGACCCTCTTCAACTGTTACACATGTTTTTGAAGGTTTATCTGGTTAACTTTTACCGTGGTTCTACCATTAATCTTCCTGTAGGCCATGCACTATTGTGGAATCTGTAAGTGTTGTAGTATTGTAGTCATTTTCCGAGTCACTATATGAAGTTTGTTTATTGTCTGCTGGTTCAAATAACATATTTCTGAAAAGTTGTAGGACCTTGAATGTCACAATTATTAGGGTCAAAATCTTCATTCGAGTTGTCAAAAGTCAACTATTACAACTGATTCAGTATCACTTTCAGAACTTCATTCAATTTCATTTGCAACTAGCTCATTCACGTCATCAGCAACATTCACTTAATTTCCTGAACTTGTCTGAACAATGTATCTTCACTAACAGGAGAAACACAATGCCGTTTATTACTCATATTGAATAAAAACAAACACTACACTATCAAAAACTACAAAGAAATAATGCACTATAAACACAAATAACATAACCATAAACACTTGCTAAAAGACGTAAACAATACAAAACTAACTGTATAATGACTCTACAACTCTCAGCTGTCAAACCAAGGAATACCTGATTTCATCGAAGCTACATCAATTTTAAAGGAAAATAAAACAACTTTTTCGCATTTAGAACACTAGTAACAAACACTGTGAATATTCGTCTTTCATTACAAACAAATTTTAATTAAATTACTTAAGAAATAAGTTTGTTAGTTATGAAAAGTAAAACAAGCCGATATATCGGCTCTTGGCCGTAAAAGGGTTAAAATGTCTATCTGGAAGCCACTTTGTAATAAGTAATATTGTAATGTAAGCTATATAAATAATAAGTACAGTGCCAGTTTGAAAGGTTAACGAGTTGGAAAATGTGGTTGCACCTGTGTTTCAAATTTGAAAACAATTTGTAATAAATTTACTATTGTTCGATTAGCAAGGGCTCTTACGATGGACTTCTATACTACATAATGCACTTCAGTGCTCGCTAGTTGCTATATTATTATTATTTGAAGGGGTAAAGTTCCCATATTTATTAATTTTTATAATCATACATTTATTTAGTTTCATGTATTGAAGAGCCTTAATTTTTATTTCTTTAAGGCTTAAACTTGCACTTCCGATAACATCATGTTACCCACTATCCCATTAAGTTCTTCTTAAACCACTACAGGACGCAAACAGAATTATGCAACTAATTAAGAAGCAAATTTTGATTACTTTTTTAATGGTAAAGTACGAAATTAGTATAAAAATTAATGAATATTATCTATCTAAAAACAGGTATCACTTCATTCCTTTCCTTTAACTGTAGAATTGCATAGTTAGTTATAATTGTTAATGTTGGATGATGTAAGTACATATTAATTTAGTTACAACAGTTCTAGAGACTACTTTTGGTTCCATGTTCACCTTTCAGTATGTGTCATATTGGAGATACTCAAACTTGTAAATGTCACGCTGTGTCTCATTTGATTTGCATTGCTTATGAACTTCCCATCCTGAAAGATGAACGTGGAACCAACTATAGTAAAAGTTCCTTAAAAATTGGTTTCAATTGTTTCAGTTACCAATTTAGATAAGATATCTGTAATTGTCGCAGACTTTGACTGTAATAGCAATTTAATGGATGAAGCGAATGAAAGTAATGTACCTGTGGTTTCTCTAATCTGGGTGGAACAGTGTATTATCGATGGAGTGCTTCGACCTTTCCAAGGACATCCGGATTATAAATATAATCAAATTATCGAACCTCAAAGTCCTGAATACTAATGAACATGTAAGTTAATGTAATGTTTAAATTTTGTTAGAATGTTTTCTAATGAAATAAATACATGACTAGATTGCTGGGAAGGTTTCTAAGTTTGGTAAATCTTGACATTAGTGCACGTGTAGTAATAATGTTATCCAGAAAACTACTACATTTCCATTACCATCTTGTTTTTTGGTGATTTGAGGGTGAATTACAGTTTGACCTTGAGAGAAATGTATTATGCCCCCTACTTTCACTTAACTGGTGAATTCACCTCTATAGAAGCCCTAACTCATTTACGATGTGTAGCATATAAATGGGTGTACCTCAACATCAATCTATAACCACTCCAGGCTTCTAGCTCTGTCATCATCACTGCACCACATTTGAATAATAGAACTGTCAGGAGCTGAGGCATGGCAGGAGCTGAGACTCTAGCTGGATCCTACACTTTTCTCGTATAGTTTTGGGATAGATTTCTCTCTTTTATCTTTCCTATATTAGGTCTCTTTTGGCCAACTCTTGTTCTCTTCCGACCCTGATTCTATAGAGTAATCGAGGACTAGTCTTTATTTTATAATATTATTTCACTGCATTATACTTGATTGGATAACATTGAGACTGTTGCAGGTAGACAGCTTGTCCTCAAATAACACATAATTACAGTACTATAATCAATATTCATTTAACATTAAATGACTAAGAATAAAATTAGTCACAATAGATCATATCAGTACATTAATCGTTTCTATAATTATTTAAATTTTGTTCAAGAAATAAATATTAAACATCTTTAAAAATGCATATACATACAGATGAGCGCATTGCATTCAAATATATAACAATACCAAACAAAAGCAATAAACATAGCAGTAAGAAATATATACATGATTGATAATTTCTCAGATTTTACCTATAAAATACATTACACACTATAAAAGATTCCTATCTTGTAGGAAATCATTTGTATTATATGTTTTTTTTTTTTTTTAATAGTGATATTTCTAGTATCTTAAATGTAGAATTTAACTGATTGTAAAATTTGATGCCCTTATAATTAAAGGACTCCTTTCGATCAGGGTAAGCCTGTGAATCGGGTACAACATTGCTCCCCCTGTTCCTTGTGCCATAATTAATTGTGATGCACACAATTTTCTGCAAATAACTGCTTGTGACAGTGCACAAAACATAAGACTTCAAACAAATAAAGAGATGGTAACGTTAAAATTTCGAAATCATTAAATAATCAAGAGTGAAATTTAGATTTATTTAACATGATTCTAATATATTTTTTTTAAATCAAAAATATTGTTTGCTTCCTTAGATCTCGCCAGTGTATAAACCTATATTTAATTTGCGGGGGAAAATAACTAGTACACAGTTTTTTGGTTTTAATATCTGTGACATTTAAATAAATTTCATTTGAAAACAGACTATATTTAATTTCTTAATTAGAATCTTTATATGTGTTTTCCAATTTATATGATCATCAATCTATACGCCAAAAATTTAGCATCAGTTTTTCCAATTAATAAGTTATTTTTAAATTGTACATTTAACAAATCAACTTTCGATGTTGAATTCTTACAATTCATTATGTTTGTTTTAATGATATTCAATTTTAAACCATTAACAGATAGCCAATCACCTACCTTATTTATACAAACTTCAACTTCATGTATTAATTTCTCCTTATTTTCTGATTTTATCAAAACTGTTGTATCATCTGCAAAGAAATACAACCCTGTACACTATCTGCCAAGTAATTTATGTACATTAAAAACCATGTTGGACCCAACACAGATCCCTGAGGAAAACCATTTTTTACAGATTTCCAAGTCGATGCAAACACTCCACCTATATGTTTAATTTCAGTTTTTTGTTTCCTCTCACACAAATAGGACCTAAACCAATTTAAGTTATTTCCCTTGATGCCCAACATTCCCATTTTTTAAACTTAAATTTCATGTTGAACTCAATCAAATGGCTTTGACAGATAACAAAAAACTCCACCTGTGTGTTGTGACCCATCCAGAGCCTGACACATCATTAATAAGGCATAACAAAGCCAAATCAGTACTGTAACCTTTTCTAAATCCATATTGGTTCGGGTTTAATATGTTGTAGCCTACTTATTTAGAAAACTTGTCAATTGATCATTAGCAGATTTTTCAAATTTTTTAGACAACAATGAAACTGGATGATAATTTCCTATCTCCGTTCTAGAACCTTTTTTAAACCATGGTTTTACTATGGAATATTTAAGTTTATCTGAAAATTCCTTCTTTAAAAGACCTATTTAAAATTATAGTAATTGTTTAGTAATCAATGGTTTTGCCAATTTCAAAATTGAGATTAGAACTTCATCCCAGCCTACTGATTTCTTATTTTTAAGATTAGATATTATTTTTTTTAACATCAAACTCTGTCACTTCTTTAAAAGAAAAAGATAAATTACAATATTTATTATAACTGTCACCTTGAAATTTTTTGATTTTAAAAATCTTTTGCATGCCTCCTCCAGAGAACACGCTTTTCTTGATTTTTTACCTATGTTTAAGAAAACATTAAATTCTGCTGACAGTTGTTTTGAATTATTCACCAACCTATCGTCTATAAACAGTTCTGTAGTGAACTTCTCAATATTGTTTGCTGTACCCAGTTCAGTTTTAACAATATCCCAAGTGGCTTGTGATTTATTTTGTGAATTTTGAATAAAGCTATTATTTGACATCTTTTTTACTCTGCTTATAACTTTTTTTTTAAATTTTCATAAAATTTTGGTTATATTCTATGAAACATTTGTGTTTCTTCCACTTAGATTCACTATGCAATCTTCTTTTTTCACGACTTGATATTGTTATTCCCTGTGTTAACCACCCAATATTGGTTTTATCCCAATCTCTAGTAATCAATCTAGTAGGAAAACGCTCATTGAAACTGTCCAGAAACAAATCAAAAAATGATTGTAACACTCATCTACTGTCTTTGTCATTGACAACCCCGGTCTATTTTATTTAACTTGATCAAAAAATTTGCTCTACTTGCATCATTTATAATTTTAATTTTATGTTTTAAAGTATTGTTTACTTTCTGCTTTTTGGGCAAAATATGTGGAATTTCTATAAATAGAGCATTATGATCTGAAAACCCTATATCAACAGACAGTGACTTTTGTTTTCCAAATCCAAAGTTAGTAATAATATTGTCAATGCACTTTGCTGAATTTAGTCAGAGTGTCTACATTCAACCTGTTACGATATAAATTTAAAATGGAAATCAACTTCACAGTTGCTGGACTCATCTCCATTTAACTATATTCATATCAGATGACATTAATATCTTTTTACATTTACTTTCTATATATAGTAAGTTACATAATTTTTCCCAAAACTATTTTAGATTCAATGGGTCTAGAATCCTATAAATTGATGCAACCAACAGTATCCATATCAGGAATCTCAATAAATGATACCTCAAACACAAACATTTCATTTAACTTTTCTAGATCATGTCTTATAATAAAGTTAGTAACCAATACACAATAACCACCACCACAACACAATCCTCCCTGTTATAAAAGGAAGCAATTTAAAAATTATTTAGTTTATTTAAAAAGTTAATATTACTTGACCTCAACATATGTTTATTCAATAAAATTATTAAAATCTTATCAGACAATTCATTTAACAATAACTGCAATTCCTCCTTGTTAGCAAGGATGCACAAACCATCCCTGTCTAAGCGTTTCAGATAATTTATCCTTAACCTTATCATTTTATTTTTATTTTACAAGTTAAGTCAACTTTACATTGGTTAGTTCTAAAAAAAGAGTTCTTTTCACTAGAATTCACTGGTTTTCCCTTACATGAATTTTGACTACGATTCAACTTCATACCACCCCACTGTCACAATACCCTTCTGTCAGCATTCACCCTTTGACTTTCCAGTATTATATTATGTATTATTTTTGAAACTTCATTTTTCCAAAGTAGTTCATATTCCTTGTTTGGTAAAATAATCTCTATCCAAGGGCACATCCACAAATTTAAGCCATGACAAACATTTTATAATTTTCTTAATTTTTCGGTTTGTCTTTTTCACCTCACTGTTTACACAAGAAAAACTTGCTAAGTTAGCTCTGGGAGAATGTTTGATAGGGTCCTAATACAATCTCCTGCCTCATTTTTTGCCACATCATTTGTTCCCGTCCATACAACAACATCCTCTTCTGTTAGACCATTAAATAAATTTACACTCTCCAAAATTTTTTCTGTTTTCGCACCAGGTTTTACCATACCTTTCACCTTATAGTCACTGGTCACTGTTTTTGATAATTTTTAAGTATAACATGACTATCACCCACTACCATTATCCTGCTTTTCCTTATTGTGTCGGTTTATGTTATTGATAACCATACAATTTTTTCCTTTATCATCTACCACCTTCTTTTCAGGTATACAAAACTTATTTATAATAACAGGAATTGGTTATAACAGTTAATATAAATAACTTATTTATAATAATTTTATCTTTTGATTTTATATGTTTACTTTTTACAGTTTTCCATTCGTATCCATTTAACTGATTCATATCTTCCCTGGATTGACAGTCTTCAGGTGTTACTCGTCTTATAACATTTTGTTGTAGTTTTATAATTTCATTTGCATTGTTCAGCTCAACTAATTTACTATTCAAATCTAGTTCTAGAGTTTTAACTTCCATTTCTAGTTTATGTATCATAATGTCAATTTTATTCACACAATTTTGGCATTTCCATTCCCTTGTATGCTGATCTGTGTTTGTGCATGAGAAATGAAATCGAACTTCACAATCTATGCACAATATTCCCTTCACAACTCTTTTATTACAGACACATACATTCTGCACTGCCTCACATTTACAAAGATGTTTATTTTTAGATTCTGAACTTATCCTTCTTTCTAGGTCTATAAACTTCTTCCTACTCTCTGCTAGCTTAATATTAAGAAGTTTTAATTTTCCTTCTAACTTCTTCATCCTGTTCAATAGCAACTTCTATTTCGCTCTGTCACCTCTGCTTTTCAATCTCTATGCTTGACAATAAAACTCTAACTTCTTCAGAGGATGTTTCCACTTGACTTTTTATTGTTTTGTCAAACAACTCCAACACCTCACCTACAACCATCACCAAGTCACCAATCTCTTCTTCATTACAGTGATGCAAGATATTTGTCATTATTTCCCTAAATTTGATAGCATACTCCTGAACATCATTAAGAAAATCCATTCTTTTCCCCCTTTCAAACTACAAATTTATAATAACAATTCTAATATGTACAAATATACAAGCCAAAATATTTTATCTTATGACTGAACAGAAAGAAAAATCTGTCAAGAAAATAGTGTCAAGTAAATATGTACTATCAGCAGTCAAATCAATATCAATGAAATTTGTCAAACAAACTATTTGAATGATCAAAGTCAAGATTTGATTTAATGTTAAAAGATATGTCCTCAAAGTTTAAGGACTTCTCATAACATGTAAATGAAAACAGGTTTATTTCATATGTGCAGCAAATTTACCCTGTTATAAACTGCTATAAAATTAAAATCCGAATAATTTAAAATTAAGCTTATAAAAACAAATCAATGCACTTCACTGCACACTTCACATAAACTTGCTTTTTTTCAATGTGCCTAAAATTGCCACTAAATATCATTTGTTTGAGGAGCCTGCATGAACACAACCACCTCCTATGTCAACTCCTACTCCTTTATATTCTGTTCATAGTTTTTTAATAAAATGATGATGAGGAAGAGATTTTTAACCTTTAAACAAGGAAAGCAAAAATCAACTAATAGATGTTATGGGGTCTCCTCTCCTTTTTGGCAGATTCTGCAGATCCAATCATTCTGGATTCGAATACTTCTATGATGTTCCCTAATAGCATCCCTATCAATGTTTTAAAGTTAGTTTTACATAGCCTGATACATATCTTGACATTTTCCTGTTATAATTTCCCAGGTGTTCTTTGATGTGGCAACCAAGGTTTCTTTCCTTCAGGTTTGCTCTCTCTATCTTTCTCCTTTTTTCTTCATCTTCAAAGCCTCAAAACGGTTTTGCTGCTTGGTGGGGGGGGGGGTTGTTAGCTAACAGACACTGTATTTTTAACTGTGAGCTGAGTTGGGGTAAGAGTCTAGTTTACAGAGGGGACATGACAGGTGGGGAAGTACTGAAAATTCTATTCCCACTGCTGTAAATATAAACATTATATATATATATATATATAAATGCTTTGAATTAAATGCAGCTTATGTAGGGCAAACAGGTTGTAATTTTTATTGTAGAGAACACGAATGGAGTTGGCGGTTGAGTTATAATGATTCTAGTTTTCCTCTAACCATTTTCATGTAGTGTCAAATGTTTATTTTAATGTTAATTTTAAGATTCTCCATGCCATTGATAAAAGTACGAAATTAAATGCTTTGGAAATTTTAGAAATTATAATATTGTTTTGTAAAGACGCTAGTTTAGTTTTGAACAAACAGGTAGAATTTTTCACAAATTTCCTGTTCCTTGAACCTTTGTTTAGACCTCCCTCAAACCTCCTCCCCACTTAACCTTCTACTTGAGGATTATTTTATGCCAAGTAACAATGTATTGTTTTAAATGTATATAAATGCTTTGCTTTTAAATTTTTTGTTAGTCTGTATTAAGCTGCTTTGTAAATGCTGTAACTGCCAGAACCATGTTCGTCAAGATTCAACAATATTGAATAATTTACAAAACATTGTTTCATTTATTGCTTTTTGTTTCTTTTAAATTGCAACGTGAAATCATATATTTTAGTTTCATATGACGAATACAACCTAAGTTATTCACACAATAAAAAATGTGTAACATGTAAGTTTTAAAAGCCATTTTTTGAAATTCAAGATTAACATTAACATCCTTCATTAACTTACTTACTTCTTACTTATTGTTATAAGCTTCCAGAGCCAAGTGCTCCAATGTCTCCTATACACCACCTCTGCTAGTATCCAAAATCTTTGATTTGTCAGAATGTCCAAGTTGTATGCGAGTTGTGCCCAATTTATTCTTCAAGGTATCCTTTGGAGCATTTACAAAAAGATGTGTTTAATTGTTTTTATTTCCTTGTCACAAGCCAAAAGGCGGAGAAAGTTGACCAGTTGAAATTTATTCAGATTTACTTGGATGACAATGTATCCAGTTCTCATTTGGGCAACAAATGTAGCTGTCGACAGTGGTACATCTTTGATATAATAGTGTCTCAGCAGGAGTTGAATGACATGTGTGTGAATGTTGAAAAGAAAACAACCTGATATGCTGTTCACTCCACACCTTTAAACTTCCTTATAATCACTTTCAAACTTTCTCCAAAGAAGGTCGTCTCGGAGGTACAGTAAACTTCCTGTAATCCGGCACGTTCGGGACTTGAAGCATGCCGGATTATAAAATATGCCGGATTACAGGAAGTATATCGGAAAAACGGTAAAAAAAGATGTAATGGAATAAAAATAACAGTACCGTATGTTTTTTATTGGTTAAAGGATTACAAAATAATATGTACAGTACAGTAAAACACACTACAAACATTAAAAATAAAAATGTGGCTGTCTTTTCAATTTGAATAGGAGCAAGACGGTTGGTTTAAGTCCTTTGGGTTGTTCTGGTTGGAAGGAGGTACTATCTTAAACCACTCTCGAATGTCAACTTGCTTTTTAGTTTTTTCTCTCCGTTTTTTTATGAAATCATTTCTTATGACATGAAGTTTCATAATCTCTGCATCATTGAATGAACTGCTGCGTTCAGAAAACTTGATAAAAGTGTTTAATGCATCTGCTGCTTCATTCCATGTAATTTTGTTCGATTCGTCCTCATCATCTTCTTCCGAATCAACTTCTTTGGGGGCTGTCGGGTTGATGACACTCTGAATTATAGCCTCATCCGTCATCGTTTCTTCCGTTGGCTCGTGGAAGTCTACCTCAACCCAGTCTATTATTTCTTCTCTATTCATATGTGACATGGGATTATCCACAGGCAAATCACTTAACACATTTTCTAGTTCATCGTCAGCTAATTCACTCTCACTTTCTACGCTTTCAACCATTACTTCAGGCCAAAGTTTACGCCATGACTTCTTTAAAGTTAGATCTTTTACTTCCTCCCAGGCCAAAGCGGTAGCAAAAAGAGCATCTTTTATAGAAAATTGTCCTTGGAAATCTTTTACGTTCATATCAAATGCCAATAGATTCTGTACAAAGTAGCGCCTGTAGTGTGATTTAAAGTTCTGAATCACCCCTTGATCCATGGGTTGGAGTATCGACGTGACATTGGGAGGCAAGTAGTCAACAGAAATGTTACCAGAGACTAATTCTTCTTTGTTTGGATGAGCCTTACAGTTATCTAAAAACAAAATAGCCTTGCTGTCTACTGGCATTTTCAGTTTTTCAAAATTGCTTTTAACAGCAGGCACAAAGTCTTTGAAGAACCAGTTTCGAAACAGTTCTTGACTCATCCATGCATTTGATTGTGCTCCATAGACAACTGGAAGGGATGTAACACCTTTTAGGGCGACACCGTACAGGATGTCGCCCGAGCCTACACGATATCGCCCGACGACGGCAGAAACGAAAGATTTTTCAACCAATTTTTTTTTTTTTTTTAAATTTTTTTTTAAAGTCGTGCCGGATTATCAAGCGTGCCGGACCGTAGGATGCCGGACTAGAGGAAGTTTACTGTACAAGATACAGGTTTCTTGCTAGGTTAGCCAGGTGATCAGGTTTTTCACAGTGACTATTTGAAGTTAATATTTTTCTTATTGTAATCACCTCAATACACCCTATATTAACATATGGATTGAATTTTCATTGGCATCCCTTTATTCGTGATGTAATAACAAGATTTAATATAGAGTCTGTATTTTTATTGACAATTATAAAAGGTAAACTATTTCATTTTCGTACAAATACAATTAATTGACAACGTAAATCACTTTATTAACATAATTTATTTGGGCATTTATAATCATTTGTAGGCTATGTATTAAAACTAATTCATGACTTTTCGAAAGTGATGATTAATTTTTGTTATCAAGTGAAAAGAAGTTGTTTGGCACCATCATGGTACCTACCCTGCTCCATCATAAAATATAATACAATCAAATCCTTTAAAAGTAATGTTCAAAGTTGGTTTCTTGTGCCTTGTAGGAAATGTTAGATAGTATTGGTTAATCAAGAGGTCTTATCCAGTAGGGTAAATTTGTTTTTAACATAGTTGTTACACTAATCAATACTTTCTTTATGTCCGCAAGGCTCAAACGGACCTCATAGATGTGTATATGTTAAAAAGCCTCCACTCGCTTTGTTTATGTCAATGTCTCGACCCTGAGGGAAAGGAGCTTCCTCCAATGAAATTTGTCATTGTAGTGAAGTGGGATTGATACCATTATATCCAGAATTTATATCTAAATTTTTATCTTATCGAAAGTGTTATAAGTTGAATAGCACACAACGTTTGAACAGTTTAAAATGGTCACAATTTTTATCTTTTCAATGCAATTTTTCTGAATTCCGATAGTGTTCTATAATATGATCACACTATACCAACTTTCATGTTCCTATCTTAATTTTTATGGCTGCCAATGTGCTTATGTACAGACAATAACAATGTCGGATGGACGGCATGTTAAAAATTACTTTGCAAAAGTTTTGAGTAAACTACATCGATAATATGAGCAATTCATTGTTATTAATAACTTTAAATCCAGAACAAATGATTTATTACTGTTAAGTTGGGTTGCAATTGACACATAGTAGGCTATTTATAACTTGGAAAAACATGATTAATTTCATAAATCTGCACCTTTTAGGTATTTACTTGGAACAAGGATTTTTCTATACAACCACTTTTGGTTTAATTTAGCCTGGCGTTTTCTACAGAGAAGAGTAACTTTAAAAGGTTGGTTGAAACTGGATGAAAATAAGAAGAATTATTTGGAACTGGATCTAATTTAACACTTGTATCTGAACTTTTAATGTTTCACTGATACCAAGGTAATTGTCTTTAGTTAAGTAATTGATATACAAATATATATATTGTACACAATCTTAAAATTGTTACAATAGTGTTCCTAGAAAAGATTTTAAATCAAATTGTTTGTTAGTTTTGCTGAAGTCATTGCATTGTTTTAATAAAATAATAATATCACGCTTTACAAAAAGTATCCGATTAAAATTGTTTACACATGCAGGTGCGTGATGGGTAACTTATTCCTAGAACTAACAAAGGTTATCTTAGGTTAGATTCAACAATAATTTAGACCTTAATTAATAACGATCCAAACAGCATATGTAGTCCAATTGTTGTATAGGTGACTTTTAAATAAGTTTTAGTGTGTTCAATAATAATCGAATTTCACATGATCAATCCCAAGGGATTCCAGTTGGATGTACACTTTTTTTCCACATATTCTTGTAGTAGATCACCTCTTTTATCTTTTATCTCTTGACAAACTTTTGTTTTGTTCTCTTCCAACTCTGCCACATACATAGAGTATGATCCCTGATACATATATTACATATATACTTTTATAAACAAATAATAATAAATAGATCACTCTAAATAACTTTTCATAATAAAAATACATTGAGCAACCCACGCTAATATGAAATGAAATGAAAATTTATTTGACCCTCTTTTATACATCATTTTAACAGCAAAATGGAAAAAATGACAATCTTTTATGCTTAATAATAAAATAAACAACTATTCACATTACAAAATGTAATACATATAAAATAAAATTTATAATAACAAAATAGCCAATAATAATAATAATAATAATAATAACAACAAAAAATATTCCATGCTGTATTATAAGAAGATAGCAAAGGGTCACTTCATCCCGAGGTTAAAACCTGTTTGGGTTGAAATACTCTATACATTTCTAACAATATAGCTCGATGGGAGAGAAAATAATGTGACTGGCAAGTCCAACTTACATATACACACACACAAATTACATTTAGAAAACTAGGATTTGGCTTCTATGACAAACCAATTCAAATCAACATAAAGCACTAAAAAAATAGAAATACTCAACTTACCTTAAGTTTTTGTCGTGTTGGCAGAAAAGAGACACTTTTTCAAAAATTCACAAAATTGAAAAAGATTCTTCCAGACCACTGGAAGTATGGGCAATTATCGACAAGTCGATCCTCTCTGGCCTGGTCTGGACGTCTCTCTTCATTAAACCTAGCAGCTCAGGTTTAATGGAAATTCCCCCCCAATTAAATTAGTTATTTTTTCAAATCTCTTCCAGCTATTGTATTTATTTTATTTCGTTTTGCTCCGGCCTAGCTCCACATTTACTTATCCCTTATCTTAACAATTCAAAATCTCTGGAGCGTAGGTTTTTTGTCTCCGGACCTGAAAAATTGTATATTGGAATTTGGACACATTTTATCACTAATAAAATATAGTACAATGGAATTATTGCCTCTGAAAAAGAACACCTTAAATTTAGAATGATTTCCCTCTGCTTTTCTATAAAGGATGACAATTAATAAAATTGTGAACAAAATTAAAATTTTATTTCCTGCAATTTCTTATGTTTCCAACAAACTTTACAATTTCAATAAAATGTTTCTGACTGTTACACTTGTAACGATTGTTCCCTTACAATTTAAACAAAATTTCAAACACTTTAATATTTAATAAAATTCATTTCTAAAATTTACTCAAAACTAAAATTAACTCTTAACCTATAGCAGAACAAGAGGCATTAAATCTAAGCAAAATTTAACAAAATTATTATGTGCTCAACTCAGAAATTCTCAGATAATTTTTAAAACTCGCGTGGGGTGTTATTTTAAACAAACAAGTTGTAGACTCCAAACCTTTGGTAAGCTATGCCCTAGAATTCTTCGCCGTCTGCTGAAGAAACCTCGTTTTCCGGGAGACTTTACCGTCGCCTGGAATCCGCCAATTCTGCTTGCTTGCCTTGGATATGATGTGGAATGATGCTGCTCACTTCACTTTATATTTTCCTTCCAGGAAACTTCTTTCCGGTCAATTTAAATTCGTTTTATTTTTATTTTTAATTTATTTATTTTTTAAATTTTATTATTTTTTTTATGAAAAATTTGATACACTGGATATGATTATTGCAATTATATTGATTAAAATAAATTTCCGGTTCCCGACACTCACTTGTCGAACCGATTTTAATATAAAGTTTTCAACTGGTATTAATTCAAAGATTTTCCCGCGAAGACACTGTCTTGCGCTAACGTTGGGTTTTACAAATAATTAATGCCAAAATCAAATTTCAAACTGGCAGGAGTTTCACCTTACACTTCAAATCTACATTTTAATTGAGAGCCCTGGATAACGTTGCTACCTAGTTTTATAGAAAAAAATACCCTTTTGTACCAATTTCTTACTCTTTCTTCATAACAGTCAGTTGTACGATCCTCCTGGATTTTCCTCACTTTGGCTTCATCCTAGGAGTATGTACGCAAACATATATTTATTTAAGTGTTTTTTCATCATTTTCTTAGTTAATATTTATTAATTTTGATATAATTAATTCTTGCAACTTCCCTAGATCATTTTATTTTAGTTGGCAGCAGTCCATCTTACCCCCGTCTCGGCCTACGTATCGACGATGCGCAACGCGTAGAAGTTTCCAGAACATCTGGTCAATTCTCCATTGTTTACAGACTTTTCCCCATAACTTTTTTCCTATGGGAAAACTTCAATTCTTGACGCCATATTTGGATTCTTCTCGCTCTTCCTCGTCGATCAACCTTTTTCCCAAGATCGTAGGCCTTCTATTTCTCGAACTATTCGTCACCTTACGATTTAGTAAATTTTCAGAATTTTCTTTCCACATCTCTATGCTTTCTTGAGTTTTTATTCTCCCAATCTAGTCTTTTATGCACAAAAAGTTCCTAGCCGCAACCTCGGCTTCTTCGGTGAATTGTTTCCTGTCGAAAACGCACTGGCTAAAACCGATTTTAACACCTCCGTTTTTCGCACCTTTTAAATGAAAATCTCTGAGTTTTACAAATGACAAAATTTATAATTCCTATAATTATTTTACATTTCCTTAGAGTTTAAACTCTTCATTTTTAATATATTTCGTGATATAATGTGTTTTTTATCACCTTTAACTATAATTTGAAAATCGGATTTTCTTTACATTTTTTCCTTTAACTTTTTATACTAAATAATTTAGCTACTTTGACCTTGATTTTTACCCATTATCTTTCTTGCAATCTTCTTTAAAACTTTACTCTTTTAAATATACTTCTGAAATACTACTTTTTCGTAAAACTTTTATTTATTTGAATTTTCTTGTCTTTAGAACTTAATACTAAACATGACATAAAACTAGGATTTTGAGCAATTTTTTTGTTTTTGTGAACTTTAGGGGACTATAACTTTTTCCCCATAAACTTTAGAAAATTTTCGTAATGAAGGTTTTTGATGTACACTTTGAGAAGTATAACCTAACACCTTCAAAACAACTTTTTCTCTCAGTTTAATTTTCATCAAATTCGCATTACTTTTATGTGAAATTTCCTAAGTCAGGATGCAAACCTGGGCATTTACTTCATGTTGAAGGCCGCTCCTGAGTAAAGGAATTCCACTTGTAACATGCAGGATTGCTTCACTTTACTAACCAGATGTTTTATTCGAAAAAATTAATTTTTACAAAAACTAATTTTTTTCTGAACTAGCAAATGGATCTTTTGATCCATTGCAATATGTACACAAGATGGCAATAAACGTGCAAGTAAGGCAGATTGAGTTAGTTGGTTTACGCTTAGTTAGAAAGGACAAATTTTAATATTCACTGCTAAATAAATATCACACTATGAACTAGATCTTTATACCAAGTTGTAGTTCTAAATTTATTCTTTGCAGTAGTACAAAGAACGGCAGGAATATATTAAAATAAAGATAAAAATCTTCAAAGTTTGTTAGACACTCCCAAGAGCAATCCGAAGAGAAGTAAAGTTTTGGACCACTTCGTAGAATGTATATATCTCATATACTATAAGATATGTTCAACTTGTGGTATTTGTACAAGCATTACCATTTACAAAAATTATATGATTCATGAGTTCACATTTTCATATATTACACCTTTCCATCAGGTCGATCACTCTTGTGGAAAAATACAAAACTTGATCGAATTTTTATCTTTCGTGAGAAGGATTTTAGGATACATGATTATGAAAGATTGAAACATTACCTTTACAATGATATATTACACATTTCGATAAAATAATATTTCCTAAGCTCAAAGTTGATTTGAAAAAAATATAATAAATTTTTAGTGTGTAAATTTTTTTACCATTTCTCTGGTCATTTACAATTTACACCTGAAGATTTCCTAATTTTATTGGACAAAACCAATGTATAGATTAGGTTAGGTTAGTGACAACATTGAAAACACCTTATAATTTGCAGGTCCTTCTATTGTCCTTATTTTTATGCACCATGCTTCATTCCCAACTCATTTTTGACCAATCAAAACCTTGCAAGCAGTACCAACATTCATGTTAAACTACTGGATAGATTGCTGCCGATTAACAGCGTGACCCAAAAGAATAAAAAAAGCATTGTAGAATTTAATATTCTTATCGGCTGGATTTTTGTTAGGTTAAAGTTATCCAGCAAATAACACACTAAAACTTTTATCAGGAGATTATAGAACCATGGCTAAGTTTATCTAATTTTATGGATATATTCAGTGATTTTAAAAACAGGTATTTATATGATAAGGTATTGTAGGTTTAGCTCATAATATGGTGCAATTTTGAAGGTTTGCAAGTCTAGGCTACTTTCATTGTAGCGGGACAATGACCACATTGCAAGTCAGTCATGAGTCACTCTGAATTCAAACTAGTTATAATATAGTCCATAAAGGAGATTTCATTAGGCTTTAATCATGTTCTTCTGGGAATAAGATCAAAACTCAAATTAAGTGAATTTTATAAATTAGAAAACCAATCTTCAATACGTACTATTGAATTGTATGCAATTTTAAAATAAAAACTATGATATCTTTGCTTATTGATAGCAATTTTTATTCTTTGTGGGGACAAGTCTTACTACAACTTACATTTTAAAATCCTTTATTTTTATCCATTTAGTCACTCTATAATTAATACTTATCTACATAGTTGTAAGCTTATCAGTTAAATGTTTATAGAAACTTATATTATTATTTTTTTCCTCTAAATAATTTGTTTATTTTTTAATGTAAGTTGATTTTAATTAGAAGAGACAGAGAAAATATCAAATGCTCACATGAAGGATCTTTTTTATACACGTTTATTCGTAACATATGAATCTAAGCTTAATCTTGTATATAAATTTATATCTTTCCATTTTACATGCACTTCGTATTTAAATTTAAGTTCATTTTAAGAACTTTTAAAATGATTGTATACACAAAATAATAATGATATGATTATTAAATTTCATTTGTTTTGTTTTAGTTACTATTAATACGATGTAATATGTTGGTTATGTTATATCATCTGGCATTTCTGTATTGAAAGATTTATACTTTATAGTGTGTTTGTATTTTTACATTTGACCTTGAGTATTATATATAAAAATAAATATAGTCATTTATGTGTAAAAAGTAGATGTTTTATCATGTTATAAATATGTTAGTTACATTTCTTTTTATTTGTAATTATTTTTAAAAATAAAAATTTTTATGAAGAAAGATTCATTTTAATTTGTACCTAAGTTATTTTCACTATTAATTGTTGTAACGCCTACATTGAGTTCCTTTACAATTTTTTGGAGCGATTCTTCTTTGTCCAGCCTTTGTAGCACTGCTAATTTTTGATTTAGTGAAAGAGTTACGTGTTAGCTTTTTCCTCCTGACATGTTGAAAAACAAACAACTGTACATACAATGAGTCTAGCAAGTACTATAGCAAATCAATAGAAACAACACGAGAGATGACAAAGCACTGAAGCGGGCAAGCAATAACAGACCATAAACAATGTCGTGAGTCATCGACAAGTCGGCACAAGCCGACTCGAGCTTGCGAGCTCGAGCACGGTCGGATTAACCGGAGCGACGGACCAGCCGAGGGGTGGATTAGAGAGGTTCTACTGTACTATACTGCTCACTCAAATCTACTTAAAATGGTATTAATATTAACTCTTCATCATTTAAATGAAAAGTGTTGTCTATTCCAGATCCTCATAAATGCAATAATAAAGCAACTTTAGTTTCATTTTCTCACCTGTTCTCTATTCCACTAGCTTTAAAATATAACAAATTTCTGTTCCATTTGTTGAAATATTCATAAAGTTTTCCAGTATATATTGCTTGGCTGTTTAAAGTATCCAAGATACAATATTGCTCTGCAATTTGAATTAATATTAATAATCTAACACTCACCAGATGCTAATTAAATATTGTCTTTCATAAAGTAATTTACAAACATATTTTACTTCAGATTTTTATTGTCTATTAATAACTGTGCTATGTTATATTTAGTTATGTTGTTAAATAATATAAATAAAAATTAATTTTAATTCATTAAATACAATTCCATAACAATTACTATTACACTCACTATTCAATATATATTATGTTTTTCTGTTTATCAGTGTTATCCGTAGTATATGTAAGTATAACACTCCATAATTATAATGGATGTCATTATTTGATATATTTACAATTATACTCAAAACATTATCAAAAGTAATAATACTTAAATATTAATAATAAAACTTTATAATTTTAACCCATTGTACTAGCCTTTTTTGGAAACTTTGCTTGACCCTAAACTAGCAATTAAAATGGCTGATTTTGTAAATTATTAGAAAAATATAAATAACTTTTGATTCGTAATTGTAATTTTAGTTCTGTTTTCACCATTTTATTCTAAATTAAATTCTCTCTATAACAAATATAAGTTACGTACAATAATGATTTTCTATATTTTTTATTTACGAAACACAGCATAACATAAGTATTCACAAAAACAAAACAAATGTTTATAACCTAATCAGAACACAGAAGTCATCTGTTTATTTGATACGTTGCTTACAAGTGTTGCCAACATCAAGTAATCTAAATATTCTAAAAGTATAATAACGATATCGTATTATAAACTGAATAAATTTAGCTTATATCACACGTGTCGTAAGGTTTCACTGGGACTGCGCGTGAACACTGCTCATAAAAGAGTGCAATTTAATTACATTTTAATCGTAATTTTCACAATAAAATGCAAAGAAACCATTCTCATTGGATGCTGCTGTCATCTAACACATTTATTCGAAACTATGTCAAACCAGTCAAACCTACGCTTAATAAAGAACGTTGTTTTCCGGGACACAGAGAAGTTCCGTATGTCTATTAGTGGGCCGCTCGGGGACTATACGGAACAGTTCCGTATGTCTAGGCCAATGGGTTAAGTTGAAGACACTCAGACTTGGACTTGTAACAATTTCTAATATTATTTTATGTATGGTTGACAAATTTCAAATTATTAATTAAAAAAACCATCATACATTTTGAAAACATGGGAGTATCAATCTTAAAGGCAAAGAAAGGGGTCACATAATTTGTTTAAAATTTGATGTTGAAGATAGAGGTACCAAAAAGTTGCACTTGCGACCTACAGTAATAACATCAAATCATACTGGAAGATTATAATATATATTACCAGTGGAAACTCATGGCCTAACATTCAGGTGAAAGACAGATATCTATTAGTTCTTTAGAGGTACATATCTATTAGCATGTACTGTGTCTAAATGGATATTATAGTATAGCGGTTACACATCAGATCATAGATTGACACTAAAAATAAAGTACAAATTTTAGTATTTTATTTCTTTTAATTTTACTTCAAAGAGTTATGACATAAAGCAATTACAATTAAAACCATATACTAACAAATGCAATAAACTGGTATAACACAATTAAACAATATTTTATTTCTATAACAAATATATTGGTAATGTATTGAGGATTGCAACACTGAGAAGTAAACAAGGCCAAAAAAAAAAAAAAACTCAATATAATTAAATAACTCCTACAGAAACACCTTCTGTTAATGTCTATACCTAATCGTTTTAAAATGTACACTAAATACCGTTCTTGACGGAGGAGTCATTTTAATATAAAATTGCAGTTGTGTTGTTGCTCTGAAATTAGTTGTAGAATTTATTGATTTTTATCTGCTTTTTACTTGTCAATAAATGGTGTTTCTTATAAATTTACCATCTAGTCATTCTTCACACCATTATTTACATTTAAAATGACACAAACTAACTAAAATCTATAAACAACAAAATAACCATAATGTCTGATCAATATTTTAACAGTTTCACGATATACCACAACTCTAATTTCTAAATTGGGTAAACAAAATATTTACCTTTTTACTCCCCCCCCTCATTACTTGGCCCTCCATTACCTCCATTCTAATCCATCAGTGTAATCCGTTTTACAAAATAAGTGTAATCTCTTTTACTTGATGAGGAACCACTGTATATTACTAAACACTAAAGAACTAAAATAGTTTTACAAGGAAATAATAGCTCCACATCAAAGTTGCGCTGCTGCAATAAATGTTGAAGAGAAAACAACATCAATATTATACACGCCGCAGTATTCAGAGATTTGGACAGCAGCAAAACTATAGGCCTGTCCTTCATTAAGATATGGGTTGCTTAGTTTCCCCCATTTGGTTTGAATACTTTCCTCTGTTCCTATGACTGTTGAATCACCCTGTGTAAAACACAACATATTTATACAATTGTCAACAAATAATAATTGAGAATACAGAATTGACACAAAATAAAATAAAACAAACTATGGAAATACTTTATAAAAGTATATCTGTCTATATTAAATGTTGAGGTTGACTTATGAGAAAAATTATACAGTATAACAAACACACAGAACACAATTCACATAAAAAATATGCCTAAGTATCAGACGCGTTTCAACGACAAGGTCGTCGTCGTCCTCAGTAATACACCAGCTACACCAACCAAACCACAACGAGTTACCACATGTAAATGTGTCTAGTTGGTGTTAACATTCCAATAAATGTGATCAACATGTGCTATTGTTTTAAATAAATAAATTCTGTGCAGAATTGAGGGATTTTGTGTAATTAACCATTTCAAATCAACCAAGTTGAATAAATATTTTTGGTTAACTTCTAAAATGTAACTTTAGTTTATACACATATAACTGGATGTAATTTTTGGAAAAATGAATTAAAATAATCAGGGAATAAGTTTGTTTTGCTTATTTTTTGCACAAAACAAATTACTATTAAGAACATTCTAAATGCAGCATTTTATATAAAATTCATTCAAAATCAGTTCATAGTGATTTTTCAATTTTTATAAACAAATACCCTAATAAAAAAAGGTAAATATTTCAAGAAAAACCTATCTTTTATTTGTAAAATATTGTTTAAAAAAAACTGTTTATTATGATATTTTAAAATAAAACTTTTAACAAAAAAGCACTTTTTTTTCCTTTTCATATAATACACTATAATATATAACACATATTGTCATAAGTAGTAAGTTGCCAATATTAGTTTTGTTGAATATGCACCTTTAGAAAGGCTATCACTTTCATTCATACTTACCATTAATTATATAAAAATTCATCGTTTTCAAGATAATATTTTTTAAAACTTTGAATTTCAACTTTCGTAGTGGGGGGTAAAAGACTAACGTTACAAAATTCTTTAACTCAGTGTATTTTTTACTAGATAAAGCCTATCACATTTCACAATCCAACCATGTTATCCTGTTTTTATTTTATACTAATTTGTAATTTTTTTAATTAATTGTGAAAACCTCAATTGAAAAGCTGTTTGGATTTAAAATGTGATTTTTAGCTCAAGTATAAAATAGAAGCTGTGTTCAGAGCGCTCTGATAAGAAATAGACAACACCTCTTTGGGTAACACTATACTTTTTCCATGTCAATTTTAGGTTATTTGATATTATTTAAAGAAATAATTAATTGTTGCCCACATAATAAATTATTCTAACAAATGGATTACACATTGTAACAGAAATATCGGTTTTATTTTTTTGCGGCGTCGTTCTTGAACTTACCATTTCTTTATTCCAGAATTATCTATTAATTGATTCCACCAAGCTGGCAGGTTCACACAAAAACTACCTTTTGGCAATATACTTATTTCTGGTAAATCAACATTTTAGCCCCTAATGTTTATTGCATTCTATTTTTTTATCAGTCTATTTATTAATAGACTTTTACTTTTTGTTATGTGACTCCAGCCTCAGGTGATGATGTGTCTTATACAATCTAGCAGCAGCACAAAGCAAAGTTGGGTTTCCCAGAATACATGTCATTGTCTGGAGTGCCTGATTGTATATGTGTAGGTCTCTAATATTGGTCTATAGGCAAATCATATATTAAGATCTCAGGCTTATACATGTGTCCAGAACTGGAGTCAATACATATATTTCATGATGAGTGGATAGTAAAAGAATGATTCTGTTCTCATTAAATATGTTGACTATTATTACACAATCTGGCCTGTACACTAATAGACTGCTACACTCAGGGCAGTCTTTGGCAGCCACATATTCCTTGAAAATGTCTCTTTTAACCACTCCTAAAGATGTTAGATGATGTACATCATGGAAATGCTCAGAAATAGCAAGCTATACAAATCAATTGTCAATTGTTATTGTAAAATTATGGTTTTCATTTTTTTAGAAAGAATATTTTTCAAGAGCCTTTGGGAACTAACATTTTGTGTACTCTCAATAAGGTGAGTAAAAAATATTGTGCCTTCGCCCATTTATAAACTTTTTTGTCAATTATTCAGTACCATCTTTACCAATGGGTACTTGTATCTCGAAAAACAGGAAACGAGATGCCTACTTCTGCTGATTGATTCTTTCGAACTATTGTGATCACTACAATGAACAAAGTTTGCTTCATTTTAATTGTCATATGTAACAATGTCGTGTTATTGTTCTCGCAACAATAACCATTGATCATTTTGAAGATCACACTGCAAAACTTATTTTTAAACCCTCCATCTTCATCTTTTCTGAAATGAAAGATAACCTTTATTCATATAGCACTCTCATAAAGTGATTGATGTCCGTCATTTCTTGAGATATGAAATTTACCATCCCTTATCTACATTGTCAAGGCAGAAGAAAACACATTTAAATATAAGTAAACAAATGATGAGAGGATAAATATAGCACTCTCACAGATTGATCTGTCAGTTCTTGTGAAATGACACTTAGCACCTCCTATCTACATTGTCACGATAGTAGAAAAAAGATTTAAATTAAATTAAAAAAGATGAAAGGCTAAATATAGCACTATCATAGATTGAGCAGTCATTTTTTGCGAAATGAAGCTAGCCACTCTTCTCTACATTGTCATGGAAGGAGAAAAATATTTAAATTCAAGTAAAAAATGAAGATAGGATAAATATAGCACTATCATAAAGAGATTGACTTTATTCATTTCTTGTGAAATGAAACTTAGCAACTTTCCCCCTCAACAATGTTATGGCACAACAAAAAAAGGAACAAAATGACGACCAGATAGGTAGTCATGGTGAAAAATAAAATGAAATGCAACATGCCGGGTTTAAAGAAAAAAAGATCCCAGACCAAATGAAATTGAAATATCAATCAGCATAACACTGAAACAAAGCAACTTAAAGTAATTGAAATAGATTAATCAGACCGTCTGTATAACTACATGAGCAGATTTATTCTATACTAACTAATATGTACATGAGAGATGAATCAACCTTCACAAATAAAGATAAATTACCATTGTGATGTGTGCAGAGATCACAACATAGGTAGGTTTCACAATCCTTGAAATGCTTCTGAATATTAAGCAAACATATAATATTTATTTTGTTTAGCTACTTTGAAAAGACATGATAGCATGAAATCAGGTCAATGTGTATATCAAAATATTATTTTCATACTTCTTACCTTAAAGTATTCCGCAGCAAGATAATAGTCTGTCTGTATGAACTTCATAAGTTCTGCCCTCAATTGTTCATCTTCAATGCCAGATATGAATTCTGAACTTGTTGAATTCAACACCACAAGCAATATGTTCCCCCTGGTGAAAACATTTACTATATTTTTTTTTTTTTGTCAATTACATAATAAAGTACAAGGCATGTTCAGAAAGTAAGTGCTGTTTGAGTAGTTTAGATGTCTCAGTGCTCATGCATGCTGAGCTCCTTCATATGTTAACTGACTACAGATGCCATTACGAGAAAGCAGTTATTGTTTGTTTTGTTACAATTTAAATAAGAAAAATGAAAACCTACTTCCTGTGAACTATGGACTGTTATCTTTTTTTAATGCTAAAAATGTGAAACCAGCCAGATTAGTAAAGTTTAAAACGCAATAAGTGATGGAAGGATAAAAATATAGGATAAAAACACAGATGATGAAGTATGGAGTAGACGACCATGTATTATTAATAATGATTTGTTCCAGCTTGTAAATCAAAAACTTTGTGAGAACAGACATATTACAATTTCATCATTTACTTGTAAATCTCCAACAAATTTTAAGAATTGTTCAGTATAAAATTGTGTCACATCGTATAAATAATTATTAGAAGTCATGTTCATGATGGATGTCAAAAATGTGGAGAAAAAACAAACAAGCAACTAGGCTGTGCTCTCAATTTTCTGACGTGAGAGATGGAGATGATAATGTTTTTAAAGTCGCAGTGTAACTGGTAACGAAATGTAGTTGTCTCACAATATGTCAGAATCAAAATAACAAACCATTGAATGGAAGCACACCAGGACTCTGAAAAAACACAGATATTGAAGATCATTTGTACAGTTTTTTAACAAATTCCATTGTTCAAGCCAAAACAGAAGGAAAGCATGCTTTGTTGTGTTGTTTCCCGATAGTGGTCATTCATACACTGTTGCTTAAACCCAAGATCTTATCATGTTATGTGGCTCGAAACAAATGGATTATCCCCATAGAATCTAACTTCATGTGACTTTCATTTGAAGCATCTTGTCAGTCAATGTTAAGATGATGATGACAATATCAAAAGAGCTGTTGAATATTGGCTTCGTTACATCATTCTATGAAGGGGTTTCAGATATTGGTTGTACTACGACAAATGCTACTTACTTTCCGAATAAGCCTTGTAATTGGTTTCTAAAGTTTACCTTTTACTTTCTTAAAAAAACTAAAGGTTTCTTAAGGATACACATTATAATTAGTTTATTACAGGATTCATGATTATAATACCCATTAATAAAATTAAATGAGTACAAATCTCACAAAACTTGTTGGCCCCTTCTTCATTTTTAAAGTAAAATAATGATAAAGTAATGGTCATGTTTGGGTAAATCCAAAAATACAGAGAATCCAAACATGAATTTTGTTAATAAAATTAGAACCATAACATTGTAATGAGTAAATAAATGAGCTAGACAACTTTGAGCATATATAAATAGTTACAATTTGTCCAAAGTTTTGGGATTCAGCTCAATTCACAGATAAATGGCAAAAAAGTAAGATAGTCAATGTTACTGATGCACCATTAAAAAATAAAAAAATGTGGACGAAGCTCTGTCAGTTGTTGTAATTAAAAATTTGGTGTCAGAAGCCAACAATAAAACCTTGAAGAAAAAAGGAGTACTATTTTCCACTAGTTCGTCACTAATTTAAAGTGTTTAGTAGTTAAACACCGTGTTACACAGTAAATGAGCAGTGGTAGAAATTTATTTCAGGAGAGAAGATTTAAAGAAGATAAATTGATTGAAAAAAAAAATTAAGAATTTGGATTAACCTCCTGGTAAAGATGTAGTAAGACGGGAAGGCCACAGGAACTTCTCAGGAAGGTTTGCAAAGTTTTAAACAAAATCGATCTTGGACATCTTGGACTAACTAATGTTAGTTGAGACCATGTGACAGTCTGTCTATATGATTTTTTCCTACAGTATTCATTAAAAATAAAATAAAAAAATTTTGTTTAAAACCTTTTTAAACATGATTGATATTTATGTACAAATTATGCAATACAATTAAATTTTAAACAATTTGTTTAAACACTTTGTTACTACATTACTCATGTTTAAAACACAGTGAACTATAATACAGTTTTTAATAATGTGAAAATAATGCTATAAAATAAACACACTCATGCCTACATCTAGGCAAAAACGATAAATACACACAAATAGAACACACAACTCATAAAACTTCTTTGTTCAGGAGGAATTCACTAACCTCATAATACGATCCCTCCAGAAACAGATGTTTTATTTCTTTCTAACAATCCTAATATTTTAAATGTGCCAATTAACCTATTACAATAAATTATGTTCTGATATAAAAGGTTCTTTCCACGAATTTGATTAAATCAAGGACAACAATGCAAATAATCTTATATTTATATATCCAAAATTTGTACAACCAAACACAATAATTTGTGTAATTTGTTTCTGTATTTTGAGAGGGATCAATTTCTTACCAATCATCCTACTTGCTTTTAGGGTTCAATTCAATTTTACTTTGTATTTTAGTTAACAGAGTTTTTTCTAAAGACGGGAAAATTTGTTACAGATAAGTTATAAGCAATGCTACAATATTTTGTATACAGGAAAAACAAAGTATATGCCATTATACTGTCCTTCTTGAAAACATACACTAAACTATGAAAGTAAAAAATGTATGTAGATGTGCATAAAATAAATAATGGTAATGACTTAAGTACTTTATGACTTGAGTAATTTAAAAAAAAATTATTTACAAAGAACAAATATTTCAAATAATACGAATATTCAAATATATATGATAAAGTTTATAAAAATATAACTATATATTATTTAAAGTGATAAAGTTCTCACTTTATTAAAGGTTGGTAGAGCTCGGTGTTGTTGAAATTATCCAACAAATGTTGAGGCAACCAAGTCCACTTTTGTTGTGTCATTACGCTTACTTGAGGTAGATATTGCATAGGCATTGATGGAGGACGAGTATATATAGTCAGTGTTACTGAAGGTCCAAAAGAGACGGTTTTTGCTGAAAGGCTTACAGTGTACGTTGATGCTGGATGTAAACCTGAAACCTGAAAATCAGACAAAGTAATAATAACCTGGTTATTTATATTGGTGGAGCGAAGCCATCAGGTTTGTATGAGTTTAAATGGTTCTGTATACAAAAAATATAGACGTAATTGTGAAAATATGTAATTTAATTTTTATGTAATCTCACATTTGTTTCATATTTGATTTTGATGCAACCAGCACATGACTTCCCGATAATTGCCCAATTAAACTATTGTGTTGAAACCACAAATGTGAGGTCTATAAAAATTAGTAAAAACCAATTTTCAAATTATTTAATTTTAATATTTGGCCAATTACAAACAGATATCTAATTTAAATTCACTAACAAAAACACTCTTTATAAAAATCTTTGTTTTTCGTTCCATTTTTACACACAATTTTAAGTAATTTTGATAACATTTCATCATATTATTCCTTGAGACCCATGAATGAAATGCAAACAGCACATTCCGTAGATATTGTGTGACAATCAGATTTTACTCTCACAACCCTTAGGAGATTTTTTTCAAAAATGTAACCATACCTTGGGACACTCATTCGTATTAGAGTTTAAAACTTTATGTCTAATGGTCCTGACATAATGCAAGTTAAAGATGTCTTGTACAGACAGCCATTATTCTGAACATATCTGCAAAATGAATAACTCTATATTAACCAAGCTGATCTTTAGGCATGGTTATAGCCTAGGTTTCTAAGACATGTATTGGCCATCGCAAGATTCCATTGACAAAGGGCTCAAACCTCAGTTACTCTGTATTTTTTATCAGTGCTCCGACGGTTTTCCTTCCTCAATAACTTATCTGGCATAAAGTTTAAATGTTAAGGGGAAACATGCACATACACATAAAACATTAAAGCAATACATTAGAGCTTTAAAAAAGCTCTATATCTCTACCAATAACTTAAGAGGGGGCCGGAGTCAACAAAAATATCGCTGTTTTACAGCACCTTCACATGCAGGAATACGGTAGCGCCACTATCGCCATGGCCACTAGTACTACTAGAAACCCTCTAGCTAATAGGAGAACATCATCCACTATCGGCAGTAGTGATGGCAAAATTATTGAAAACATCTAGTGTGAATAAGATGTTTTTTCGCCATCCCTAATCGGCAGTCGGTAACCAATAGTGTGTACGGTACAATCATTCTTATATTTTAATGTGTCCTGCTGTCCCGTACTCGCGTGCCGTACACTAACCCCCGTGGCGTATAGGGGCCTCCAAAAAATTTTTAAATCACTATTTTAAAGAATCGATTAAGTCATATTGATTGGTATTCATAGATTGAAATAGAAACTATTCTTAGAATATTAGATTATAAATAGAAACATATTCTGTAAAAATATGTAACAATAATATAAACTTCTAATTGCGTTGTTATTAAATTAAAAATAGCTGCCTTGTAAAATTTGGGAGAACTGTGGTAAATTTTAACAACTCACTGTTAAAATTCAATTAATTATCGTAACTCTTACAAGACCAGAGATTACACCAGAAATCATATTAGTCCGTATGAGAAAAATGGAGAAATTTGTAGACATTCATGGAATAACATTTAATAAGATTTGAAATAGTTATTTATTACAATCATTTATATAAGTACAAATTTTTCCACGCTTGTTTGAAATTTATTTTAATTATACATTAGGCAAATATATTATTTTGAGGGTTAGATTTTTAAGATAGTTTATCATTATATATCATCAAACAGCCTACGAGACCTGACATTGTGATGTTGAAATAATTGAGAACCAATAGCCGAATGTCTTCTGTTTGTATAACGGGATTAGGGGTATGACTCACTGGGCTGCCTCACCGCGCGCCGGCCGTGTCCCTAACTCTGAGCAGACACAATAGAATAGACCCAAGAGGTCGACCATTAGCATGGTCCAATGGTTTCCACATTGTTTGTGTTTTGGCATCCTATCTATTCCATACTCAAGTCTGGCTGTAACAACCTTCCTAGCACATGGACTACAACGCGCCTCTTCATGACCAACTTTCCCCTATTTATTTGCAATATAAATCTTTATTCGTTGACATTTTTAAATACATTTTACATAAAATAGATCAAAATATAAAAGGTAAAAAAATAACAAAACAGTTTTTTAAATGTTTAAACAAATAAATGTTTTTGTTTTTTAATTTACTAATGTAAAGATAAATGGCAAAAACCATAAGTAGGCCTACACATCGATTATAAAAGGACAAAAGTAAATAATACATGACAATAGTTAATTAACAAAAGTAAAACAATAGTATGAATATTAAAATGGTCATAATGGTAAACAATTTCAAAATAGGTATTAATACAAATGCGATATAATGTTATAATCGAGTAAAAAAACCAACAGAGATAACAAAGAAAAACGCAAAGTATACATTGATATTACATCGGAAAAAACAACGCAGATCTAAACCTATGAACGGTTCAAAATTCAATAAAGGCATAAAACTATTAAATCAAATACAGTACTAATAAAAATCCAGTGAAAATGCATAAAGTAATAATTACCATAAATAAAACCCTAAAAGTAAACAATTGATAACAATTCTGATCAGCATGGACATACGCAAAAAAAACTATAATCAGAATCAAGATAACAGGGAACGTATACTAAAATAAAACAAAATACAAATAATTACAAATTTGTTTTAAATGTTAATTTACAATAACAGTTTCCATGTTATTGATCTGATTACTATTACATTAAAGACGTCTGATTGTACCTTGTTTGGACTCATTTTGCGAGAATTAATATTTAGACTTCAGTAATTAGAGTAAAAATTAGGTAAAGTTTAAATCTAGAAAAATTTGATTTTGTAGCACAAGGGTTAGATTCATAGAAGAACCATTAGCAGCAGGTAGGCCGAGCCGCGCATGTGAGTGTGTCTACGCGTAGAGGAGCAAGGGTCGCCCTAATCCTTCAGAGCGCTCGGCTGTTTGGACAAACTATAGGGCAATCACCTTTAGTCTCACGAAGACTAAAACATACGCTTTTAGGTGGTTTCAAGTATAGTACTTTCAATTTTCAGACATACCTCTTAGTGAGTAATTGCTACAAATAATTATTATTAAATTTACGCTTTCATGTAATAGTTTTAGTTTATTTGAATTTTTATAGCCAATCACTGTACAAATTCAATTATCTTATTCTTGAATGTTATACTAGCTGTTACCCGTGACTTCTATTCAAGGGTCGTATTGAGTAACTAAAGCACAAACTTTTGATACAAAAAATAATGATACCGGTAATTGTATGACATTTGCAATCTTCCTTGCCGGTGAGCGACGCTAGTGAAACCTGGCGTAGCATCGATGAACCAACATGACCGCCGATCCACATACTCTGTAAACTATAATTGCAGAGGTATTTTTAAAACGACAAAATAAAATACTTCTAGTGAATATAACTGAAATATTAGACGGCAAATTTAACGTCACAATACTTAAGTTGATGTATGTTTAAATTTAAAACATACTTATTTTAAGATCGAATTTTTACAACGGAATTAGTTTTGCTAAAAAAACATTGAAGTCTTATGGAGAAATAGATGTTGCATTTCTTAAAATAAAAATAGAAAACAAAACTTTTCGTAAACAAATTTATATAGGCTGATACGTATGCTAGTAACAAATTATTTGGCAGTTACGATTTTTTACTGAACGTGCTGGTTCTCGGTGAGGAAAACATAAACTATACCCGCTCCATGTTAAACTGGGGATCTGAGCTGTGAGCAGTTGGGTTGACTCCGGCCGCCTCTTAATTGGATTGAAAATTCGGGTTGTAATTTTTAATGTAAATAAAGATTAGTTAAGGATGAAGCTGCGAAGGAATATAACACAGAGATATTGGATCAAGACATAGAGCTGATAATGTTATTTCTAAAGTTCCTAATTTAAAGAAATATCAGTGGAAATAACAACCACAACCACCAGAGGTATGTGGTTAAGAAGAGAATTAGGAATGGGTTTTGAAATTTCAACTCATACTAATAAATTAGGTTTAAAACTACAAATTTCAGTTTCTCAAGGAATCTAAAAAATAAAATGAAATAATATTCTTAAAATAATCAGCCGTTATGCTTCAATTTTCATTTAATCTATACAGATATGGTAAAAAAAAAACATTTCGGAAATATTATGGGTCTTTATAGAATATTTCATATAATCAATTGAAATAAAATGACAATAATGGATTATTGAATGATTTTTTTTTTATTCTGGGAAATAATTCCTTTTTTTTTTTTTTTTAGATACCTTGTTAGGTAGTCCTTGCTATAAAAGATCATATTATTATTTGGTAAAAACAATTGATCGAGATAAAATAATTAAGAAGAAAAAGGATCTGTATTATGTTCCAAAACTTTATCATATATTAAAGACCATTTTGATTAGAGAAACAGATCAACAAAATTTGATATCCAGCTATTAGCACTGGGTGAATTGGAAAATATTTCAAAAGTTTACTATAAGAGATGTACTCACTAGTAAAGTGGATAAAAGAATGTGGAATTGTTAATTTAAACATTTTACTAATTCTAGCCTTCAAGCTTATATAATAATTAAAAATGTATTACCTTATTTAGGTCTGTATGGCGACTAAGTATTTCATCATAATATGCAACATGAAAAGGTTGTCTATGTGTGTTTTATTATGTGTTGTGGATATCTATAATGTGACTGTGTTTGTTGATTTGACGATGACAATCTAATTTATCGAAACCAGTACTCAAATAAAACATTTACAAGAAGGATTGTGACGGACCTAAATAAAGTAATAAATTTTAAAATATAAATTTATATTCACTTTGTACTGAAGAATCTTATTGGGTTTGTTATTAAAAAAGTTTTAAAGTTTAGTAATATTTTCATTCATATATGGACTCTGGGACATGTTACATTAAAAACCTAGCAGAAGCTGTTTGTTGTAAAACTTTTTATTTTCCTATTTTTTGTATTTGAAATACCCTGACAACTCTTATTGTTCACTCAAATTTAAACAATCTGTCACCCCACTATTCAGGTTACGATAAGCAAAATTTATCACTAAGGTATTATAATGAGTTTGACAAACTACGATATACATTTTGAAAATATTTACTTCAAAAAAGTCTTATTCCTATTTTTCTCAAAATATATCTGAATTTAAGTACATAGTTTTATTTCCACAATTTGAAAATAATAATTTTGTTTCTTTAATCAGCATATTTTAATCCTTTTTGAATTAGAAAATTGGTTGGAAAAAAATCCAATCTTGTTAACACTATCAAAACTGTTTGTATGCGTTTTGGAAGTTTATCGCCAATAGATAAATCTCACTTAAGGGATAAATGTTTAGAATTTTTTGAATCAACTTAATTTTTAGGTATCGTTATAGACAGAAATTTCTTAAGCTCCCAACACTGTAAGCATGGGACAAACTCCAACCAGTAATTAATAAAATATAATAAAACAATTAACATTAATAATAATAAATATAAAATAATAATAGAGATAATAAGCATCATATAATAATAATAATAAATAATTGTAAAGTGTATCTCAACAATCTCCTAATGAAAAATAATAACAAAATGATTACAAACAATAAACTATGAAATTCAAACTGTGCGCGCCAGATAAACCAACTGACATTGCAGAAGTCCATTCCAGCAGGAAATTGAACCCTAGAGAAACTTCCCATGAGCCTGAGCGTTAGCTTTGCCAAGCGTCTTCTAGAAACGTGGTTTTAGTCAGTCTTAGTCTGGGGAGAGAGCAGTTAAGTCTTTGTCAGGAGCCAGAATGAGACAGTCATGTTGTAGGATGGCTGGACAGACTCAAAAATCACGACAAAATTGTGGTGTTAAGTAATTATTTGTGATTAGAAGGAAACTAGCACAACATGGACTAGTATTTCGTGAGTAAAGTGAGAAATAAAGTTTGAGTAATCATTAGGAGACAGAACTTGGTTAAAAGGATATATAAACTTTTTATTCAGATTTTAACATGTTAAGATGTATACTATCACAGGATAGAATTTAGATTGAATGTTCATTTAAATTTATATGTAATAATGTTCTTGTTTGTCTATAGAATAAAAGGGAGATTTCTTATTTTATAAATATGTCTGGCTAGATTCATTTGTATTAACCATCACCATGTTGTTGAAATAACTGTAAGTACGATTAAAGTTGTAACCCTGCCTTTAGGTAAAATAAAAATAGTATTGTAAGAACGCAGACTTAAAAACTGAAGTAATTTGAATTTTTGACTAAAAGCTCTTAAAGCATAAACTGAATTAATTAATTGATTAGATGAAAAGAATTGAATAGATAAACTGTAATTTTAACTAAAATATCTTTTTTATGATTTATGATCTTTGGTGTCTTTGCTAATTTAGTTTCATATTTTTAAAAGAAGTTTAATTATTTATAATTATTAAAATGAGGACGGGATTACATCAACTTGTTGATGCTCTGGTAAATTGGTCCTTCCTAGGAAATCATTGTTGTCCTGGTTTATTCCTCTAAAGATAAGTTTCCCTTTGGTGTAAACAATTTCAATTCCAGATGGATTTTCAAAATATTCCCTTGGGCCTTATTGCTGTTGAAAATCTAAAAACACTATGAAAACTCACTATTCTGTGAAACTATTACCAGTCCTTTTTCCCTGACTTACTTTTTTCGAGTGACAAATATCAATTAATGATTAATCTGAATCTATTTTCATTGAGTGAGTGATCTTTGGAAGGATTAGAAATTAACCAACCACAAATACATTGGCTAGAGTAAATTTTACCAGATCTTGAAAATTAATAATCACAGAAAACTAATCTTATAGTTTTAGAACTTATATAAAAAAATCAATATACTTGTAGATCTTATTCAACATTTGATTTATTTTCACTATAAGAAATAAATTCCCACTACTTACTATTTTTGTTTTCTTATTGACTACAATTTGATTTAATGATTATATTGTCTAAATTCCTTTCCCTTACACTAGCTATACTGCCTTGAAATTAATGGCAGAATGTCACAAAAATCTGGAAACAGCCCACTTCTTGCTACAATATCTCTGGTGTTCAAATAATGCAAGGTTTACCGCAAGATTTCTTTCTTAAAGCTAAACTTATTTAATCCACAAACTGTAACATTTCTAAAAAGAAGGTGAAGTTACTTATTTATTTGTTATTATCTTATTAATTTGCTCGACTTTAGGGCGCCAGGTTGCCTTAGCATACCAATTTAGAAAAAAGAATGAATTTAATTATTTATAAAATCTCTGGGGTCGCAGGCTCTTTTTACAGTGTACTTACAGTGGATTTTGGTTTTAAATGAGAACACTTTGGCTGAAATGTTACAAAGAAAACATTTATTAAATAAAAAACACAATTATTTCTATACAGTGACATAGACATATCCTGAAAACAAACATGAATATTATTTTCCTGGTTAAAAATCTTTTATCTGAATTTACTTCTTTAAATTTGAATCAAAAAGTTAAATTTTATGAGTTTCATACTTTGCATTTTAGTGTTGCAACAAAAGAATTTAAATCATTAAAAAATTAATGTTCTGTGTCTCTAAAGAAGACTTAAATATGTTTAAAGAAATTAATTATTTTGCATTTATCCTAAACAAAAATATAAAAACAAGCATACATCTAGCAAAATCACACTCTATTCATAATATATATCTTTAACATGATAAATTGTTTATGATGTCTATACCACGACATCTGCACATAATAAAAAAAAATCCGTTGCGATGAATCCTGATGTCCTGGGATTCCAAAGAAGGCTTCAAACTGCAGTTCTTCCAGTGCTCAAAGCTCGTCTAGTCTCCATCCTTCCGATATACAATGATACAAAAATCCTTTATAAGGATTTAACAAACTGTTCATTATTTTAAATAGTTCTGCCTTATCTAGAAAGTATTAAAACACCGGGACATGATATTTCCCTAAATTGTTCTAAAGAAATAATTTCCATTGACTCACACGACAATCTTATTTATTTCAAACGTTCTTTGTCCAATAGGATTAATGTGTAAGAGCAAGAATATATGTTTTAAAATGTTTATACACTTAGTTTTATCACCAAACACATGTTCAAATTGTCACTTTCATCGGTCTACTAAATTTCTCATAAAAAATACGTCTCATATTAACATTACATTGTTCATTAAGATTTCATAACCTTTTAGAACACCTCTCACCATCTTAAACGTTCCTAATCAACTGTTCAACACATTATCAACTCAATCGCTTCCCTCAGATTTTTCTTAAAAAACACAACTTGTCACTCCAAACGCTGGACTTAGACTGCTGTTGCCATGAGGCAAATTCTTACTTCCTTCCTTTTTTATTGGAAACCGGCTCTAACCTCCTCCATAATTTACTTCCGCTGTTCTACACAGTCCAAACACCCCTTTCTCTCTACACATTTTATTAATTATTAATGATAGAAGAAAACACTTGTACCCAATCACACAATACTAAAATTACACATCTATACATTTTAATTTATACCTACACTAAACATCGTAATTCATTATGTTGCCTTGAAAATCCATTTTACTTCCCTTTCATAATTTGACGAAAGCTACGCTTTATTCACTGGCTTCTCCCACTCTCTGTGTTTTTAATCTCGCGCGTTTAACACCTATTACAAACTTGATTTTTCACATTGTCACAAAAACCCCACAAATATTTGTATTTCAATACGAGTATTGTAATACAAAAATTTTTTTTTTTATATATATTTCAAATCGAAAAAGAAAAAAAAAAAACATTAATGGATGTTCAAGACATTTCATTTCAGAAGCTAAGGACTTCATAAAAAAATAAATACCTCTAGTATTCATTTAAGAAAGATTCTCTTTTTTCATGAAAATAAAAATCTATTTGCTAAAATCCTATTTCATTATTTTAATTTGTTAGCGTTATCATAACTCATCAAAACTATATATAATTCCATTAGCGCTAAACCTTATCTCTATTTATATAAAGAAAACCCTACATCCGCTTTATTTTTCCACAGCAGTTGACTGAAACTTTCCCATCAACATTTTTTGTTGACCGGATCCTGTCACTCAAAATCTTATCTCCCAGACAGCCGTCTATATACTTTTTCTCGTCTCATCCTCTTTGCCAAGACGACATTTCTACATCCTTTGAAAATCTACATCTATCTTTCACCATCCATCTGAATCATTTTTCAACTAAACACAATTAAAATTTTAAAACTTCTCATTTTTAATTAACATTTTTACGAAAATTATTTACTTATTACTCTACATTGCTTCAATTCACCTTAAAACTTTTCAATTCAGACTTTAATTTTATTATTTATTTTAGTTTAAATAACTATTTATTCTTACTTAAAATCTCAATTCTCCTTTGTCTTGCTGGGATAACATGTTAACTACTGATTTTATAGTTACACAAAAAAAAACTCTTTTCTTCAACTAAAATTCAAAATATAACATCATTATTATCAAAAAAAATTACTTACAAAACTCATCTATTTATTTCAAAATTACCTCTTTACAATTGTTTTATCTTTCAGTATCCTATCTTAAAATTATTTCCATCTTATCTTTCATATTTTAATAATCAAAGTTGCATTAATCCTCAAAAAACCTCTTTATCATTCATATTTATCTCTTTATCTCAACGTAGCTTCCTTTAAAAAATCATGATAATCGTCGTTTATTCGCAGAATTCCTCAAATCTTCCTTTATTTCATTAAAATCGTCGCATATTTCCTTTATTTCATTAAAATCGTCGCATATCTCCTTTATTTCATTAAAATCGTCGCATATTTCCTTTATTTCATCGTAGTATTCAAAAGACCTCTTAAAAACTAAAAAATTACCATTAATGCAACCTAACTACCTTTTTTATAAAAGCTTCTTAACAGAACAACTTCATTTTAAATACCACTTTACTCAACAATTCTGTAAAGTCATCATCTTCATATAAAACTCAAAAATTCTTTCATTTAAATTACTTCATTAAAATCTCCTTAGTCATCAACCACTTAAATACAAAAACTTCAAAAAATAATAAAATTTACATTGCTTTCCCAGCTAACACCGTATTTCATCAAAATTTTTAGACATCTTTATCAAATAACTTCTCACAATCATCTATTGTTTTAAATTCAAACATTATTTATTAAACAAAACCTTACTTATTCATTTCATTTATCAATTTCATCAAAATCTCTCTTATCATTGTTAATTTACTATTCCTTCCTTTAAAAAACAAAAACTTAACCTCCTTTACTCATTATTTAACATCAAAAAACTTAAAAAACTTAATTACTATCTGTCTTGGCAAAACTCACATAGATTCTCAAACTTTAAACAACTATTTTTTTAATTTTCCACACCATAAATCACTTAAGACTAACAACTTTTTATCATTTTATTATTAAATAATTCTTAATATTCATAACATCAAACATACAACTTATCGTTTTACAATTTAACATCTAATCACCTATCTTAATCAGCTAATCAACATTTTTTACAATTTTACAGAACTTTTCGTTTCATTTCATAGAGAAAAAAAAAAACTCTCCTTCCTGTCACGTCCGATTTATTTCTAGGCTTTGTTTCTTAACAAACCCCCTCCTTTCACCATGAAAGCATTGTCCCATCGTTCCTTGACTACTTCCTTCAACATCTGTTTCTACTTGTTAGAATAGACTCAAAAAAAAACTTTTCCTATATCTATGAAAGTTTATGACACTTACAAACAGAAGTCATTGTTTATGTTTTTTGCCCAAAATTACATGTGACAGAACTTTAAACAACTACGTTGGATTTTTTGATAAGTTTTCCAATTAACTCTAAATCACTACCTTCTAGAAATGATATCTTAGGCCTTGATCATATCACTTCTCGAACATAGCTACATCCTGCCTCGAAAGACAGTTCGCCTACCAAACTTTATATTTTTATAATATAATCAAGAACTCTAGGTTCTCTCTTGAACTTCTTCTACTAAACTTCTGTATTTCTCAACACAAAATAAGAACTCTTTGTTCTTGAAACTTCTCAAAATTGTCAAAGTTTTAACTATATTTCATTTACATGAGTCGTATGACAATTTTTTGTTTTTGTTTTTTGTATTTTGTTTTTTCTTATTTTATTTTTCAAAACTCGGCCGCACTTCATCACCGTAACAGCAAATAAATAATACTCCTCTGTTCTGATGATGAAGTCCTGCCGAACGTCGATTAATAAAACCCTCCAACGTTCCATTTTTATTTTGTTTTTTATTTATACCTTTTTTATTTGATTTTTTATGAATTTTTTATTATTTTATGCATTGTACCTCCCTAACCTCTCCTTCCTATCCTTCTGATGGTCTAATATTTTACATGTACAATTCTAGTTACACTCTGGACTCTTACACGAAACAACATGTTATGACCCTAAAATATGCAGTGGTTGAAATGCGATATCCCTACTTGATTCGAAATACCGCCCACCACACACTCCAAACTCACAACACGCCTTTCGTGCAGTCCCGAAATTGCCTCATTTTCACAAATAAAACAATTTCTTTTACTACATAAACTCCTGCCTCCTCCCAAAATGTTCATGTACTCCTTAAATGCATTTACATGAAGAAAATTTTAAAATTCATAAAAAATTTCATTCAAATCGTATCATCCGAAGTTGAAATAATGTTTATTTTTTACCAATCTTATTACTAGTATCGTCGATTTTCTGTTTATGTAATCCTTTCTAGATGTTATTATTCAAATTCAAAAAGAAGATTTTATTTTTAAGATTTATTCTAAGTTCTTTACTTGGAAATTTACTTTTAATTCTATGAAAGTTATTTAAGTAATCTACTTTTGTTCTTATTTACCTTATTTAAAATCAATTATCCTTTATTTAAACCATTTTTATTTGAAAACGCAAGTTATATTAGAATTATAAACCAAAAGTTTTTCATTTTCAGAACAGCATATTCGTAACACCCTGTATCTCGTCTCAATGTCATACGCTATAGAATCTTAGGCTTGATTTAGGCATAAACAATTTCCCCTTTGTATATAGGTGATGCAATTCTTTATCTGTTTACTGATAAGGAATCAACTATGAAATCCTTTTAGCTCCAATACGGTCTGCAGATGAATCTCAACTCTCTCGTCATTATTGAATATTCAACATTGAATCTACCTACTTAATATTGAATCTTATTTCTTCAACACTACTCTGACTCTTTGCTTCTAACTAATCTGTTTTATCTTAACACGTAAAGTCAATATTTATCTTGGAGTAAACAACACTCGGTTATTTACTAACAATCTTGCATCTTTCACTTAGCAAATACCTAAACGTTTCTAAATATTATTTCTTCTATAAACATATAAAGTTATTCACTGCTATAATCCAGCGTCTTTACTTGAACAAATATTGAAACCTTTCTTAACTAAAACTTCTAACAATTTACGCTTGGCTTATGATTATTTTCTATATTTCTGTCTTAGCTTACAAAATTTATTAGTACACATATCATTGTCATTTCAAATTATAAACTATACATTATTCAAATTTAAAACTACTTATTAACAGAATCTTAACTACTTTTTATTAATTATTTTTCACAATCTAGTCCTTTTGTTTATAAAAATGTCTTTACATTTATATCAGTCGTTCCAAATTTCAATTGATTACAACAATTATGAATTATCTGTTTCTTGCGATGATTTCCCGATTGGTGAAAGATTTTAAAGTACATGATTGAATTTTTTAACACACTTTTAATGTTAAATACCTCTGTCCACATGGACAGTTTGTCTAGCCTAGTCATCACAACAGACCCTTTCCTAACAAAAGATTCCCCTTTGTTATTGTCTCTGAGTATTGACAAAATACCTTTCTCTTTCTCCCTTACAAACATAACTACATTTCTCTTTCTCTCAAACATCTTAGAATCTACTGACCTAATTTCAACATCTGTTTGCTTAGGAATACTAACCCCACCATTTTTGTATATCATCACAAAGCCTTCCTTTACTATCTCTACATTTTTATTTTCAAAATTATATTTAAAGTTACTTTTTTCACAAAAACTTTTAATTTCTTGTTCTTGTATTCTAAAAACATTTCTAAATTCTAACATCGTGTATTTTTCAAAATCTACAGTCTTATGGTAAACTCGTTTTTTAAGAAAAACAGCTGATTCCTTTATCGTAATATTATTTGTTTTTACCTTGTTTTTCAAATTACTTATACCTATTCCTACCCCACTAGACATATTAATTTCAACATTATTTGCCGTTTCTAGGTTTACCTTGTTACCTAACCCATTATTCATTATTTTAGAAATTTCTTGAACACAATCATTCACACAATTGTCCTCTATTACTATTAAATCATCTGACATCTCTTTTGTTTCATTAAAACTGTTAATTTCAATTTCAGCTATTGCTTGATTTAAATTGTTATCTAAATTATTAATATTTTCTATCAAAGCGCCTTCTACATTATTTATCTGTTCAAATTCTACTTTTTTCTCACAATAGCTTACTTCAATTTCTACTTTATTATTAGTCTCCATTACATTAATTTTCATTTGTTTAATTTCCAATTTAAGATTCTGTTCTAATTTTACATAATTTGGTTTTAATTCAACCCTCATTTCTTCAAATTTTTTACACATTGCTTCTCTTAAATCTAAATTATCTTGTCTTAGTTCTAACTTGTTTTGTTTTAAATCATTGTCTATTTTATCCAGTTTAACATTATTCTGTTCAAGTTTAATATTAAAATTTTCCAGCTTAGTGTTAATTTCTAGCTTATTTTGATCAAATTTATTACTTATTTCTTTTAATTCCAAATTGTTTTGATCAAACCTATTATTTATACATTCAAACTTCCTATCATTATCTTGTTTTAAATCTTGTCTTAACTCTAAACTTTCTTGTTTTGTTTCCAATCTAACTTGGTCAAATTTATTATTTAAATCTTGTTTCAAATCTACATTATTTTGTTTTGTTTCTAACCTACTCTGATTAAATTTCTGCTCAAATTTACTCATCAATTGCTCAAACATACTCTCCATTTTCTTATTTTGATCATTATTATCCACACTCTTATCTAACCTAACCTGCTCAACTATCCTAACCTCTTCAACTCTTAATTCCCTATCTAAATTTTCCTTTACAGTTTCTACCCCTGGTGTTTCTACTAATTTTTTATTTATATCTTCACACTGTTGTTTACTATTTAGAATCCCATCACTATCAAACCCATTAAAATCCGAACCTGAACTACTATTCCCGTTCACACTTGAACATCTACTATTACTATTACTGTTTATTTCTTGATCTAAAAAATCTTGCGCGAATTGTTCATCTAATTCTTCATTACTTTTTGTTATTTGTATTGGTAGTTGCCCTATGTTCCCAAAAATACTCTCTGTATACTCCATTGGTTCTAAATTGTTTAAAAAATTTTGATTTCCTAACCCTACCTGTTCATCATTATTATTAACATTTACAATTTCTGACTCCATTTTTATCTTATTTTTAACACAAAAAAAATTTTTTTAAAAAAGAATCTTTCTTATTTTATTCAGAGAGTCCTTACCTTGATTAAATGTTCGCATTACCAAAATCACTGTTTATTTCGACTAAAAAAGCCCACAGTTGCGGCGACATTTGTAACAATTCAAAAAAGAAGGTGAAGTTACTTATTTATTTGTTATTATCTTATTAATTTGCTCGACTTTAGGGCGCCAGGTTGACTTAGCATACCAATTTAGAAAAAAGAATGAATTTAATTATTTATAAAATCTCTGGGGTCGCAGGCTCTTTTTACAGTGTACTTACAGTGGATTTTGGTTTTAAATGAGAACACTTTGGCTGAAATGTTACAAAGAAAACATTTATTAAATAAAAAACACAATTATTTCTATACAGTGACATAGACATATCCTGAAAACAAACATGAATATTATTTTCCTGGTTAAAAATCTTTTATCTGAATTTACTTCTTTAAATTTGAATCAAAAAGTTAAATTTTATGAGTTTCATACTTTGCATTTTAGTGTTGCAACAAAAGAATTTAAATCATTAAAAAATTAATGTTCTGTGTCTCTAAAGAAGACTTAAATATGTTTAAAGAAATTAATTATTTTGCATTTATCCTAAACAAAAATATAAAAACAAGCATACATCTAGCAAAATCACACTCTATTCATAATATATATCTTTAACATGATAAATTGTTTATGATGTCTATACCACGACATCTGCACATAATAAAAAAAAATCCGTTGCGATGAATCCTGATGTCCTGGGATTCCAAAGAAGGCTTCAAACTGCAGTTCTTCCAGTGCTCAAAGCTCGTCTAGTCTCCATCCTTCCGATATACAATGATACAAAAATCCTTTATAAGGATTTAACAAACTGTTCATTATTTTAAATAGTTCTGCCTTATCTAGAAAGTATTAAAACACCGGGACATGATATTTCCCTAAATTGTTCTAAAGAAATAATTTCCATTGACTCACACGACAATCTTATTTATTTCAAACATTCTTTGTCCAATAGGATTAATGTGTAAGAGCAAGAATATATGTTTTAAAATGTTTATACACTTAGTTTTATCACCAAACACATGTTCAAATTGTCACTTTCATCGGTCTACTAAATTTCTCATAAAAAATACGTCTCATATTAACATTACATTGTTCATTAAGATTTCATAACCTTTTAGAACACCTCTCACCATCTTAAACGTTCCTAATCAACTGTTCAACACATTATCAACTCAATCGCTTCCCTCAGATTTTTCTTAAAAAACACAACTTGTCACTCCAAACGCTGGACTTAGACTGCTGTTGCCATGAGGCAAATTCTTACTTCCTTCCTTTTTTATTGGAAACCGGCTCTAACCTCCTCCATAATTTACTTCCGCTGTTCTACACAGTCCAAACACCCCTTTCTCTCTACACATTTTATTAATTATTAATGATAGAAGAAAACACTTGTACCCAATCACACAATACTAAAATTACACATCTATACATTTTAATTTATACCTACACTAAACATCGTAATTCATTATGTTGCCTTGAAAATCCATTTTACTTCCCTTTCATAATTTGACGAAAGCTACGCTTTATTCACTGGCTTCTCCCACTCTCTGTGTTTTTAATCTCGCACGTTTAACACCTATTACAAACTTGATTTTTCACATTGTCACAAAACAATATGGTTTTTCTACCAGGAACTCTTTCATGTCAACCTCAAAAGGCCCATGGTGTAGATTGTTTGGCACTTTAAAGTTTCAGGTGAAAGCCTTTCCATAGCGATATCGAAATAGTTACAATTTATATTTAGTGTTAATATAAATATTTTCCAAAACTTCAAAGATTTTGTTGATGACTTAGAATGACCCTACTTCACTGTACATACAGAATGTGATTCTCGTCACCTGTTACAATCTAACCTAAAAAAAGTATCACCTTCTTTTAAAAGGCCCACACATCCTATTAATTTTTTATTTTATTTTTACTTGTGGGTTCGATATTATTTTAGGCACCAACTATCTACAATTAGTCAATGATCACTTCATGAAAAGTTGTGTATGAGAACTACACGAAAACATCAGAAGGATCTGAAATGATGAATCAGTGGTTCTTTCTCACTTTTTCAATTAACTTCTAAAGCAGTTCATTATTCACCACTGTCAGCCAACCACAACTCTCCATTTTGTGCAAACTGATCTACAAATTTTATAACTCACCACATACATGCATATCATATGATGAAAACCGACCACTTAGACATTTTGGCTAACAGAAATCAAATAACTGAATTTAAATAACGACTGGTGGGATTTTTAATTACAGCACACATTTTGAACAGGAGTTTATAGTGAATAACATGTCCACCACTACGTCATATGCAATAACTGAATGGAAGTTACTTTCTAGATAATATTTTTATCAATAACAAAGCAGAGGTCACCACACATGCTTCTAACAAATCGGGTGCTGAGTACAATTGCAAACCTTTAGACTCTCACACTTACCTCAGCATTATAATTCGCAAGTTCTTCTTTCACTGCAATTTCTACTAGAGGATATATCTGGCAACATTTGTCTGCCTCGAACTGTTCCGTTTCTTCAACACTCATAACGAATGATCGGATTATACCATTTGCTAGTGAAGGATATGTCCAGGATACAGCAAAACTTGTTGATGTTTTGTTGACTACTTTTACGTTTTCAAGCACACCTGCTACTGTAAAAAGAACCATTCATAATTAAATGTGTGTACTAAAAGTATAGTAAGGGAAGAAGGTTTAATGATATGTTATTGATTCTCAGTAATCTGGCTAGCTAAATTATATATTCTCCTCCCACTTGTTTGGCCTAGTTATATTTATATTCCAATTCATGCCGTCAGGTCTGGTTATACTTTGTATTCCCAATCCATTTTGTCAGACCTACCTAGATTATATATTCCCCATTAACTGCAGTATGACCAAGCTATATAATATATTCTCAATCCATGCTGTCAGGGTTAATTACATTAATTATTCCTCACTAAATGTTGTCAGTCCAAGCTATATAATCTAGTACACAATAACTGCTGTATGTTGTAATACCAAAAAAGGTTAATTTGAGTGAAACATTTATTATAATAGATATCGTATTGAATAGAGGGTAATGGAACGTAAGTCAAAAACATGACTTATGGCTCTCAAGGTTAAAATAAAGTAAATTCATATAAGAATAGATTTCCAAACACGAATAAATAATAATGTATAGATTTTAAGGAAATTTAGTCATAAGAAATTTAATAAATTGTGTGTTATTAAAATGATGAGAATGGACAAATTATGAATTGCGTAGTATTTGAATAAAGGACTAGATGAAATGTAGACGAGACACATATCGCTTACGCGGTGAGAATTTAACATAGCCGATACCGGATATAGAAAATTCACCATGCGTTTTCCCCAGTCTAGTAAAGAGCTTAGTGGAGTAAGGTTGTGTGAAAAGTAGAGTCTTAGTTTGGGACCTCAGAAGGTCAGACCTATAATAATTTGTATAAAGGTGATTTAATAAAAAATGTAAAGTGTTAAATCCCCAGTCTTAAGGCAGCAGTTAGTGGAGTAAGATGAGTTTTTGGACAGAAGAAATGTAGTGTATAGTTCGATTCGATTTTGAAGTTTAAAGATAATAACTTGTACTGAGCTAATCTAAATGCAGTGTAATTTGAACAGACAAAGTGTTTCCTACAAAATAGCGTGTTGCAAAATAAGACAATAGACTGTCGCGCGCACAATATTATAATGGTCGAATGATGAACAGTTTTAAAGTGTAGAAAATGAACTAATTACGCTGAAAGACATTCGTAAAACAAAAATGCAAAGTGTGATTGGAGCAAATTCAATCAACCTAGTTCTACGCGGACTGCACAAATGACTTATCTTCGATGCCACGTTTTACACATAATTACGGGACAAAGAGATCGATGTCAACGGACTGGTAAAAAATGTGTTATTCAACACAAAGAACTTAATTTGTATATTATGTGAAATTTATAATGTTTAATGTTGTAAAATGTATAATTTGATACTTTAATAATCACGTTTTCTAAATGAATAAATAATAGATGCCTATTGACATATTCTTTTTAAAAGTAAAATAAATTCAATACTAAGTAACAGATATTTCAATCTATTTTATTTCTTAAATATTTTTTCTAGTGCAACATAAAGTTAAATTCAAGTTTTCTAAAAACAGTCCTTCTTCTAAGCTAATAAAAAAGTTAATTTGAATAGGATGTTAGTCTTAGATCATTTATTTGATATTTTTGTGATAATAAATGTCATGTACTAATTTCAATTTAATAAATTAATGTTAAAATTTCAGTTCAAGCGTTACTCATTCTCAACCAGAAATCACTGTAAGTTCACTGAAAAAGAATTCACAGCCTGAGATAAATATAATTAAATTCATAAATTCAATTAAACTTTTAAATTCATTTTCTAAATTGGTAAGTGAAAACTACCTGGCGCCCTTAGCTGAGCAAACTTTTAATAGAAACTTTAATAAAAATAACTTAAGTAATAATTTCTTTAAAAATAACCATCTGTTATTTTTCAATTATTACAATTATCGCCCAACTTTTGGGGCTGTCAATGTTTAAAGTAAGTCTAACCCTCATATATTTTACAATTATTACAATGTCCAGGCTATACCCCACTAAACTACTGTCTGCTATTCAAAATCCTTGCTGTCAAGCCTAGGTAGATTGTGTATATCCTATTAACTGCTCTCTGGCCAAGCAATATAATGTATCCACAATCCCTACTACATGACCTGGTCTACCTAGAAAATAAAAAGTATAACCAATCCCTTCTGTGCGGAGAAGCTATATAATCTAATACCAATCCCCGTTGTCTGGTGTAGCTATATAGTACATTCCAAATGAATGCTGTCTGGCAAAGTTATATGATGGATTGTCCAATCCTTGCTGTCCGGCCAAACAATGTAATATTCACAATCCCTGCTCTGTGGTCTGGCCTAGCCATATAATATACCATAATCCCAATACCTCTGTGTGGTCAGACTATATAATGTATTCCCATTCCTATTATTTGGTCTAGCTATAATATGTATTGCAAATTCCTGCTTTCAAGCCAAGCTTTATAAATGTACTTTCAATCTATGCTGCCTAGCCAAACCCTGGTGTTCTAGAATGTCTATCAAATGTAATCTCAATACTTAAAATCTGGACAAGCGGGTTTATTAAATCCCCAATTATTGCTGTCTGATCTAGCTTTATAATGTATTGCCAAACCCTGGTGTTCTAGAATGTCTATCAAATGTAATCTCAATACTTAATATCTGGACAAGCGGGTTTATTAAATCCACAATTATTGCTGTCTGATCTAGCTTTATAATGTATTGCCAAACCTTGGTGTTCTAGAATGTCTATCAAATGTAATCTCAATACTTAATATCTGGACAAGCGGGTTTATTAAATCCCCAATTATTGCTGTCTGATCTAGCTTTATAATGTATTGCCAAACCCTGGTGTTCTAGAATATCTATCAAATGTAATCTCAATACTTAATATCTGGACAAGCGGGTTTATTAAATCCCCAATTATTGCTGTCTGATCTAGCTGTATAAAGTATTTCCAATCCCTTTATTCGAGCCAAGCTTTATAATATATTCCAAACACTTGCTATCTGACCTAGATAGCTGTCGGGTCAAGCTATATAATGTATTCCCAATCTCTGTTGTCTGGCCTGGGTATATAATGTATACATAAAATCAGTTGTTATGTCTAGCTATATAATATAGGCTAAATATTATATTATAGGTATTATATTATGAGTATAACCTATATTAAGTATACTACATTAATGTTAAGATAAGTAAAGTGTATTTTATTTTTTGTTTATATATATAAATAGTTGGCCACGAATACTGGTAACTGTGGTAAACCCAATTTTGTGTAGAAAATATTGTTGTTGATGTATTTTTATGAAGGAAAAAAATTCTCATTATTGTTCTTCCCATATACCGTACTCTATTCCCAATCCCTGCTCTCTAGCCAAGCTATATAATAGATTCCCAGTCCTTATTGTTAGGTCAAGATATATAATGTATTATCTATTAATGTTGTTTGACCTAGTTTCATGATGGTCCAGCTATATAGTGTATTCCCAATACCTGCTGTCTGATCTAGTTATATAATATATTGCCTTTCCCTGATGTTTGGACTAGCTTTATAATGTATTACCAATGTAATTTTTTAATAAAGACGGGTTTGATTTTAATAACAATTTGCTTACTTGCTGATTCTAGTTGGGCGCCATTTGTAATTTGCTAATTACAATAATAAAAATAAAAATTTAAGTTTAGAATTTAAAGATGTTAACTTAAAAGTCTCTAGGGTCATGAGTTCTTTAACAGTGTACTCAGTAGGACATTGGAGTAAAAGAATAGTAGGCTTTGTTGTTCTGAAAGAGTACATAATATTTATTTAGACACATTTTAAAATATCAACATAGTAAATACATGGAAAATGGAACATTCATATAAGATATCTTATTCTAATACATCCTATAAATTATTTGATGATTTAAATAATAATATAGAAAAATCAAGTTAAATTTAATTAATGAATTTATACTTTAGTTGCAACTCATAAATGAAAAGACTTTAAGTTTATTTGAATAAAATTTGTATAGTTAAAAATTATATTTTTAGGAAATAGATCATGTTTCAATTTATTAGTTATTAAAAAGGACTTTACTTTAATATTTTTTCATACTTTAAAATACAAGACATAGTCTTATTGATCAAAACATAAATGGATAAATCAAACTTATAGCCTAACATTAAAATCTCTAAACCATTTCAAACATATACGTAATTTTAGAAATGAAAGTCTGAACGTGGATACCAAATCACGTTATTTTTATTAAAAAGCACATTTCCTCCAAGATGATTCGCTTCGTTTGCTGGAGCTCCATACTGCCTCGTGGAAATCCCTCTGCCCGTTGTTTTATGTCAATGTTTTCAATTCACTTTTTTGATTCACAAAGTTTATTTTCATTGTTCATGTAACAAAATAATTATCAATGTGTTAACTTAAATTGTTCTATTTTTCTTAAAACACAACGGTTTCGTCTATGTGTCCCGATTGCATCACCTTTTACCGAAACACGTGGAATCAATTGTTCTCGCCGTTTCTTACAAAAGTTCACATATCTAAACAAAACGTATAATGTTTTGATCATTGTTAGGTTAATTTATAGTCTTAAGAGCACTCTTTTCACTCCGCTAAGACTTTTTACTGAAAACACAAACAAATGCGAAAAGCACATGGTTTCTTTAATACAAGTTCGGTATAACCAAATTGTCATTTTAAAGTTTCTCAATGTAATCATTTTATACATTCCGTTCTATTCACAACGTTATTAAACAAAACAACTCATTATTGTCATTATTAACACTTTAAATTTTCACATTTTTACCTTGTATCTTTGTCCTTCTTAGGACCAGGCTAAATCTAATACGACCTAACACTCCAAACTCTCCCCATAGACTGATCGGGAATCCAATCTTCGTTTTCCCCCATTTAGAAAATCACATATCTTGTCTCTGCAGAAATAATTACGCTTCACTTCTTATTTATTAGGTTTACACTAATTCTAATTATATCTATACATAGGATACATTTCTCTGACTATTTTCTATTATCACTTTGTTTTCAAATTTTGTCTCTTTCAAGTTATTAATGGTAATTCGACGAACTATTTGTTTTAGCGCACGTCCCCTTTTTCTTTTTTATCTCGACCAATTACATACAAGTTCCAAGATTCATGAGCTTCATGCGCTAAATTCAATTTCAAAAATGTACAATATTACACTAAATTCCGGTTGTTTGATCACTCAATATAGGTAATGTATTCCCAATCCTGGTTGTTTGGTCTTGCTATATAATGTATTAGCAAATCCCACTTGTTTGGTCTCTATATAGGTAATGTATTTGCAATGCCTATTGATTGGTCTAGCTATATAATGTATTCCTAATTGCTGTTGGCTTATCATCTTAAATAATTTAAATTCAACATCCCTATTGTCTGGTAAATTCTATATAATTAATTAAATATTAATGTTGTTTGGTCACTCTATATAGGTAATGTATTCTCAATCCCTCATGTTTGGTCCAGCTATATAATGTACTAGCAGAGTACCCGTCCTTTATACGGGGTTAACATATAGACCATTGGGGCGGTGCCCTGATGGAATTTCTAAATAAAAATAGGCCTATGTGTTAACCAGGGACCCTAAGAATGTCCATGTACAATTTCAGCCCAGTAGTTTTTACGCGATTGAGTAAAACACACACACACACACACACACACACACACACACACACACACACACAGACAGACACCATTAGATTTTAATGGTTGGTATTTTCAGTCTTACTAACGTAATTGTATTCTTTTTAAGTGTTAGTTGAATACACGTGTGTATCACTAAAAATAAACATGTTTATGTAAATACTGAAACAAACAGGCATTTTAACATATGAGAAAAAATTGTAAACATTTAAAATCTAATCAGTTGAAAGAAGCAACTCCATCGGTCAAAGAGAAATGCCAGCCGCCATTTTGGTTTTTAGTAATTTTTTAAATCTTGTATTTAGAGCTGATTTTTAGCTAAAAACATTAACCTTTTGCATATTTCGTATACCTTAAGCATCAAACATTTGAAAAGAAGGAATGTAAGAAGCCTCAGCTCGTTTCACCTTTGAAGTTTAAAGAAAAATGTAATTTCAGATTTTTTTTTTTTTTTAATATGCTTAAACATAAAAGTTTTTCAAAAGATTTCTTAGTGAGCACCTATTACTTATGAGGAAACTATATTCCAAGTTTAATTGCAATCTAATCAATAGTTTTTGAGAAATCATGATGAGTCAGTCATATATATATATATATATTACCAAATTCAGGTTGTTTGGTTACTCTATATAGGTAATGTATTCCCAACCCATGATGTTTCGTCTAGCTATATAAAGTATTCCCAATCCCTGTTGCCTGGTCTATCTATATAAAGTATTCCCAATCCCTGTTGCTTGGCCTAGCTATATAATGTATTCCCAATCCCTGTTGCCTGGTCTATCTGTATAATGTATTCCCAATCCCTGTTGCCTGGTCTATCTATATAATGTATTCCCAATCCCTGTTGCCTGGTCTATCTATATAATGTATTCCCAATCCCTGTTGTCTGGCCTAGCTATGTAAAGTAATCCCAATCCCTGAAGCGTGGCCTAGCTATATAATGTATTCCCAAGCCCTGTTGTCTGGCCTAGCTATATAATGTATTCCCAATCTATGTTGCTTGGCCTAGCTATATAATGTATTCCCAATCCCTGTTGCTTGGCCTAGCTATATAATGTATTCCCAAGCCCTGTTGTCTGGACTAGCTATATAATGTATTCCCAATCTATGTTGCTTGGCCTAGCTATATAATGTATTCCCAATCCCTGTTGCTTGGCCTAGCTATATAATGTATTCCCAATCCCTGTTGCTTGGCCTAGCTATATTATGTATTCCCAATCCCTGTTGCTTGGCCTAGCTATATAATGTATTCCCAATACCTGCTGTCTGATCTAGTTATGTAATTGTACTCCCAATACGTTGTCTGGCTTAGCTATATAATGTATTCGCTATCCTTGTTGTCGGATCTAGCTATATAATGTATTCCCAATCCCTGTTGCTTGGCCTAGCTATATAATGTATTCCCAATCCCTGTTGCTTGGCCTAGCTATATAATGTATTCCCAATCCCTGTTGCTTGGCTTAGCTATATAATGTATTCGCTATCCTTGTTGTCGGATCTAGCTATATAATGTATTCCCAATCCCTGTTGTCTGGTTTAGCTATGTAATGTATTCCCAATCCTTTGCTCTATGCCCAAGTACAAATATGTATTCTTAATCCAAGCATTCTGTCCTGTATTTGATGTATTTAGATTCTTATCTATCTATTCACGCTACATAAATTATTTCTAATCAATGTTGAATACCCTAACTATAACTCGCAATGAAAAGATATTCTTTTATGCAAAGCAGACATTAAAATATTTAATTAGAGACATTATTCTAAAAATAATATGTATAATCTTTAGAATTTTTTTTATCAAAGACTCTTTGTTCAACTAAGTCCTGATCAGAATATAGACCAGAACTTAAAAATCAGAAGACTGCCTAATTGAAGATATATTATGTACTTACTTCCTTCTCTAGTTATTTCAGTCACTGAAGTGAGAGTTCCATCCTCAACCACTTCTGTATTCTTTGCAGCTACCTGCACAACAATCAGTTTTTATATTGATTGAAATTAAAAATAAGAAACATTGTATTAATAATTATTATAATATATCTATATATAAAAAGTCAAAACTCACTGACTGATAATGAAATCTCTGGATCCAAGAAGCCTAGAGCTATGAAGTTTTTAACATGGTTTGGGGTAGGTCTGTAGACGCTTACTAAGAAAGGGTTTTAAAAATTTTGCACTCCAAGGGTGTTTTTTACTTCTAAAGCATATCTCTGGATCCAAGAAGGCTAGAGCTATAAATTTTTTAACATATTGAAAATGTTCCACTCTGAGAGTGTTTTTTACCCCTAAAACAAATATCATGTCTTTGTTATTTATGAATCGATTTTGATCAAAATTTGTGTGTTGCTGTATTTGAGCATAATTTATTTCCATAGCACCACTATTAGGGTTGTGCTAAAACATGTGTGTGTGTGTTGCCGCGCTCCGGCTCTCGGGGTCGTGGGTCCGTACGCCGACTCTTGCAGCTGCACTTACCACACTCCGCTCTCTTCACGAATTTAAGATTCTGTGTTCCCTTTTTGGAACACTTTTATCACGAACTCTTAAACTCGCTGTACGATCACCACCGACTGGGCGAACCACCTTTCTTTTCAGAGCAAGCACGGGCAAGGCCAAGGTGCTCACTTTTACTTTTTTGAATCAAAGATTTTGCAACTCTTGGCTCTAATAAGTATGAGCTTGTCCTCATAAACTTACTAACTTTTAATTTACGCAAAATTCCCTGAATTTTATCTCAATGCTCGATTATTTGACTCTTTTTTAAGATTAACACTCTCTCTCTCCAAGGTCGTGCCTTTTGGGAGAAATCGGCTCTTAAGTTCTGATGATAACTTTTTTTAAATTTTCAAATTATATTACCCGAGCACATATATAAGATTTATGTTTAAACAAGGTTAATAACATATACAGAATGGATATATATTGAAAACACAACAAAATTTAGAAATGAATTATTTATATATATTCTTTTCTCTTTTGCACAGAAAAATTTTATATTCAAAAACTTTTTTAATCACACCAAACAATTTGATTAACCAACAACACAACTATTTATTTATTTGACAAAATTTATCAATTTAATATTTTCTATATCTTAAACAAAATAAAAACGCTTGACTTTTCAGACAGAACCACAAACAGTTTTTCCTGTACTGAAAAAGTCGTATTTAATTATTAATTATTTTCAACACCAAAGCAGAGGTTTAAAAATGAATTTAATTTTTAATAATTCCCCTAATGACGTTATATTTGAAATGAAGTTAATATTTGCGAATTATTCCTTAAGTATAAGATACCTTCACACTTTAATAGAAGTTCTAGTTGGATTTGGAATTTGTTGTATAATTAGGATGATGTTGATATGATGTTTTCGATCCAGAGTCTGTAAGCTGCTATGTAGTTGAATGCTGGTCTCGAATTCTTCTAAGTTGCCTTGAAGATCGATTAAAGTTGAAATTATTCTAAGTCCAGTTAAGTAGAGTGACAGTTGAATCTTCCTCTCAGCTCAGAGTCGGTTGCAGAAGAAACGTCCTATTCGCGTCGATTCCAAATCAAAAGTACCCGTCTTTCGACGGATAAATTATGGTCTCCCTGTCAGTGGGAATTATTCCCCTTCTTGGAGCCAATTTTCCTCCCTTTTTGAGAAAAAGGTATTTTCTTTATATTATGTGTTTTCAGGCCCTTTTGGTCTGAAATATTTACACTATATATTTTATTAGTCATATTTTTTGACTAATGAATAGTTTTCTTCCTTTGTTATTAATTAAAACACCTGTTAATTAATAATTTATTGTATTTTTTCTTCAACGTTATCTGTGATCCAAGTTGGCAATATGATGTTTTAAACTTTGGATTCCTTCAGAAGATGCGTGCGCCACTTTTCATGTTTTTGCATGAAAATCTCTACTTTGGACGTTTTTTCGTTCAACTCGCTATAACTTTCGAACGCTCGAACCGATTTTAAAGTTCCTTTCGGATTCTTCTTCCTATTCATCTTGTGGGTCTTGTGGAACTTGATTCATCGCTCTACTACGCTTCGTTCGCGAGTTATCGCCCTTTTCCCGAAATTCGATTTTTCCTCTTTCCAAATTTTGAGATAAGTCCTTTCTCAAAATTCTTTTGACGAAATCTTGTTCCTCTTCTACTACGACGAAAAACTATGTTTGTACTTTTCCCATAACTCGTTTGGTTTTTGAGTTATGTGTCCTTGAAGTCCTAAAGTTTGCATCGTATGAGTTTATGTTCATAAAAACCCCCCCATTATATATTATTACTTCTGCTTTGATGTTTTACAATTTTACATACTAGATACATATAATTACCATGTTACTTTACCCCTTTAACGTTTAATTTAACCGCTTTTGGGCTTTGAAGTTTTACGTTTTGTAATTATTATATCTCCCTTATTTTATTCTCAAATTTGATTCTAAGTACATATTATTGTGCCCTATTTTGGTCTCTACAATAGTACTTATTATTATTTTTTAAATAATCCCCCCTTCAACTTAAAAATTCCAAAAAACTCCCCAAGAATGACTTTCTAAGTCCATTCTCACCTGTTAATTATTATTAATTCATATTTTTTATTTATGATTATTATTAGTTCCCCTCTGAGTTATGACTCTACGTTTTTTGAATTTTGAATTTAAGTTTTTTCCAAATTTTAGGTTTTTGAGCCCCTATAAAAACTTGAATAACTTTTTTGTTTTAATTCCTTTTAAATTTATTTTTCGATATTCTTAATCGGTTGATTCTACTGAACATTAATTTATTTTAATAATTTAGTATTTTAATAAAATAAGAAACAAGACAGAACGACTGTACACGATCCAACATGCAGTGTTCAACACCTGTTGCCGTGACGTCACCGTCCCCCCTCGTCTCTCATCTACATCGCTTTATCGCGGGAATTTAACTTGTTTTAAATTGGCTTGAGGCTTTTGGCTTTTTCCAAACCGCCTCAGTGTGTGTGTGTGTTGACACGCACCCCCCCCCCCTACTGGCTGGTTCTTCGACAGACAGTCACTCAACGGGGACAGCACTCGCTGCAAGACCTTACCCCAACTACAACCCCGCGATCTACTTTCTAATAGAGAGTGATTCTTTCGCAGTTTAATAGTTTTGATAAGGCTCTTGATTCCTTATGTCACACAAGCATAATTTATTTTAATCAACTTATGCTAACACAGGAAATTTTACTATATTAATATATTCACTTCTTATACTAGCTTACCTTTCTTAAAACTCCAGACTCTTTTTCAAAGGGTGTGCCCTTTGGAGCTCTTTAATTCATTAACACCAAAATTTGCTCTGTTTTGAATTTTTAACTTTATACTTGGTGAGCACTTACTTTTTCTTCTTTCTAATGTAATGAGTTTCTTTGAATGGGTTAGATTTAATTAAAATATTCAACAATGAAATTTAACAAATTTATTTAAGAGTCTACAATTTAATTTTTATTTTGAGAAACAATGGATTCCTTTCGAATCTTTTACAACAATTAATGTCGCCTTTTCTGACAATTTATATTAAATGCTTTCTCTTTAACAAACTGAAAATCTACTATATTAAACAATTTTAACAATAACTAAAACTAACAATTGATATTCTTATTCTAATACACATAAATATGAATCCTATTATTTATTCCTTTCCAATCTGTTACTTTTGCTTTATTATTGGACTCGAATTTTATTGTATTTTATATCTCTTTATTTGAATGAATTTAAAATTGGCTTTATTTTGACTTTATTTTGTCTTTAAAATGTTATTATTTAACTTTATTGAGTTTAATAATTTTGGACGTAATTCAAGTTTATTAAAAAATATTTTATTTATTAAAAAAGCTTGATTTATGCAGTACCTTGTTTTGTGGAGTGCACAAGTCCGCTCGTCCTGATTCTGAGAGTGTTTGAGGATCTTGGAGATGTTTTCTGAGAGTTGTCTAGAATATCTCGAAGTCCAGTTCTCGAAGAATCTGTTGATGACGACAAATTCTAGAAGAATGTTTGCCGGAGTCCGTAGTGAAGATCTCTTCTACTAAGCTGTTGTAGGATGTCACGTTGTCTCCTGCAAGGCCGATCCTTTCTGTAGGCACCGTTATTAACCTGGCGAAGTACAGAGCGTTGACAATATTTTCACGACGATTTCCTGTTCAGACTTGAGTAAAGTTGGTGATCTTTCCTGGAGCTGCTATTAGAAGACTTCCCTGGAGCTGGTACTAAACGAGACTGTCGAATTAACTTGAAGAAAGTTAACTCGTCGAATTTTAGGCCTTTCAGTGTGGCCAACCTTCACTGATTATTGTTACTGTTTTATTTCACAATTTAATTAATTTTATTTATTTATTTGCACTACGATGAACTTTCTTTGGCTTATTCTTCTATTGTTTGTCTCTTTTTCTTATTTTAAATTATCTATTCCTATTATTATTTGTTATAATTAGTTTAATTTCTTATGGTGGATTTGTGTTGAAGTTGGTAACTTTCCCTTTCCATGCGTCTACTGCCTACTATGCGCACGACGTTCAAGACAAGTTGATTCCTGAAATTTATAATTTTTTACTTGCGAATTCTTCTTTTCTTCATATATCCCGTTCGCTTCGCTCGATCTTCTTCTGGGTGATTTCATTTTGAAGCCCTTCTTTCCCTGATGATTTTCCATCTTCATTTGTAGCGATACGACATATATTTTTTCTTTTACGGAGATTTGAAAATTTCGTAAGTTTTCAAAATTTAGTTTTTCCAATTTTGGAAATTTTGAAAATCTTCTTTTTGTAAGTTGTTCCTCTGATTCTGAAAGTTCCAAAACTGCTTTCCTCTTCTTCCTCGCTTCTGGGTTTCACAAGTTACGGTACTTTCTGCATTTTTGGTTATTTATTATTTAATTACTTTATGGTCTTTTATTAAATTTTGATTTCGAGTCTTATTTATTTCTAGTTTATATTATGGTTATGCGTTGTTATTATTAGATTTTGGAATTTCTTTATTTTAAGGGTTTTTTATGTTTTATGACGTTTTATTATGGCTATAACTTTTTTATTATTAATTTGACGAGTTTATTCTCTTATTATTTATTATTAGGTTTTCCTAGCTCTACACGATTATATCATTTTAATTTAAGTTTTCGGATTTTGATGTTTTTTGCATTAGAAACATATGGACGAATTCCTGTTCAATCCGGAACGCTAGATATTTCCTGTCAAGGCGCGTGACCTTGGCTTGGCTAACTTACATATTCCCTTTAATTTTACATGTGTTATTTTATATTTAGAAATGTTTTTGTCATTTCTACAATTATTATTTGATTTAATTGAAATTTTGGAATTTAGCTCTTTTCCAAAATTGCTCCTTGCAGGCGGTTCAATTAAACCGTTGCAAATTCCCCTCTCAAAAACTTAAAATTTTGACATTAAAATCCCTTTTTTAGATTTTAAAATTTTATGTTCCTTAAAATTTTCTATTCTCTTTACATATTTACTTCCTTTCTATTTAAAAAACATAATTATCTATATAACATGAAAACTTACTATCTATAAAACAATCCTATTTCTAACATACATGATTAATTGGTGACATATATATTTTTCAAAAACATGGTAATAAACATGACATATTCATATGAAAACAATCCTTATTTTATACAAATACATATATATTTTTCATGTTCGATAGTTCATTTCGTCTCTCTTTCATCTGAAACAGTCTATTTAGCATGATTATACATAGTTATACACATTTACACTTTATCCTAACTTTTTTAAAATTATAAATTTTGACACAAATTTAATCACTTTTGCACTAAGGTAAGTTACATAAATCAAGCCATCCTTACTTTTAATTGATTTCGCGCTAGGTTAGATTACGCCAAGTAACAGATTGAAATTCCTTTGAATGTTGACATTTCTTATTTCCGTTATCGATATAACGAAAGAACCCCTCTCTACCTTAATTACTGTACAATTTTCATGTCTTCCGGATGCTTGTTTATTTATTAACTGACCTACGCAACTTGTCCCAATTTCTCCCCTCGCTTTTATCGAAACAGCTGGTTTTTATCTACCGTTATGATTTATTCTGAACTTTATTCCTTTTGGATTTATTACATATTTTTATGGACAATGTTTATGATTATGAATTTACGAATTTACCTATTCTACTTTATGTTTACTATTATTTTACTATTCTAACCTTTATTTCTAGTTTATTAACTTTACCGTTGGTTTATTTTTTATTTTTAGTTTTACGAATACGTTTCCCTTCCTTTTTAACTTAAATTTATTTTTCCCCTTCCTTTTTTGACTATGCTTTACTTTTGTTTTGAATTTAACCTTTTTGGTTACGTCTCGATTTTTGAACTTTTTTGTTTCGTTCGCTCCTAACTTATTCAGGTTTGGGTTTGATTGACTACTGGACTCCCCTTTTTGGAATTAAGCTCAATTCGAACTTAGGTATGTTTACCAGTGATCCCTTCATTTTTGCGTGGTCTCCATTTTGTATTTGGTGCTTAAGACTTACTTCTTTATTTACGACGACTTTGCTTAGCCCTTGTACGAATAACTCACGACTCTGAAGCTTTTTTGGATATAGTTCTTCCCTTTTCTCGCTCGCTTCGCTCTTCTTCCTGCTTCTTCTTGGATAGGTTGCTCCACTTTTAATCTCTTTTTGGATTTTAAAGTTCCTTCCTTGAATTGGCATCTTCCTTTCGACCGTGTTTTGGTTTCTAAGGCTTATCTCCTGTTTTCCTTTGAGTTCAAACTCCCTTCCCCTCTCTAAGTTTTCCCTTCTCCTGTTCCTTCCTGTATTGTCTCGTTCGATGTTGTCGGCTTCGGTTTTTTCTTTCCTCCCGTCACGTTTGTTGTTTACACGTCCTGTTTGGTCAATTCTGGTATTTTCTCCCCCTTTGTCACGTTCGGCTTGGTCACGTTCGGTACCCTCGTTTTTTACTTCTACACTGGGTAATGTAGTAACATATAACGCCCCATTCGCTCGCATTATAGTATTTGGACCTCCTATATTGCTACTTTGATTTCGCAATTTCCGTACACAGATTTTAGCTGACGGTTGTTCTATGTCCAATCTATTTAATAGATTGGTTTTTGAAGTTACTTTTTTAGCTTCTTCGATGAAATTTATTTTTCTGTTTTCCCCTTCTACATTTATTATTACGTATTTTTCCTCCATATTAATTTTCGCGTTTAACTCGAATAGGCTATTACATCCTAATATACCTAAACTAGTTAACTTTGGTACTACCAGAAATTTTATATCTACTACTCTGTCGTTAAATTGCACGGGTATTGATACTTGTTTTGAAACTCTTTGTTTTTTCTGTTTAATGGCTGTTACTACTTCGACGTTATAAACTGGTAATTCTAAAATTTTGTTTCCCCGTCTTTTTAACTCCTCCAAATACTCAGCTTGTATACACGACCACTGCGCTCCCGTGTCTACTAAAACTTTTATATTTGTTTGATGAATTTTGACGTTTATTTCCGGACATTTTTCTAATAATTTTGTTTGAATGTTGATATTTTCGCCTTCTGTCATTAACTCTTCCCTAATATCGCATGAAATGTTTTGTAATTTCCCTACTGATTTTAATGTTGGATTTTTAATTTTTGAAAAGTTTTCTAAAGGTTTCTCTGTTTTGATTTTATTTTTTACATTTTGATCTGCGGCCCCGAATCCTGTCTTTGCCTGTAACCGTTTTCTTTTGCTTTTTTCCGGGACCTTATAACCTAGTTTTTTGGACTGGGTCTCGGATTGTTAGGTAGTGTAGGATTGGGTTTTTGGTTACTTTGGTTTTGGTTTGTTTGCGGTCTATTCCCATAGGATCTAAGGTTAGGTGTTCTAGGATAGGTTTGAGAGTCCATGGCTCCTGCCATTTTCCTATCAAGGTTCCCCTTATACGCTGGTCTTTCTTCTCGATTTTCCCTACGTGGTTCGCCTTCCATCGTTTCAAACGTTCTAAGAAATTCTATCGCGCTTTCAACGGTTTCGCTATGACTTCCTATACTCGCAAATTGTACCTTTTGTTCAAAATGTCGCATGATTCTATTAATCATAAATTTTTCTGGGATTGGTGGATCAAGATATTGTCCTTTAGCCACCATTTTGCAAAAATAATTAACTCTTGTCATATATCCTGTATCACGATATTGTCCGTTTTCAATTAAATTTCGGATATGTTGCTGGGCTTGATATCCCCAATAATTTTTTATAAATTTAACCCTAAATTGTCCGTATCTATCTTTATTATCTTTTATTACGTTCCACCATTCTATTACCGGCCCTTTTATGTGTCGTTCCACGATTTTTAATTTCTCCCCTTCGTCTAATTGTGGATCGATTTCCATGAAAATCTCTTCTATTTCGGCTAGAAATTTCATTGGACTTTCTTTAGAACTTCCCCAAAATTCGACAGTTTTATTTCCTGCTGCACCGGGTTGTACGTACGCTACGCTTCTCCCAGCCCCTACTAAATTTTGCCCTATACTTGTCTGTCTCATTTTGGTTTCTAACGATTTTATATTTTTGCTTAACGTTTCGCAATTAACTTTATTTTGTTTAATTTTGTCATCCTGACCTTTAATTGTTTCCCCTATTTCCTGAATTTCCCCTTTCAAAACGACTATTTCGTCTTCGCAATTTCCGACTCTATTTTGAATTGCTTCAAAATTTTTCTTTACGTCTTCTCCTAAACCGCCTACAGCTTGTAAGAGTTCTTCCCTACTCGCTTGTTCGCTTTCTTCGCGTTCTCTTTCTTTCGCTTCGCGTTCCCTTTTCTCTTCGTTTTCCCTAGTCTCCCTTTCTAATTCCCTAGCTTCGCGTTCTTTTTTCTCTTTTTTCCTCTCCGATTCGCGTGCTTTTTTATCTGCCTCTTCCCTAGCTTCGCGTTCTTTTTCTTTCGCCTGGAAATATCTCATGAACTTCTGCATTTCCGTTTCTGTTTCTTTCGGAGCTGCCATTTTTTTTATTTAGATTTATTTATTAGGTTTACTACTGTTTATTTATTTAAGTTTTAAGTTTTAAGTTTTAATTTTGATTTTAATGAATTTAAGCTGTTCGTTTTCAACCCTAAAGTAATTTTAACAATTTTTTGTTTGGTTACTTTCGAGCCTACGCTGTTGGACGCCACTTGCAACGCACCCACCCCTTACTTGGTCTTCGCAGACAGCCAGTCTACGGGGACAGCACTCGCTGCAAGACCTTACCCCAACTACAAACCCCGCGATCTACTTTAATTCGAGAGTGATTCTTTCGCAGTTTAATAGTTTTGATAAGGCTCTTGATTCCTTATGTCACACAAGCATAATTTATTTTAATCAACTTATGCTAACACAGGAAATTTTACTATATTAATATATTCACTTCTTATACTAGCTTACCTTTCTTAAAACTCCAGACTCTTTTTCAAAGGGTGTGCCCTTTGGAGCTCTTTAATTCATTAACACCAAAATTTGCTCTGTTTTGAATTTTTAACTTTATACTTGGTGAGCACTTACTTTTTCTTCTTTCTAATGTAATGAGTTTCTTTGAATGGGTTAGATTTAATTAAAATATTCAACAATGAAATTTAACAAATTTATTTAAGAGTCTACAATTTAATTTTTATTTTGAGAAACAATGGATTCCTTTCGAATCTTTTACAACAATTAATGTCGCCTTTTCTGACAATTTATATTAAATGCTTTCTCTTTAACAAACTGAAAATCTACTATATTAAACAATTTTAACAATAACTAAAACTAACAATTGATATTCTTATTCTAATACACATAAATATGAATCCTATTATTTATTCCTTTCCAATCTGTTACTTTTGCTTTATTATTGGACTCGAATTTTATTGTATTTTATATCTCTTTATTTGAATGAATTTAAAATTGGCTTTATTTTGACTTTATTTTGTCTTTAAAATGTTATTATTTAACTTTATTGAGTTTAATAATTTTGGACGTAATTCAAGTTTATTAAAAAATATTTTATTTATTAAAAAAGCTTGATTTATGCAGTACCTTGTTTTGTGGAGTGCACAAGTCCGCTCGTCCTGATTCTGAGAGTGTTTGAGGATCTTGGAGATGTTTTCTGAGAGTTGTCTAGAATATCTCGAAGTCCAGTTCTCGAAGAATCTGTTGATGACGACAAATTCTAGAAGAATGTTTGCCGGAGTCCGTAGTGAAGATCTCTTCTACTAAGCTGTTGTAGGATGTCACGTTGTCTCCTGCAAGGCCGATCCTTTCTGTAGGCACCGTTATTAACCTGGCGAAGTACAGAGCGTTGACAATATTTTCACGACGATTTCCTGTTCAGACTTGAGTAAAGTTGGTGATCTTTCCTGGAGCTGCTATTAGAAGACTTCCCTGGAGCTGGTACTAAACGAGACTGTCGAATTAACTTGAAGAAAGTTAACTCGTCGAATTTTAGGCCTTTCAGTGTGGCCAACCTTCACTGATTATTGTTACTGTTTTATTTCACAATTTAATTAATTTTATTTATTTATTTGCACTACGATGAACTTTCTTTGGCTTATTCTTCTATTGTTTGTCTCTTTTTCTTATTTTAAATTATCTATTCCTATTATTATTTGTTATAATTAGTTTAATTTCTTATGGTGGATTTGTGTTGAAGTTGGTAACTTTCCCTTTCCATGCGTCTACTGCCTACTATGCGCACGACGTTCAAGACAAGTTGATTCCTGAAATTTATAATTTTTTACTTGCGAATTCTTCTTTTCTTCATATATCCCGTTCGCTTCGCTCGATCTTCTTCTGGGTGATTTCATTTTGAAGCCCTTCTTTCCCTGATGATTTTCCATCTTCATTTGTAGCGATACGACATATATTTTTTCTTTTACGGAGATTTGAAAATTTCGTAAGTTTTCAAAATTTAGTTTTTCCAATTTTGGAAATTTTGAAAATCTTCTTTTTGTAAGTTGTTCCTCTGATTCTGAAAGTTCCAAAACTGCTTTCCTCTTCTTCCTCGCTTCTGGGTTTCACAAGTTACGGTACTTTCTGCATTTTTGGTTATTTATTATTTAATTACTTTATGGTCTTTTATTAAATTTTGATTTCGAGTCTTATTTATTTCTAGTTTATATTATGGTTATGCGTTGTTATTATTAGATTTTGGAATTTCTTTATTTTAAGGGTTTTTTATGTTTTATGACGTTTTATTATGGCTATAACTTTTTTATTATTAATTTGACGAGTTTATTCTCTTATTATTTATTATTAGGTTTTCCTAGCTCTACACGATTATATCATTTTAATTTAAGTTTTCGGATTTTGATGTTTTTTGCATTAGAAACATATGGACGAATTCCTGTTCAATCCGGAACGCTAGATATTTCCTGTCAAGGCGCGTGACCTTGGCTTGGCTAACTTACATATTCCCTTTAATTTTACATGTGTTATTTTATATTTAGAAATGTTTTTGTCATTTCTACAATTATTATTTGATTTAATTGAAATTTTGGAATTTAGCTCTTTTCCAAAATTGCTCCTTGCAGGCGGTTCAATTAAACCGTTGCAGTGTGTGTGTGTGTGTGTGTGTGTGTGTGTTGAGGCGGTTTGGAAAAAGCCAAACGTCTCAAGTCCATTTAAAACAAGTTAAATTGCCGCGCTAAACCTTGTAGAGTGGGGACGAGGTGGAGCGATGATGTCACGCCAGCTCAAGAGCAAACTTGCTTGTTCGGACGTGAAAAGTCAAACTGCCTTAGTTCCTATTTTATTAAGAAACTAAATTATTAATATAAATAAATATTCAGTAGAGTCAACCGACCAATAATATCGAAGAATAAATTTAAAATCACATAAAACAAAAAAGTTATTCAAGTTTTTAGAAGGGCTCAAAAACCTAAAATTTGGAAAAAGAATAAATGCAAAATTCAAAAATCGTAGAGTCATAACCAAGTGGGGAAGTAACAATAATCACAAATAAAAAATATGAATTAATAATAATTAACAGGTGAGAATGGACTTAGAAAGTCATTCTTGGGGAGTTTTTTGGAATTTTTGAGTTGAAGGGGGGATCATTTAAAAAATAATAATAAGTACTATTGTAGAGACCACAATAGGGCACAATAATAGGTACTTAGAATCAAATTTGAAAATAAAATAAGGGAGATATAATAATTACAAAACGTAAAACTTCAAAGCCCAAAAGCGGGTAAAATAAACGTTAAAGGGGTAAAGTAACATGATAATTATATGTATTTAGTATGTAAAATGGTAAAACACCAAAGCAGAAGTAATAATATATAATGGGGGGGTTTTTATGAACATAAACTCATACGACACAAACTTAAGGACTTCAAAGGCGAATAACTCGACAACCAAACGAGTTATGGGAAAAGTGCAAACATAGTTTTTCGTCGTAGTAGAAGAGGAACAAGATTTCGTCAAAAGAATTTTGAGAAAGGACTTATCTCAAAATTTGAAAAGGGGAAAAATCAAATTTCAGGAAAAGGGCGATAACTCGCGAACGAAGCGTAGTAGAGCGATGAATCAAGTTCCACAAGACCCACAAGATGGAAAGGAAGAAGAATCCGAAAGGAACTTTAAAATCGGTTCGAGCGTTCGAAAGTTATAGCGAGTTGAACGAAAAAACGTCAAAAGTAGAGATTTTCATGCCAAAACATGAACAGTTGCGCGCGCATCTTCAAGCAGAGTCTAAAGTCAGAATCATCATGTTGCCAACATGGATCAAAGATAACGTTAAAGAAAAAATACTATAAATTATTAATTAAAAGGTGTTTTAATTAATAATTAAGGAAGAAAACTATTCATTAGTCAAAAAATAGGACTAATAAAACATATAGTGTAAATATTTCAGACCAAAAGGGCCTGAAAACACATAATATATGGAAAATACCTTTTTCCCAAAAAGGGAGGAAAATTGGCTCCAGAAAAGTGGATAAATTCCCACTGACAGGGAGACCGAGTTTTAATCGTCGAAAGACGATTACTTTTGATTTGGAATCGACGCTTAAAGGACGTTTCTTCTGCAACCGACTCTGAGCTGAGAGGAAGATTCAACTGTCACTCTACTAATTGGACTTAGAATAATTTCAACTTTAATCGATCTTCAAGGCGACTTAGAAGAATTCGAGACCAGCATTCAACTACTTAGCAGCTTACAGACTCTGGATAGAAAACATCACATCACTATCATCTTAATAATACAACAAATTCCAAATCCAACTAGAACTTCTATTAAAGTGTGAAGGTATCTTATACTTAAGGAATAATTCGCAAATATTAACTTCTTTTCAAATATAACGTCATTAGGGGAATTATTAAAAATTAAATTCTTTTTTAAACCTCTGCTTTGGTGTTGATAATAATTAATAATTTAAATACGACTTTTTCAGTACAGGAAAAACTGTTTGTGGTTCTGTCTGGAAAGTCAAGCGCTTTTATTTTTGTTTAATATATAGATAATCTTACATTAATTAATGTTGTTAAATAAATAAATAGTTGTGTTATTGTTCAATTAAATTGTTTTGTGTGGTTAAAAAAGTTTTGAATATAAAATTTTTCTGTGGAAAAGAGGAGATAATATACAAATAATTCATTTCTAAATTTTGTTGTGTTTTTAATATAAATCCATTCTGTGTATGCTATTAACTTTGTTTTAACATAAATTTTATATATATGTGCTCTGGTAGTATAATTTGAAAATTTTAAAAAGTTATCATCAGAACTTAAGAGCCGATTTCTCCCAAAAGGCACGACCTTGGAGAGAGAGAGAGAGTTAATATTAAAAAAGTTAAATAATCGAGCATTGAGATAAAATTCAGGGAATTTTGCGTTAATCAAAATTTAGTAAGTTTATGAGGACAAGCTCATACTTATTAGAGCCAAGAGTTGCAAAATCTTTGATTTAAAAAAGTAAAAGTGAGCATCTTGGCCTTGCCCGCGTCTGCTCTGAAAAGAAAGGTGGTTTGTCCAGTCGGTGGTGATCGTACAGCGAGTTTAAGAGTTCGTGATAATAGTGTTCCAAAAAAGGGAACAAGAATCTTAAATTAGCGTCGAAGCAGCAAAGAATAGCGGCGTGGCAGTGTGTGTGTGTGTGTATGTGTATGTGTGTGTGTGTGTGTGTGTGTGTGTGTGTGTGTGTGTGTGTGTGTGTGTGTGTGTGTGTGTGTGTGTGTGTGTGTGTGTGTGAAACATAATTTTCTAACCATAAACATAAAAACAAAAGAATAATAACTACACAAATAAAATCAAAAACTTCAAATTAATAAAATTAAATACATTTATGTTTTGAAACAAAACAATACGTGATAATAAAACAATTAAAATTAAAACATATGTATGTTTCACATACACATCTCCCAATAAAATACTAATACTAATTAAAAATAAATCATAGAACAAATATATTTATAAATATAAAGGAGAATGTAAACAATCACATTCTGAAAGACATACAAACACAATCATAATTAAACCTCAAACACCAACCAAACATTAGAACTACATAGGTGTTGCGTATATATAAGTGTTTGAGTGGACATAGTTAGCTGGCCTGATGATGCTGCCTGTGGCAGTGAAACATGTAGCCACATAAAAGGTAAAATACAAATACAGACTACATTTGACAGAAAATAAATAATATATACTCAATAAGATCGTAAAATGAATATTAATTAAGTGGTGAAAACTGATACCAAAATAAAACTCTGAACACAACTTTATTTAATGACCTAGAATGTGACAATGATACATTGCAGCAAATCAAGTGAATGAAATTTACCATGCTTTATCAAATCTAAAACTAACCATGATCCCACAGGTCTGTTTTAAAGGTAATACGCTCCTCTCTGTCTTCTCACTAATTATAGTCCTCAGAGACCCTCATGAGGAAGCTGTGAGTGACAGGTGTGTAAAATTTATGGTAAATCACTCAGTATTAACCCTCCAACCGGCACGGCGACCTACAGTAGGTCGCCCACGTGCTCCCAAGTGATTTCACCAACTCTTAATCACGTATTTTGCCATTCAACGTTACGCCCACTTAAAATTGTCCCATCGCAATAAATAAAATACCGTTGGAAAGCTAATGTTCCGTAGATGCATATAGTGCAAAAAAATTACCACAAAACGTTATAAATAATATTCCAAAAATTGGCGAATTTCGCATATTTTTGATGCGAAACGTCCAAGTTTTACGTTAACAAGTTTTAAACAAAACATTCGTCTCGTTTGTCAATTATTCCTATTTCGAAATTTCAATCTGTCACATCTGACTTAACACTGCTTGATAGATTGCGTCTTTCTCTTCAAAACCGTGTTTTTCAAATGTTTCCAACTAGTATAGTTTTTATTATATAAAAATTAAACCAAATCAAGAATTTTAACGCTATTTTACACGCTAAAAATTACATTTTTTGCAATTCAACTTTTATCCTAGTAGATATTATATTATCGAAATGTATTCTATACCATTGAAAAGGTAATTTTTCAATCTTTCATAACCAGGTTTAGAAAAATTAAACTTGCGTAAAATTGTAATACAAGATTTGACTGAAGTTGAGGTTCATAACGCTAGGCTGCGACAATTTGCCGCGGCGAGTTTTTATCACCTATATGTTCATATATTTTTTCGAAATGGTAAAACTTGTCCAAATATTACAAGTTGACAATAATATATAGTATTTTTCTTCCTCTTTCGAACTATGAAGACGAAATCATCCTAAGTTATATAGTTTACGAGTTGTATACAGTCTACGATGTAGTTTACTGAATATTTTGAACCTTCTCTTTACTTGGAGTATTTAGACGCTATTCCATATTTCTACATTGACGTCATAGATTTTACTGTTTTATTTTACATCATTCCAAAGATGAGGTTTCAATCTTTAATTTTGTGTATGTTAAAAACTTGTGCATTGATAATAAAGGTTTTGTTTGAGCCCGGAACATATGCAATGGTGTGATGAAAATACTATAACAAATCACTTAGCGCTGTAACAGTTTGGGAATACATATCTATTTTATTTTGAAGGTTTGTTTATACAAATTGTATATATTTTGTATACAAGTTACAATATATGTGTTTTTATATCTAAAGATTATGTTTTTAGTGAATTTCTAGTTTGTGAAAGGTTTATATTTGTCATAACCTAAAAGGAAAATGGTAAGTCTAGGCTATATGCAAATTGTCTTATATTTAGTGTTTTATATGAGTATACAAGTGAATATGTGTGTTATTCTTTGTAAAGTATATTGTATTAGTAAAATCTAACGCTTTTGTTTTAGGCCTAGCTTTAGAAAAATACTAATTATGCCTAAAAGTTTGACGTGTCACCCTAACCTTCAAGCGCCAGAATACAAATTTTTGAAAAATCTTCATTTTTATTTAGAATATGTAACATATTATTATTTTTTTCCCCTAAATATATTCACAAATATATTAGAAATCTCAAGTAACGGTTAAAAAAAATTGCAAAAATGTATTAGTATGTTTTTGATCACCATTTCTGTGAAATTTCTGCTTCGTTACTCTTATATTTTTTGGTATTTGACCAAAAAACTCCAAATGTAATACATGTAACTTTTTTTGCACTACACAACTAAATTCTATGCATCTTTCTGGACATATTGATATATAGAAGTTCTGTATAAAATATATTTTACTATTTTTTATGTTTTTTGGAAAAAATAAAGAGAAAATTCAGTTTTTTCGTATATAATTTTTTTAATTTTTAAAATGTAACATTTTTTTTCTTAATATATTCAAAAATATTACACAAAACTTTTGTATATCTTAGAAAAAGGTAGAAAGCTATTGGTTTAGGGTGATACAGATTTTTCTGAAAAAAAGTTAATATCATTTTTGACATCTAACATACTTACTCCAAAACCGTTTCAAAATTATTTTTTTTATTACATAGATGAATTCTATGCATCTTCCTGAGAAAAATGATGTCTTATAAGTTAGGTTTTGTATACAAATAATATATTTTATTAATTTTTAAACAATCGAAGAATTTTCAAGACAATTAACATTGCCGGTTGGAGGGTTAAGCAATTCATACAGAAAAAGATATTATAGTTTAAAAATAAAATAAATTCATGTTACTATAAAATCAGTTTAAATTATTATCTTAGTTTTACTTTTTAATGTAATTAAACAAAATCTATTACATGAATTTTGTGAACGTGCTTTTAGGTTTCGTAAGTAAAAAAAAAAAGTAGTAAGAAAGGTAACACTACAAATGAAATATTTCTGACTGATGAATAATCAAGGCTGAAGACCAATTTGCTTGACAAGCAAAATGAGAACATACAAGGCTCTATCTTAGTTTATTTATGAGAAATAAATTAATACAATAACATATTCATACATATTTGTTTTATATGGTTGCAGGAAACCAACATTGACAGTACGCGTTGTGACAGTGGGCCTACTACATCATGTTTTAAATTTTTAAAGAACTTGTGTGTTTGTTATGTGTCGTGTGTTCGTAATTTCTATTTTAAACTAAGACAACGGTAATACCCGCATAACACTTGAAAATGGCTGAATAGCCGAAACGGCCGTAGTGAGATAACTACAGACAAACTAGACTATTGTGACGGTAAGTCTTATAATATATTTAATTAATAACATATTCACTTATAGATTGTTGCTGTTCACTATAGTACCCGTAAAAATCTGACACATCATCGCTTTAGGAAATTATTGTTTTTAAACTGTACATGTCATGTAAAATAAAGCATAAAATTTTTCTAACCATAAATGTCATATAAAAAGTATAAATTGTTTCTAACTGTACTTACAGAGACTGTATATCTTTTATTAGGTCTCAGATTATCCAAAGTATGGCAGTACAAATGAGGCCACGCTACGCAAGGTGTTGGAGTCACTGTTTCAGTTTTGTTTTCACTACCAAATCCATATATGATGCTGAAGGATTTTAATACTCCATACATCTTTTTAGGCTGTTCCCACCGTAAGCCAAGTAAATTACGTCCTCGTTTATAAACAGTTAAATTTTCAACCTGTTCAGGAACTGAAAATAAGAACATACATGTATTATTACTATTTAAAATATAGTATATACTCAGTCATTGAATAAATGTTACATCTTTCAAGTAAATTATTAGTAAACAGCACATGACGGAAACAGTTTTTGGAGATTTCTTCGTACAAGCATAGTTCAAGTTTTAATAATTCCTCGGCCTTAAACGGCTTTGCTTCGGCCAATCTCACCTTACAAGCCCCGCACTCGCAACTTGTCTCTAAATAGCCGACATCTCATGCCGATCGCCTAAAATTCCATGGTTTCGAACAATGGCGCTCCGCGACACTATTCCGAACCAATCACAACCACCTCGTTCGTCGATTGGTTCGCTTTACATAGAACTTATACAATGGACAGCTCATTGTCTACGACTCAGCCAGTCCTAGGCCAGCTAAGCTACAAGCTGGTAGAGCTAGAAATTGTACAAGTACTCGCAGAAATAGTCCAAAAAATCACTTCTCCGCCAGGAGACCTACTGTGACCATCAAACAATTCTCCTACGTGTTAACGAAGAAGTAAAAAAGCTAATGGTTGTATGTAAGTACAACCAGTCGATGGGAGGTGTTGATACAGCCGACCAGTACATAGCATCATACAGCTTTACAAGGAAATCGCTGAAGTGGTGGTTGAAGGTTTTTTATTGTTAGTTGAAACTGGCATTGTCAACGTTTATCAGCTTTATAACATGAATCAAGGGCAGGGAATCATAGGGCATAGATAATTCAGGAAGGAGCTTATCAAAAAATTAGTAGGAAATATTCAAAATTTGAAGAAAAAAAAACGGGGCAGACCAACAGACTTAGATGAAGAAGAGAGATTGAACGGTAAACTCCATATCCTTTACCCCCTGGGAACTAACAAAACAAAGGAATGTTTTGTATGCAGTGACATAAGTGCTGGTGGCGCAACAAAACTCACTAAATATTACTGTAAAACGTGCACCTAACAACCTGGTTTGTGTATCGGACAGTGTTTTGAAAGGTACCATACTGACAAAAGACTTAAGGTCTAAAAAGTTCAATATCTTTTCCGTTTTTTTAATGCACATTTTCATAATATAATCATTCTTTTAATATTTTAGTTATACCTGAAAATACTGTGCAATATCTTTATCTATATTTTTAGTTCATCAATAAAAAAGTTCAATATCATTTCTATTTTTTTAATGCAAATTTCATTCATGTAATATTCATGTAAATTCTTTTAATATTTTAGTTATACCTGAAAATACTGTGCAATAACTTTATCTATATATTTAGTATATCAATACAAAAGATTATTTAAAGATTCATTGTGGTTGTTCTTTAAACTTTAAATTCCTATAAATGTCTCCACTTCAGGTAAATGTCAACAAAACATTTCCAAGCTGGTGACAACTGGCTGTCAAAATGGCGGCTGAACTGTCGCAGGCGAGAAATTGGCCACTCACAGTGGTCATGCGGCCTGAGAGGACTAAGCTAACAGACAATAATACAAGTTGTTTGAGAGGAGGGGTGGCCACTAGCAATGGCCTTTCGAGTGCAAAGGGTTAAATACTCATTTTAATGTCACTCCCTGAGAGTGAGTCTCCATAAATAAATATAACAGAGCTAGTTAAATTCATTACTTTAGAAATAATTAATAAAATTGAAAGAGCAATTAAAAAAAAAAAAAATTGAAGAATAGATGTTTTAAAAAATAAGTGAATATCTTATTATTGATTTGTTACTGTGCTGGAATTTAGTTGAAGAGAGTAAGAAGAAGGTTGAGGCAGTAAAGTTTTAATTGATGAAGCATCGTAGGGCACAATAAAGCTAGCGTCAGTAATTTTTAATTTTAAAAAAAGTTTCCCAAAGTGTGGTATCGTTTCAGTATACTCCAATTGTGTCAGGGTCTGAAAAGAACAAGAGTAGGTCAAGAGTGACTGCTCATGTAGGGAAGATGACATGAGTGATTATGATGTACTGATCATAAGTAGGGAAGATGACAGAGAGGGATCAAAGCCAAGACTACATGAAAAAATGTGTAGATCCAGCTAGGTTCTTTAATAATTTAAGCAAATATTAATGATTTTGTTATAGAAAATGACAAACGTTTGTGAATAAACTGAATAACACAAAAACAATTCCAAATTATTTTCACTATCCACTAAATTGTACATATTTTAAAATTACCTGTAGCAGATGTTGAAATGTTGATAAGAAGATATTTATCTGCGTCCCATCCAGCAACGGTTTCAATGAAAATCTGAACTAAGTATTCGGTTTTTGGTGATAGACCCTCTACTGTGATGTGTGTTTCTTTAGTAAAGCCTTTTTCTAATATTCTATTTGTATCACCAGCCTTAAAAACAGAAATTAACTATTCAATTGTTTATATACAAACATGTATTGTGTTTTTAATTGTTGGAATTACCGTACATAAATTTAGCTAATGGGAAGATTTAGTATAAAATTCTGCTTTCATTTGGGAATCACCTCTTATATAAAAACCACAAATAAATTACAATATCATGTAAATAGAAGGAATAATTTAAAGGATAAATACGATGGCACTGGAGTGTACCAGTTGTCGTGTAAGGATTGCCCAAAGACTTACATAGGGTAAACTGGAAGATCGTTTTACAAAAGGTTTAAAGAACATATTCCTACAGCCAAACAATATAGGGACCCTACAAGAACCTTGTCTAAATTTACTGAACACATCATCCAGCAGGATCATAGTTATTCATCAATAGAAAACACCCTTAAAATATTACATCGATGTAAGAAAGGAAATTTCATGAATGCATTAGAACAGTATGAAAGATACAGATATTTCAAAATTGACAGTAATTTGTTGTTAAGCGAAAAACTAAACTTTAATTCCAATGCATTGTACGACACCGTGTTAACTCAAATAGATAACGTAACTCAACCCCTCCCAATGTCAAGCTGTGATACCAGTAATATTCGAGACTCTGTGCAGTAAGGACGTAGACAATGATTCATGAATCAATTTTAATCGTATGTACGTGTAAGTGTTTCGTGTGTAATTTTGCTCCTGTGTAATGTGTATAAGTGTTTATAATTGACGAAGGAAAACCAGATTACTTTACAACTTGATAATGGCTGAATAGCCGAAACGGCCGTCGTTTGAACGACGCAAACAGAATATTGACGACGGTAAGTCTTATATATTTGAACTAAAAAGTAAATTACTATGATATTATTTAATTAAATATAAATATACAATATCTTTACTTAAAACATTATTTATATATTATTTGATTAAATAATCACATAATAACTTGCTTTAACCTTTGATAATTAACTACACTGTTCTTCAACATTATTTTGTTAATTATTTTAGTTTCTGATGGAAGCTATTTCCCAAATATTAAACACTTAACCAACTAATAACAATGTTTAGTTTTAAAATACCATAAATGCAAGTACAATAAAAAGTTATATATGATTGTTCTTCGGACAATAAGTGTATTATATAAGTACATTTACTTCTGTGGCCCAGCCAAGGAGCTAACCAAACCAAAACTATAATAAGTATAAATTAGGATGTAAAGAAATTCTAAATAATAAAATATGAATTGGCACTTGCGATTTTGTTGAGCAGTGCAAGATTACGTAGAAGGGGGGAGAGACGAGGAGTGGAGGGCTTGAACCAGCAAGCCGAGCGAGAGTCTGTTCCGAGAGCCGCGAGAAGGAAGACCGCTACGGGACGAGGTCAGTCCATTTTCGGCCATGTGCTAGCTAAATTAAACGGTATGTTTTTCGGCCACTATTAAGGCGTTATCTAGCCCAATATGTCTTTTTTTAATAAATTATAATAATTTTGTAATCTTTTAATTCGGCGCTCAAATATAAGAGAACGTTTAATTTAACTTGCGTTGAATGCGTTCATTAGCGTCCTAACCCGACTCCTTGGCCCATCCTGACAAGATTCGGCTAAAGTGTACGTGGTCTCCAGCCAGCCGGAGCTTTCAGCTGGTCAAAAGAAGTGGAGACGGTCACACTTCACTTCCCACAAGGTTGCAATCTGGCACCTCTATGTCTACAAATCGAGTACTGGTATGTATTTGACTTGTTCCTCTGAATAAATTGTTATATTGTCAGCCAATTGTAAGAATTTTAGGAATTAACAGAGAATATATTTTATCCTAACTGCAGTATACCTTCATTAATCTGGTTTTACTTAATTCAGGGAAGTCATTACTTTCGGCCGCTGTCAGTTGATTTCGTCATGGGTACTCAATATTTCAAGCCAATTGCATGCGGAACTGCAATCACTCTGAAGTCAGTTACTATAATATTTAGCTATGGTGTTGTTTCTCTTTTACTGTGCTCAGTGTTAATATTTCAAATCAACTGTATAATACTGAACGAAATATTTTTACATTGTCATTAAGTAAATACAGTACATGCGGAGCTGCAGTCACTGTGCAGTCGGTTACTGTACTATTTAGCTATGGTATTGTTTCTCTTAATGTGCTCAGTGTTAATTTAATACTGAACTATATAATACTAATCCAAATATGTTAATCTGACAGAATTAATGAGATTTTATTGTAATGGGTGATTATAAATTTGTCATACAAAAGTAAAATTAAATTATGAACAAAACAAACATCTGGCAGGATTTTGTAATATCTCATTGAATATAATGTAACATTCAAGTTTTAATACCACTAAGCCTCTTGGTTTACAAAACCATCACTTTATAGTGCTCATTAATGAGTAATTGCAATAGTCATCATAGAGTCTTACAAAGGTGCAGAACGTGCCCAGTGCAGTTTATAGTTTCATTAATTGTGAGCAGCTATACTGTTCTAAGAAAATTTAGGACAAAATATCGTATACAATCACCTAAAAAAAGAGAGAGTTACTGAAGGGTAGAATTATTTTATTGAAACTGGTTGTTTAGCACATAGGGTGTGTCAGGGTAGACCTTCAGTTTCAGAAACGATGATTGTACAAGTGCGGCAGACATTCGTTCATAGTCCATAAAATCTACGGCACATGGGACGTCAATATTCCAAAGACTACAGTTTGGAAGACATTGAAGAAACAACTAAATTTTAAAACATACAGGTTACAACTTAAACAAGCTTCGAGTGATTGCGACAAAGTTAAAAAATGTGAATTTTGTGTTGAAATGATGAACATTGAATTGAGAGTAATGAAAATTGCCTTAATAAATTGTGTTCAGTGACAAAGCAACATTTCATATTAGTGGTAAAGTGTCAATGTTTTGATATGGAGTGAGCATAATCCACATCAAATAGTCGAACATGTACAGGACTCGCCTATGGTGAATGATTTTTGTGCTTTAACCTTTTTTCTTTTTTGCTGTACTAACTGTAACTGGCATTTCATACCTAGGCATGCCTGAGAAATATTTAATACTACAATTACAAGAGGATATGGGCAGAAATTCTTTTTACAGCAAGATGGCGAGCACCTTTATATTTCCATCATGAATTATGACAAACCTCACTCATGCAATTGGCATGGTGGAACAATTTTCTGGCAACCACTGTCCCCTGATTTAACTCCGCTGGAATTCTATGTGAGGAGTTTCATTAAAGACAAAAACTTAGTTCAGCCGCTTCCAGACAGTGTTGTCAAGCTTCGGGAACGGATACCGGAAAGAAGCAGTTGTAATAATTGATCCAGAGATTATTTACAGAATTTGGGACAAATTTAATTATAGGACATGTTAATAATAGATGCCATGTTACACAAGTTGCCCACATTGAACATTTATAAATAAAAATTGAAGATGTACTACATTAAATGATCTATCACAGAATTCTGCAAGTTGTTTACTTCTTTTATAATTAAATCTTGTTTTTGTATAACTATTTTATAACGCCCTGTATTTTTAATTTAATTAAGACTGATCAAAGAAAATTACTGCAGTATCAAATTCAAACGACAAAGGCTATTACTGACCTTGTAAACTTGGTAAATGTATCCTTTTATCAAGCCGGAACACACTTCAACAGGTTTCCAAAACACTGTAATGGAGTTGTTTGTTTGCACTGGCATCAGTGTACTTGGCTCGACTGTCTCTGTCGGCACTGTAAGAATTTACAACAAAGATATTAAATATAAATGATATTTATTTCCTCTGTCCTGCCCAACTGCCAAAAGCTTTTATTATATATTACTTACATTAATTATAGATCACTTCTGCACTTTTGTTTTGTACCCAACAATCTTGAAAACTTTAAAACTAAATATAACTAAAATTGAATCTATAACCTAAGAGAAAAACCCAAGGCTATGTTTTGTTTTTCACTTTTATGCTATAGGTTTATCTTTTGATAACCTACTAATGTATTAGTTTTTATATACAAATAATGACAAAAGTCCGATTTAATCATATTAATAATACGAACAATTTAAGATTACCAAATAAAACCAGAAAAGGAACCAGTCATACATACATCTTCTGTTTGTTATACTTTTATGTTGTTTCATGTAAGCTACCTTTTATTGATCTAAGTGATGTAATATGATTGTTAACAAAAGTTGTATTAAATTAGAATTTGTGCGAAAGTTATCAATACAAGTTGTTATAATTAAAAATACAAGACAGGTGCAATGCAGAAGAATATAGCAATTCGAATGATGGTACTACCAACTACCATGTAAAATTGCAAAAACATGCAATAAAATACAATATTGAAATGTGGTGTTTAAAAATATATCAAATAGAATATAAAATTAATGATTTTAATGACAATATTTTATATGTTCTGTGAATAGTTTTTAGAGTAATAATTGTTAAAAATGATTCGGGAATAAAATTGATGAATTTTGATTTCCTGCCTCAAGTGCTGAATATCCTCTTATAATTAAAGTATTTTTTAGTACCTTAGTACTTTATATTTACTATAAGCATTAACCATCAATTATTTTTCATTTATTTAAACTTGGTAAGATTTGTACAGATGTAACCAGTAATAATCACTTCTAACAGAGTTATTGCTATGTGCACACTTATCTAACTGTATTAACTCTTTATTTACATTATTTACTTCTCCTTCATTTATGTTATTATTATTATTATTGGTTTTATTATTATTTATTAATTGTTCCGCGATCCCATTCCTTCCGACTCTAGAATTATTTAATTTTAATTGTAAATTATTGCTTTGTTTTGGGATCTCTTTATTCAGTTTTTTGGCTTTTGAGGAGGATTGCTTTGATTTGATGGACCTGAGTTTTGTGGAGCTTGAGGTTGTGGTTTTTCAGGGTAGCGATCATAGGATCTTCGGGTAAGGTTAGGATTAGGGTTATTGTTATACGGCCTATTTGGTCTATTACCCGTTGAATTTTTTACTCTCCTATTTTCCTGAAATCCTCTTGCTTGTTGAGTTCGATCCCCTTCGACGCTCTCAAAAGTTTAAAAAAAATTTATAGCCTCTTCGAAACTCTCACTTGCTTTTTCCATACACGCTAATTGAACTCTATTGTCAAAGTGTCTCATTAACGTAAAAATTAAGAATTTTTGTGGGATAACAAGTTCCAAGTATTCCTTTTTCGTTATCATATCACAAACATATTCCACTCTTGTTTTTGTTCCCCTTGGATTGTACTTATTATTTTGTAATTGATTTCTTAAAACTTGCTGAATTTGATATCCCCAATAATTTTCTTAAATATTGTAAAAATTCAACTCGATAGTTTTTTTAACTATACTTTTATGCTGGGTTGGCTAATGAGGATGACAAATTTTCACGGCAGAGTGAAAAGATACAAGATAAAAGTGGAGGAGACTCGATTCCACTATCCACCTAGCATTTCTTAATTTAAAAAAAAGTTTGGGAAGTACCGGTACTGATTAAAAATATACAAGATCTTTGGCCATTTGAGGGTATAAACTTACAATTTTCGATGAAAAGAATGTTGTATAATTTTGTGAAAACTTAAGTTAGCGATGGTTCAGTCCTTTGACCATTATAGAATTTTATTTTATTGCTATTTAGTTTTTGTATCTTTCATTTTTATGTAAAGTGTAATAACCAACTGTATGAATATTATGAATAACAGTTGATTAAAGAACGTACATTACATATGATGAAAGTAATATAACTTTATTATTTCATATTCTATAACTTACATGACATTTTCGTGCCTACAATAATTGACGTGATAGGTCCTTCTCCAGCAGAAACTGTGATCAAGTATTGAGTATAAGGCAATAGTGAGTACAGTGTTTCATTTGTATGTGTCAAATGAACCTCTAGACTGTCTGCTGAACCACATCCTGATGCACAACCAGGCCTTCTGAGGCACTGAAAACAATTTATTTTTTTAAATTAGGTGAATAAATGGAATTGATACATATTTTCTCTTATAAACCCTAGAAGTGTCAACTTTATGACACTGGAATGGCAAGTCATATTTGTGGAGTTTGTAAATGCTTTATCCCCAAAATATCTTAAGAAAATAAGTATTTCTACAAACACAAACATGTTATGTCTAACTGATTATAGAAAATGGTTAGATTTTGTATGGACAGGAGACAGGCTTACCTTGGAAAGTGGTCCTTGGTATTACCTAATAATACACGAGTGAGAAAACACACACAAAAACACTAAAGTGATCTAGAAAGTGAACAGTGTTTACAAAATTTTTCAGAACTTTAGTGTTTTGTGTGTGTTTTCTCACTTGTGTAATATTAGGTAATACCAAGGACCACTTTCCAAAGTAAACCTGTCTCCTGTCCATACAAAATCTAACCAATCTAATAGGCTATGTGCTCTATTAAATTCTAACCTGATTATAGAAAATGTCATAGAGTATCTATCTATGTACACAAATCTTTGGAATATATTTTTTCTTGTTTTTATGGGGAAATCATATTATGATTTTGATCTGTGTTATACAATTTTTACATTGTAACATCTTTGTGAAAATATTTATTTGAAAATCCAAGCTCTACAAAAGTTTTGCAATTTATTTGTGAAGATTAATATACACAATGTGGGAAATTTATAGCCAAAATAAAAACAAAGCTAATTTTCATAAAATGTTGACTGATTTTGCATTGCATATTACAATATGAAAACAATCTACACTGAACTTTTTTTGCTAAAAATATGTGCAACAATCACAATACAAACTGTATAAGACAAAATAACATGATCTTGTCTTAAAGAAATGGTGGGAGTGAGACTGACATTGGACTAAAAGTTAAAAATAATGGTATTGTGTTGCTGTAATAACAATTACAATTTTAATATTGATATGTCACAGCTTCAGAATTTGTTGATGTAATAATAAACAAACTTAAAAGATATTTATCGCCGAAAACGGTGATTAGTTTCTGAACTATGAGTATTTGGTTGTCATTTTGAGAAATTCAGATGGTAGGGCCAGGGCAAACATTCATTATAGGAATATAAGAGTACATAGACTGTTTGCAAGGCAACTCAGATGACAAAGCGGACACAATCAGTGGTGTATTTTCTAGGATTGGTAGGCTAGCTTTAAAGCCCAAGTATTATTAACAAAAAAAATTAAAATACATTTCTATAAGCCTACCATATCTAGTTACATATATTCGTTGTTACTTTAAATATAAAATTATAATTAAAACATTATTTTGAATGTAACATTACTATTTTTTACATGAGTATCATTGCAGCATTACAGCTCCTATTTTACTGCAACCTACTTATACATGTCTTCGGAGAAGAAAGGCGAAGTCTTCCCCCAGTATTAACTGTGGCGTTGCAACAGTGAGAAGGTGAGGGCTATGACATTTTAATACAAGATGTCTATGCTCTTCTGATAGCTAGCTGCATAAAAGTACGTATTTGTTATTAATTTGTACATCTAATAATTGTTGGTGTCTTGTGCAGATCACGGATGAGTGTCACGTTGGTATAATTATAATTATTGTTTACAATTTTTTATTTTATTATTATAATTAATTATTTTACTATGATAGTTTGTAAATTATATTTTTGTTTACAAGACAACACTACATGATCAACTAACTGTATTTTATTGCAAAGTTGTTTTAATTAATAGACCTAAATAAATTATAACAGTATAATTTGTATATCACTTTCTTAGTTTCATCTGTTGGTTGTTAAAATAATCTCTCACTCATAAATATTTTACTATCATTTTTTATACAGTATTGCCTCTTAACTATAGCTTATTGCTTTTATCTTTGCATTTGGCTCCAAAAAATATGTAATAAATTAAAATGAGTGATATGGTTAAAAATTTATTGAAATATGTAGCTGAAAAATATATACGAAATGAGATCCTCAATCTTCGGCTCACAATATGCCACTGGATGCAGTAGTACTAACATCGACCATAAAGTACAAGATTTACCTGTTACAATAAAGTGGGAAAGTTGTTGGTTATTCGGGTTCTGTTTTAGTAACCAACATTTCTTTATAATGGCTAAGGAAAATATAAATTATTGCCTTCTCCTATGAATGTTGCAATTTGTAGTATAGAACCTGATCTTCCTAATAGATGTGATTTATGTCTATTAAGACTTGTTTAAGGATTTTTATAGATATATTACTGATAGTCACTTGATACTTGTAGTTATTAGAGGCCCACACGTACTGGTGCTTGTGTCTTCTGGGATTAATACTCAAAAGTAAAATGTAAATAATTATTTTTTTAAATATTTATAGTAGACAAATAAATTGCAAATATTAAAAAATATAGTTTGTTCTAAATCGTGACATGCACCTAGTAATATATTTACCATAAAAAACAATTGTCGAATGATAGATGAAATAATCGAAATGAGCTTCTTTTTTAATAAACCATATATTGTGTTACATATTATATTAAGGCTTTAGGCTAAGGGAATCATTTTAAGCCAGAGCAGATTACCCAAGCTTTAAATTGAGGTTGCCAGATAAACAAAGTGAATTTGCACCTTTTGAAGGATAATAACTCATTAGTTGTGGTCTAAACAAAAAGAGTTTAAAACAAAAACAGTTCATACTGAAACAAAATAACCAATACTGTATGCTTCTTGGTAAAGATATTTTAAACTAGGAAGAGAAAACAAATTTTCATTGAAAGATCACTTACACAAGAAAAGATAGATTCAAGACTGATATAACACTAGTTTGATAGAGGTATTTTAGCTATGTACAGAACACTAGTCATTATTGATAAATCATATATAGACACCAAATGGAGTTATAACTGATTTCACAATACTGTTTCATTTACATATTTTTAGTTAAGTAGGTGTGGCACTTCCTTAGCGGTCTTATAAATTTGATGCTTTAACTTTTCGAAAGGAATAATAATAAAAAAATGTTGTGGATCGAAATTCAAATTTGAAATTCTAATTCCTAGAGAAGTCGCACAATCAATAAGAACGCCTACACAAAACTTACTCAGAGAGCAGCTGGAAGTTTCTTCTTCACCCTTCTTGAAGAACTCCACTTCAAAGCTAAATGATTTGTTGTTTAAATACTCAAACAAATACCTTAATATTTTACATGCATTCATATATTAATCTGAATTTCTTTTATACCAATATGTTATATATCAAGTTCTATATACAAAAAAAAGAACTTGATATATAACATATTGGTATAAAAGAAATTCAGATTATATCAAGTTCTTTTTTTTGTGTGTATATATATATACCTTAATACTTATAAATATATATATATATATATATATATATATATATATATATATATAACAAATAACATATTGGTATAAAAGAAATTCAGATTAATATATGAATGCATGTAAAATATTAAGGTATTTGTATGAGTATTTAAACAACAAATCATTTAGCTTTGAAGTGGAGTTCTTCAAGAAGGGTGAAGAAGAAACTTCCAGCTGCTCTCTGAGTAAGTTATATATATATATATATATATATATATATATATATATATATATATATAATTATAACGAATTTTATATAGATTCATGTATCAATTTTTATAACTTAATATTATAACAATTTATACATGACAAATTTAATAACATTAATAACTTTTTTTTACAATAATTTTTTATAAGTTGAGTAAGAACTGGTTAAACTTTTCATTTCCAACAGCTGTAAGCGATTAAAAATTCATGCACAGTGGTATATTTTCCGTACTAATTGGTATGGCTGTACGATGCTGCTTCCTATACAAGGATATTTCAACTTACTTGAATTTGAATTATACTTTGTGTAAGGGAGGAATTGGCGTTGATTTTTATTTATTTCATTTTATGATTTAACAGAAGCACTGGGTGAGAGGTGAACGTTATAAAAGGACCACAAGTTCTTATTAAAAAATTATTTATCCATGCAAAGGTGCATTCAAGATTGATTTCACAATACTGTCTGATAAGACATATTTTATCTAGGAAGGAACTTAACACAAGTTTTCATAGAAAGTAATTATACATGACAAGATGGATTCAAGACTGATTTCACAACATTGTTTGATAGATATATTTTATCTAGGAAGGAACATAAGTTTTCATAGAAAGTACTTATATTTATACATGGCAAGATGGATTCAAGAATGATGTCATAACATTGTTTAATAGACATATTTTAGCTAGGAAGGAATATAAGTTTTCATAGAAAGTACTGATATCTATACATGGCAAGATGGATTCAAGAATGATGCCATAACATTGTTTGATAGACATATTTTAGCTAGGAAGGAATCGCAAGTTCTTATTGAAAGATCATTTATACATGCCAAGATATATTTCACAATATTATTTAAGTTATAACCAATTATGTTACAGATTTGAAGTTTGGTTTTTAGATTTATGTATTTAAGGTTTTTAATATACAATCCTCATTGTTTCTCAATAAATAAAGTTACCTTGTAATTAAGGTGATAATGTATTGTCTCATTGCCAATAATTTCAGGTGGATCCCAAGTTATGAGTTCAGAGGTGTCCTTATGTTCAGATGAAAGAAATCTGACTGGACCAGGTACTAAACAAAATAGTTCAAATTATATTTCATAAATAAATGTTACATTATATTGCAAAAACTCTCCTTAGACTATTTTCTGTTGAAATATTTGTTCTTAGAATTAGTCTTAACCAAATCAACTTCATACATAAATTATTTTCATGTCAATTTTATGGTAAATTTAACCTCTCGCTCCACAACACACCTGATATTTTTCAAAATAAAATTCTTGTTCTGTGGCTTATGGAACAAACTATTATTGTTCTTGAACTCATGGCCTAAATTGAGTATTTTCTAGAGCTACTAAAGCTATACATACTTTGATTAAAACACTTTCATAGACTAAGGGATAGAAATTATTTTCGTAGTAATAACTTATAACCATATTAAGGTCATGAGACAAGCATTTACGTTCATTGTTTTAAAAACAATAAAAACGAGTTTTAATACAACTTATGGCTATTTACACCAATCAAATTTATTTTTGTTGTAACTTTGTTTAACTTAATTCCGTACTTTCGCTTAGGTTGCACATTACATTTTGAAACTTAGTTTAAACTCCCTTGTACTCTTCTCAGTAGGCTTATGTGTTTTGAAATTTTTTTTGAGGTCTCCAGAACACAAACACGATAATAAACCAATATATATATATGTGTGTGTGTGTGTGTGTGTGTGTGTGTGTGTGTGTGTGTGTGTGTTTATGTGTATGTGTATCTAATAAAAAGACAATCTTCGAAAGAGTTCTCAAATCTGAATGAAATTTGGGAGAAATTATTTATATGAATGTTTTGATTGATTCACAAGCCAGCACAATCGCTACAAGAACACACATTTTAAAAACTTTTACACATATTTTTTACATAAACTTTTATATCTTATTTTACTATTTTATTGTCACATATCCATACCCAATCATGGAGAAAAATGCTAAAATTAAAGCTTATGTTGACATAGCCTAATCTAATTGGGGATTTAATATAATTTGTCTATATACAAAATAATACATATTTAAATCAAGTAAAAACATGAAAAATGTGAAAGGGCTTAATAGTTGGGTCATGTTGGAAACTAAAACATTCGGAGAATGTCTGAATAAACTATGTCAATAATATGAACAAGATGTCATTAAAACATTAAAGATGCCAATAACTTTAAAACAATCATAAATTCAGATTATTAAGAACAACAATGGATATAATATCATATATTCACAGTTCCCAAAGATGGTTTACTGATACACCAGGATAATTGACTGATTCCAAGGATGGACTGCTGATATATCTGCATACTTTCACTCTTTCTTATACTGTTCTTCATATATCCTATTGTTTCCCATGTTAGCTTGCACCATATCTTTTCACCATTCCTTCATTGTCTTTAAACATCCCATACAGGGTGCTTGTTTTCACTTTATATTGATTACCTTATAACTGACTTGTGGTTTTGGATCATATGTTTGTAAACATTTGTAATATTGTCTACATAGGCCTTTGAACTAGTATAAATACTTAACAAAGATTTAGGCTAGTATTTTCCCAAGTGTAGTCACATTCACTTGATAAATACAGTTGATCCATAGCCTCAAAATGTTATTTATTGTTTTTCTATTAACAAATTATTCCAAAAATCCTAATACATTATATTAATAACACTACAACTCAAGATACATAAAACTGGCCAACAAAAAAATGCTCCTAACCTACTCACATCATTCTGAATACATCTATAGTAATATACCTTTAAATTTAGTTGAGACAAGCATTGCTGAGTATGGAGCAAAGCCTCCTGAAGTATATGCTCTGACTTTGAATATTATATCTACTCCGGACCTTAAACCAGACATAGTAAATGAAGTGTCTGTTATATTTTCTCTGATCCATTTCCAACCTTCCTTCCTGGATACTTGGAAGTATAGTACTGGACACCACTGGGCACTAGTGTTCTTATACTGTCATAAACATATAAGATTTAAAAACTCTCATTTTATTGAAATTAACAAATTTAAAACATATTAAGTTTAATATAATACTCACATCCCAGCTGATACTCAAGGAAGTAGTGTTGCTCTCTGAAGTAAGATGGTAGTCGACTTCATCTGGAACTAGAGTGAATATTAACTATCAGATTGTTGGTTTCAGCTGATACACAATCTACTGATTCTTATTAAATAATATTTTTTCTTTACAAAAGTCTTATTTTAATACATGAAACATACCATCATTTTAGTCTTATTTACATGTTACTTAAAACTCATACAGTGTCCATGCCCATAAGAGAGATGGACTGCTCGGACCTAACTAACTCAACTAGCGCTCTGCTCTTGGTTTTGTAAGCCAGTCTGAGAGTGGGAAAAAGTGGGAATGACCATTTGATATCAACCCGTTCTTAGCATGTAACATGTCAACTATCCTGATCACAAACTACCCGCCCGCTTTCAACGAGTCCTGTTGTAAAGTTATATCATGATTGCTTTGACCAGATACATATTTGATCTTCTGTATTTATATTTATTATTATTGTTAAAGAAAGTTTTTAACCAGTTCCTAATTTATCGACAGAACTGGTAAAAACACTTTGTTACACTCATCTTTTTCTTTTTGGAAAATTTCAAAAAGGGAAAATATATTGACCAAAATCTGTTATTCTAATTAATTATTATAAATATATTTAAACAAATAAATAATTTTCACCTCACAAAAGCAAAATAAAACAAACTATATCTGTTTACTAAACCAGGTAAAATATCTTTAAAATTATTATCCTCTTTTTAAAAATATTTATTATTATTTAACTTTTTGTCATTGTCTTTCCAATATTGGTTGTTTATTCCTAGTTCCTAAACTTCTTGTCGTGGTGGTAATTTTATTTATTTCGTCTTTAGAGTCTTTGTACATTCTTTTATTTTTTTAGTTTGGTATGTTTTGGATTATGTACTATGATTACTTTGGAACTTGATTGATCAGAATGAACATAAATGGCATGGTGAGTTACTTTCCTTCACTCTTTATTAATTTCAACAGTTGCACCAGTAAAAGTTACAGATGTATGATGCAACTTGAGCTCTAGTTCCTGTTCTTTGACTTTACCTTGTATCGGAGCTTTGACACTTCTAATTGCCCCTCTTGTAAACAAGGGTGAGAAGTTTCTTGTAGTCTTCCTACGACCTCTATTCAGAGGTGGAGACTACTACTATCAGTATCTCTGGTCTAGGTATTTCGTGCACCTTAATTTTGTTTCTTCTCATTCCATTACTGTAAGTTCTCGTAATCTCTTTATGTCTTCTGTGTATAAAGGATATAGCGTTTATTTAAATCCGCTACGTATTTTTATTCATAAACAACAATTCAAACGAAACCTCAATTTAAAACGGTAGCGTACACAAGTAACTTCTAGACATGTACATTGGAACACGCCCTAAGGCATTAGTAAGATACAAGGGCAACAGCTGATCCGCCTTAGGCACTGCGAGAGCCATGATTCATTCTTGTCTGTTCGGTTCTACGTCTTGATACAAGTACGCCGACACGCATGACTTTTGCTCGATGATGATTAAAAAAAAAGTTTGAAAAGTGGATAATGTGAAATTTTAAAAGTGCTTAAGGTTAAGCATAACCTGACTTTAACGTGTGTGCAAGTGGTGCCCCAAAAAAACATTCAAAGCATGTAATAAATTGTAAAATTTAATAAATCTAAAGAAATTCAGGCTTTTCAAAATGGCTTAAACTTTCACGTCACAATTTCAGGAATCACCATCCTCTGCTCCAGTTATAAACTGGTCCAAGAGAGAGCTAACATTATCAACCATCTTTTAAGTGAAATCTCAACTTGGTAAAAAAAAATTAACAGTTCTGTGTGTGAAATGTACAAAAATATATAGTGTAAGGCAAATCAGAATCTAAATTCTTTTTATTTAAATAGGATGGGTCATGCTAGCAACTTTCGATTTCATGACCCCAAAGGGGTTAGTTTTCCAAATTAAAAATTTTGACGTCAATTTTTTGCATAATTTTGTTAATTATATAATTTTTTTTTTTTTTTTTACTGTTGGCAAACATAATAGCTATATACATTTAATTATATTTATATTTCATTTGTATTCCTTTGTATTTGGCGCATTAATTTATTAGTATGTAATTTTGTACAACATCAAATTTTTATTAGTTATCATCATTTCTGTAATAGAAATCACCACTGTAATAGTCAAAAATTAGCAGCATTCAATAGTTTAGTCCACAGAGCTATTACAATACTGCTAAAAAATATACGTTTAAAGAATGAAATAAATAATATTAAAATTATAGCCCAGCTATTTTGGTTTTGATACCAAAATCGTGGAAAACATTGTTAGGAAACAAAAACTTAAACATAATAGAAACATATCCACAACTCTCCAACCTGAAACCAACCAAAAATCAAGATTTTTTACTTTACCCTTTGACCGTAATCTTACCAAGGGTTTAGACAACATCCTTAAGAAATTCAATTTCAAAATAGCCTACAAAGCCAGAATAGTATAAGAAATTTAATTGGCAATACAAAAGACAGAATTCCGGACCTAGAGAGTTCAGGAAATTATAAAATCAAATGTAACGATAGTGACCAGGTTTATCTTGGTCAAAAAAAGAGAAGAATCACCTCTAGGTTTAAAGAACATTTGGCCCATTTAAAATACGACAGACCAGAAAAATCTAGCATAGCGGAACATCTATTAAAAACTAACCATAACACAGACCTTAAAAATTTTAAATTGTTAAAAAAAGTGCCTTCCAATAAATTATTAAATAGCTATGAAAGCATATTAATTGCTAAGACTGAAAATTCAAAATTACTAAATTCTGACAAAGGCCCTATTCCTAATTCATGCTTGTTCTCTTTGTTAAAACCAAGATAGACCTTTTGACGTTTTAGGTTGTTAAAGTAATAGAATTTTTAGAATAGTTTTTTAAATTTATGTGAAAGTAATTATTTATTTTATATCTCTCATTATATTCTGGTTTACTATATTAATAGAATTTTTTAGCATAATTCTTATGATTCATGTAAAAGTTTATATTTGTATCAATTATTAAAGATAAACCTTTTTATGTTGTTAAGTTATGGAATTTTCAGCATAGTTTTTATCATTCTTGTAAAAGTAAATATTTGTATCTATTTTTAATAATCTGGTTATGTTAACAGAATTTGTAACATAGCTTGTATTATTCGTATTCTTGTTTAATATGTTAAGAGAATAGTGTAATCCTTAAATTTTAACTTTAACACTAAAGAAATGGTTGCTTTAAGACTTGAAATATGAAAATAAACCGGGAAATTTATAATTGGTCTAGAGAGAAGACAACGTGAGCCTAATAAATGACTGTAAATAATATTAAAACAAGGGCAATAAAAATTTTTAAATAGAGCCTGTTGTCATGAGGATGATTTAAGTTGTGTCCGTGGGACCAAGAAATGTGAACCCTGTTGATAGTGTTATGTAAAAAGGAAGCATGTGGGTGGGCAGTCTTAAGAAAACGTCTAATATGGTAGGATGTTGTTTTAGAAAAGTCTTAAGGAGGCATCTGACTTAGTCAGACGTAATTTTGTTATAAGATATTTGTGAACAATGTAGTGTTAATGCTTGTAAAAAGTCTTAAAGGAACATTTGAGGTAATAGGATGTGTTTTAGAGTTGGTTAGAAACGTCTGAGGTGGTAAGACATGTTTTTTAGTTCGATTGTAAACCGGCATCTGACGTGGTCAGACGCATTTTTGATTGAAGTATCTGTGAACAATATAAAATTAATGTTTTAATAGAATCGAGAGTTGGCGTCTGAGGTGGTAAGACGTATTTTTTCAGTAAAGAAAGAAAAATTTGTAGACAATGTAAATTGTGTTAATGTGACTTTCTTGCAATATAGACAAAGTAAATGATAAACAATTTAGAATCAATTGATTCTAGAGTGTGTAGGAAATCGATGGACACAGGAATAGAACTGTGAAATTGTAAAGACAAATTGAGATCATCAGCGGAATCATTGAGTCTACAATGGAACTTTACATCAAAACCGAGGGCTGCTCACCACAAAAGACGTTCACCCTGGAGATGGCTACAATGTGGTAATAAAAAACAATACAATTTTTTTATGTATGAGAGTAAAGATGCTCATAAAAAATCGAATGATTAAAGGTTGCAACTAATTAAAGTAGAATCATTTATAAAGAATTTGGTCTCTTCAAGACAGGATCATTTTAAAATTACAATATAAATAATTTCAAATAATATACTATATATCAGAAGGCAAATGTGGACCAAATACTTAAGAATACAGCCATCAACGCCCAATCATCCTTTACGCCGCGTGATAAATGCAAGCAGTAACATCAGAAACTCATTCACGTGTCAAATTAGGTCCATGGCCTCCATGTTAATGTGTGGCGTTCCTGAAACCATCCCAGTGACATACGACGACAGACCAGGCTTATGGAATGGAGTGGAAATTGTTATGGAACTACCAAACCGGCTAACGAAAAACAACCACCCGGCAATCTTGAAAAATGAAGCACTGTCCATGATAAATGAGCTTTATGATCGCCATATCAAGATATTCACCGATGGCTCAGTGGACATTGAAAGAAAAGTTGCGGGTGCCGGTTACTTCAATCAAACAACTGGTGATAGGTACTACGTGCCAGCAAACTCATTGTCCAGTATGGACGCAGAATTACTAGCTATAAATGCAGCGCTTACAAGTTGTTTATCGTTGAAAATATCGCAGGTTGTGTGTCTTAACGGACTCCAAAAGTGCTCTGCAGGCTATCTTGAACCCCGAACCTACGGCATATGCTTTTCGTATCTTGGAAATTAGATGCCTGCTTCGTGAACTACAGAGCCATAGATGTGAAATTACTTTGCAGTGGGTACCATCGCATTGTGACGTATACGGAAATGAGGTTGCGGACCAAATAGCGAAAGCAGCCTCTAAAATGCAGCCTACAGATGAGAAGAAGGTTTCATTGCTTCACTGTAGGAACCAAAGCAACAAATATTTTTATAAAGCCTGGTCGGACAAATGGAATCAGTCAACCGTTGGGAGACACCTACACAAGATTCAACCCCTGCCAACTGACGGGAACTTATATAAAGGGGTGCAAAGACAACTAGCATCTTTCGCAGCAAGAGCTAGAATCGGTCACATAGTGACGCAGAAATACCTATTCCGCTTCAACCTTACCAATTTGTCGCACTGTGCATTATGCGAGGACAATGAAGAGGATCTGCAGCTATCCAATTCTTTCACGTGATCTACTAAGAGCAGAAGTCAACGATTTTGAGGACATCCTTAAAAACAAAAAACATTGGCAGCTTGCTTGTGCTGCGTACATTGAACATCGGGCCATCGGCTACAATTGATGCTGGACGCCCGTAGTAAGAAGTAAGAAGTAAGAAGTAAGTATTTCAAATAATATACTATTAATATGATTGTGTATAAATACCTTTAATAAAATTACTATGTTCAATTTCAGCATAATAAACAAGGATTTTTATTTACCAGACAACCACTATTAGTACACTTTTAAAAGAAAACACAACCCTGAGAGTAATTTAATTTAAAGTACTCTTAAAGTACCATTAAATTTAAATGGCAAGGTACCATCTTGTTGTCCACTTATTTATGATATCCACTGCCCCTTGGAAGGAATACTATGTAGTGGTACCATATGCTTCCATGTTTAACGATCAATGCTTGTAGTGCATTTTGTTTGTTTATCAAAATTTATATTTGAGGGCCATTTTTTTAGCTAAAGCATTTTTGATTAGATAAAAGTATGGTTTAGGTGATCAAGTACCTAAAATATTTGTGATTTACTCAATATTGTCAGGAGTGGGGTTTTATTTTATGGAGATTAATTTAATTTTACTTACTTGTACATAGAGAGACGAATGTTGTGTATGGTACATCATCACCTTGATAACTGTTTATATTATCATCTAAGAGAACAACTCTGGTTTCGTAGAACTTGCCATGGACTAAGCCATGTATCCTGGTTGATGAAATATAATCACTTGAGCTTTGATTACTGTTAGTCAAGTAACAACTATCCTGAAGGATCCAATTCTTTTCCCGTGCTTTTGATTCCTATAAATAATTTCATAATATAAATAGTCAATTGAAAATTATAGAATAAACCAACTTTAATTAATCAAGAAAAGTAAGTTCTAGATTAATAATTATTATTTGTTATACGAGGCACATAAAGCAATTAATGTATAATGTTACAAAAAAACAAGACTGACATAGGAGACCCTCTGTCTTTTGTATCATATTTTTTTATTTTATTTATTTATTTAAAAAAAAAATTTTTGTAGCCTAATATATAGCAAGTTAAGTTTTCATATAGGGAAGCACAATGTTAGGGTCTAAGATAAATCACGAGTTCATTGTATAAATTGTGAAATATGACTCAAAAAATATATAGGCCAAACAAAAATAAATGTCAAGACAAGAACTAAAGAACACTTTGCCCATTTTAAACATAATAGACCTGATAAATCAGCTGTAGCTAAACACTGTTTAGATGAAAAACTTTACTTTAAAGTAGATAACACTGTGTGGTTGAAAAATGTTACTAAACTAAATACAATAGATGGTTGCGAAACTTTTTATATTAACAAATACTGTAATGTAATTGTAAATAACAAATTAGGACCTATACAAATTTATATATCAATGTAAATTACATATTGTATTAATATAAGATTAGTTCAATATAGTAATAATTTATTAATTATGTTTTAACTTTAGGCTATTTAGAATGATGCAAGGCATTTGTCTTACTGCTGTAAAGTAGGTTTAGGCCACACCCTTTTAGATCTGTATAAATATGGGCGTGGCACAGTACTAGGTTTAGTTATACATAGTTTAGATATTAAAGATGGTTCATTACTTAAGATGGCGACCATTAAGTTGGTAATCGTTGAAACACATTTGCATAAATAAAGGTACTTGTGAGAATTTGTGTTTCAAGTTTTATTCTATTAAGTATAAGAATAACGTAATTAGTTAGTTTTTCAACATGTGAACAATAGTCTTGCTCTGTGCAAGCCATAGCAACTGACGGCATGTGTAACATTACTTCTTTTAAGTTAAAATTTTAGAATATATTTTTGTAATTAGTTTTCAATGTTGGTAATTACACAATAATGTGTTTTTTTATAATATATAATGTGAAATCAAATCTGGCATTGTGCACTTGACATTGGGGTAGAGAAGAATGAAGTGTTTTCTGTTTTAATAAATACTTGTTAATTAACAGAAACACAAATATTACAAGATCATCAATAATCTTTAAATCTAATTCCTCCAATTTTCAAGGGTATGAAAATTATCTCAACAATGTTGCATATATATATATATATATATATATATATATATATATATATATATATATATTTATATATATTAAACACAATTTCATTTTTTTAGAAGGGTACATGACTTCAGAATACTTTATGGTGAATTATTTTACTTTTAGTTGCATTTCCTTCTTTCTCTTTACGAATTGGATTTCCCTCTTAAAGCTGTGATATTTGGAAAAAATGTACTTACTATCGTTTAAATATATTTAAATTTTAGTTTTGAAAATCCATTAATATCTAATAAGAACAACTTCAGGGGGTGTTGCCTTGAATTTTATGTTTCGTTATTGTTGAAAAAAGTTACTATTCTGAATAATTCACAGTAATAATTAATCCAAAAATATTATAAAATAACTTAGATTTTACTTTATCATTGTTTAACATAAAATTGGTTTCTTCTATTTTTCTTCTCAGGAAAAAAGCTTAATTAACTGTAGTTTGTAATTATGGCAATTTGATTGATTCTAACTTGATTGATTTTACTTGATTATTTTCTTCCTTAATTCTTTGACTTATTCCTAACTAAACATCGTATTACATCAAACACAGGTTTGAAATACTCTGATCCATACTTATTTAACAAATAATTTTTCTTAAAAAATTTAGTTATTGCAATTTTAAATTAGATCAAACTTTGAATGTTTCTATCTTGGTTATGTTTAAAGTCATATTGAGTTACTTTTCTGAGAAAGCCAATAATTAATTTATTCAATTTTGACATTTCTAGACGTAGAATATGAAATGTTGAACAAAATTAACCCCTCCCTCTTGTTTCAAAGTCATACTCCTTTATCTCTTGCCCTTTTGGTACAGCACCATTTTCAACTTAATCTTATTAAAAATATCATTATCCTAATTTTTTATAATTCCTGGTCCCATTTTTACTACTGAAAGTGACATTTTCTTTGCCTTGCTCTCCTGATCTTCTATGAACTAGGTGTGAAGTTGTAGCATCTTGCTTTTAAGAATTATTGACATTTTTAAAACTTCCATTTATTTAGTAAATTTTTTATAATCATGATTTTTGTGTCCTGTCAATGTCCATAATTAATTATGCTACTTTGAAGTGATAGTTATTTCTATTAGTATCATTCCATGGTTTTAATGTTAGTATTATTATTTTAAAATTACATGGTTTCGTTTATAGTTATTGCAAAGCTTACTTTGACAGTAATTGCAGTAGTTTGAATTGAAAGTAGTAATTGGAGAGAATCACAGGAATGCGAAGTATGAAAACTGTTTCTCTCACAAAATATCCATCCGCACTACAGGATGTATAATGAATGATGGTTCCTTCATTCATGTTACTGCACCTCCAGCATGGTACCATTATAAAGCTTAGGTAGTATCCGATTATGTGTTCCAGAATTATTGGTGCTCCAACTTTCAGGCAGAGATTGTGAGGTGGAATCCCTGGTGGATTTAAAGTGTGGAGCAACTCCACAGGGTAGTGGACCACATCCTCTATTTCCACCATGGAATCTACATCAACAATCTCAGAAGAAGATTGTCCAATAACGAATCATTAATGGTGGGTTGTTGTTCTTTAGCATAAACACAGCTCTCTGCATATTCGGGGCTTTAATATCTATAATTCACTCAAATCAGGTTAAGTTGTATCACATAGTCTTCAAATATTTAACAACTTCACACAGAATTTCTGGAATGTGGAGTTTGTTATCTTCTTCGTTTAACCAAAAAGTTTATCACCAATTTCTAGAAGTAACTAAGAAATCTCTTCAGCTTTCACATCACCTTTGAGATGGACACTCATATTGACTCGCAAGGATAGGACTTGGACGTTAGGCAGATAGGATGTTATTATACAGGTAGGATGACTTGAATCAGGCTTTTATCTCATTAACCCTCAAACTGGTAGACAGCCCGGTTTTAACAAATGACAGGGTCGTGGCAACTGTCATGGCTCACTTCACCAACTATAAAACACGTATTTTGCAATTCAACATTACGCCCACTTAGAATTGTCGTATCGCAATAAATAAAATACCGTTGGAAAGCTAATGTTCCGTAGATGCATAATCATGCAAAAAAACCACAAAACATTTTAAATAATATTCCAAAAATTGGTGAAGTTCGCATATTTTTTATGCGTAAAATCGTAAATTTCAACTCTGCGCCTTTTCGTAAACGGGACGCCATATTTCCCGATATGATTACAAATCTATATTTCTGTCAAACGAGTTGACCAAAACACAGTTCTATAGATCACATCTTTCTCTTTCAAACCGTAGATTACAATTTTTTCTGCGTCTCACAGATCCAGAGATATTTCTACTTGACGAAACTAGAAACTTGACGGGACGAAATTCAATTGGCATTCGGTGCAGTTAACGAAATGATATAATCGATTACTGAGTTGAATTTTTGTAATCGAACTTTACAGTATGTTGTAGAGGAAATTTCATTCTACAAGTTGGTACTACTTGACATACTGTACAGTTATTTTCATATTCTTCTTTTCAAGACCAAACATTGTCAATCTTACGCGATGCCGTGAAATAAAATAGACGCAAAAGGGCGTGACATTTGTGTAATATTTTTATTATTTCTTTTATTTTGAAGGTTTGTGTATACAAATTGTATATAAATTGTGTATACAAGTTACAATATATGTGTTTTTATTTCTAAAGTTTATGTTTTTGAGTGAATTTCGAGTGTGTATATGGAATAACCTAAAAGGCAAGTTTTAATTCCAGCCTATATGCAAATTTTCTTATTTTAGTGTTTTATATGATTATACAAGTGAATATGTGTGTTATTCTTTCTAAAGTATATTGTCTTAGTAAAATCTAATGATTTTGTCTTAGGCCTAGCTTTAGAAAGTTACTAATTACGCCTAAATGATCGAGGTGTCAACCTAACCTTCAAGCGTCAGAATATCAATATTTTGAAAATCGTCATTTTTATTTTGAAAATGTAACAAATTATTTTTTTCCCCTAAATATATTCACAAATATATTACAAATCTCAAGTAATGGTTGAAAAAATTGCAAAAAATCTATTAGTATGTTATTCATTACCATTTCTGTGAAATATCTGCTCCGTTACTCTTCGATTTTTTGGTATTTGACCAAAAAACTCCAAATGTGATACATCTAACATTTTTTTTCACTACACACCTACATTCTATGCACCTTTCTGAACATAATGGTATATAGTACTCTTGTATAAAATATATATTACTATTTTTGGAAAATTATTGAATGAAAAAAGGTCTAATTACATTTTTTTATAAAATATTTTTTATTTAAATTTTTTAAATGTAACAATTTTTTTTTCCTAAATATATTCAAAAATAATACAAAAAAATTGTGTATATCTTAGAAAAAGGTAGTAAGCTATTGATTTTGGGTGATACAAGTTTTTCTGAAAAAAAGTTAATATCATTTTTGACATCTAACATACTTACTCCAAAACCGTTTCAAAAAATTTTTTTTTTATTACATAGATGAATTCTATGCATCTTTCTGAGAAAAATGATATCTTATAAGTTAGGTTTTGTATACAAATAATATATTTTATTAATTTTTAAACAAACGAAGAATTTTAAAAACAAATTAACATACGCCAGCTTTAGGGTTAACCCTTGTAATAGTAGTTAGGGTTAACCCTATGCAAACCCAGTGGCATACAACTCAAATGACCCTTAAACGCCACTTTACGAAAGGCAGACAACTGTAAAAAACTATGATATTGCAACTCGTCATTAGGGTTACTTAAAACCATCCTACCGAAATAAATGTTATATCATTGTAAACCTGACATTTCGTAAATGCATATACATGTAATCAAAAGTTCATAACGCTATAAAACGCTATAAAAATATTTAATTAATTGGTAAAGTTTGGTGTTTTTAGGCATAAAAATGGCGACTTATAAAACTCGGACTGAGAAAGCAAATATGGCGTCGTTCTTTGCCATATGTCATACTGTACGTAACCAACCATTTTAATTGTAAATAGTACTGTTTTTAGTACAAATCTTTACCTATCCAACAGAGTTCGCCACATGTCAGTAACACAAATCGTTTTCATTCTACATTGTGTTCACGACAAAAACCCGTTTTACAGCAAAAAAAAAGTTGTTTTCTTCAACTTAACTTTTAGCCTAGTAAATGGAGTCGTAGAGAAATGAATTATACACCATTGAAAAGCTCGTTTTTCAAGCTTTTAGAGCTGTGTAACCTGATTTTCGTAGAGAGAATAGACAAAACAGAAATAAATCTCGTAGTTCGGCAGTTTGGCCGGCAGAGAGCTGCAGTTGACGGGACAAAAACTCTAACATATCTTCGGATCTGGATTAGTCCATATATAGATTACTATTTGTCTTAGCTCACAGATGTTTATCTCTTTGTAATACAGACCTTTCCAATGATATAAACCATCACGTTTTAGTCGTTCATAATGTAGGCTTACTTTCATAAAGAACAGCTGCGTTTCGGAGTTTCCGTTGCAAACGAAATGAAAATGGTGTGCGTGTTGTTCCTTTTCGACATATTTCTTGTGATAAATCGAGTGTTTTGATTGATTATAAAAGTGTATTATATAAGTTTATATGTGTGTTATTCTTTGTAGAATCTATAGTGTGTTATTGTTATAGTGAAATCTAGTGATGTTGATTTAGGCCTACAAAGCATTAGTTACAAAGCTTAGATGTGTAGGCCTCGTTATTTATTCCTTTTTACTGGTAAGTGCTTTTATAATTTTGAAAATTTTAGAATTTGATTTTTTTTTTACCAATTGTTATTCATATTTATACTAGGAAACGTTTGTAATACTCGTAAAAAAAGTAAAACTAGATTTTCTATGCTCAATTGGACTTTTAAGAGAAATTTGGCCTTGGATTCTCGTGTTTTTTTTTTGTTCTTTGCAATACTGACTCCAAAATTATTTTTCAAACTTTTTTTAAATTACACTACTAAATTCTATGCACATTTCTGAACATAATGAGATATAGAACTTTTGTATAAAATATATATTACTATGTTTGGTAAATTGTTGAAAATAAAATGACCAATGTCCCGAAATTCATAAAATAATTTTAAAAATTTTGAAAATGTAACAATTTTTTTTTTCCCGAAATCTATTCACAAATATATCACTAAAATTTTGTAAATCTTAGAAAAAGGTGGTAAGCTATTGATTTTGGATGATACAGGTTTTTATGAAAAATGATAACTTCGTTTTTTGACGTGTAACATACTTACTCCAAAACCGTTTCAATTTTTTTTTTTTTATTACATAGATGAATTCTATGCATCTTTCTGAGAAAAATGATGTCTTATAAGATAGGTTTTGTATAAAATTAATATATTATTAATTTTTAAACAAACGAAGAATTGTCAAGAAAATTAACATGGGACAATTTAAGGGTTAACAACAGCTTCCCAATTAACATTACGATTTTTCTCAATGTATATTCTGACAGCCTCCCTATGAAACAATATAATATTTCAGAGTCCATTTCTTAAAAACCTCTCTATTAACGTTTAGATTTTTCTCATCATTACCCTGTACTAATTGCCTATGATCATAGGGAATTTTTCAGTATATTTGATTAAAAAATATAATAATATAATAAAATATAATATAATAAAATATAATAATATATTAAAATATAATAATATTTGATTAACAGTCTCCCTGTTAAAAAAAAAATAAAAATTTATCTATAGTGTATCTAGCTTGGTGCATTTTACCTATTTTTTCCTAATTGGAAGGAGTATCTTTGGAACTGTTGTCCAACTCAGGAGAAGAAATCAGATCAGGCTCAGGCATAACAAAAGGACACTGCTTTTAGGAAAATCAGGGGGTAAGATAAATCAGTAAAAGCAAATTCATAATCGGTTTTGTCTTTGACAGAGCGCTGGAGAACTACTTACAGGGCTGGTTATGTAAGGTTAGAGTGAGAAAAAAAGGGGTGGTTGTTGAGGAGTAGAAACATATTGAGTTATGACCAGTTCAAAATTTGATGACACCATGGGACCAGAATACCTAAAACGTAATTGGGCCTTTCCTTAAAACAGGCTCTTCAGACTGTACCTTGCTATCAAGATTTATCACCAGATGGTGAGGTTACATTTTATCAGGGTATCTAATTTACGTTGTATATGGTGCAGAAGGACATATAAGCCAGGTACTCAACTATGATTCTGTGTATAGTACCACACAACATCATAGTGAACTCTTGAAACCATCGCTAGTGGTTACAAATATGCTACACAACACTGACCCATACCTAATGTGCCAGCGAGTTAGTAACGTACATGAAATAAGATATGAAATTACTTTTTTAAATTAATCCATCCCCCTTCATAGGTACAACACAGTGAAGTACCATAGGCATTGAGCTAACTTGAAAGTGTGAAAAACATTTGTTCACAAGTATTACTAGAGAATTCATCTATTGATATTGTGATGGTTCAAAGCAGTTTTTTTAAGTAAACTAAATATTACTATTCTAAGCCTATTCTTCCATTATCAGGGTAAAGTTTACTTATGATAGCCCAGTATAAAGTCTAGCTACTCTTCTGACAAAATTTAACAAATCTATATTTTGGGTAAAAATTGAGACGGTTTTCTGGCCCTCTCAACAGACACAATGATACACAGACATTCTTTACACAATTCTACATATTACACTCTAATTTCAACTATACATACCCTGTATTGTATTTGATACATTGTAGGAATACCTCTGCCTTTATAATCACTTATATTCGGTAACACTTCGGCTTGACCAAATGAAGGTGTTGATACTTTAGGTCCATTCCTTACCACAGGATAAGCTACGGAAACAAACATATAAATTTATAAACAACATATTTAATGCAAATAAAATTATTTGTTATTTTAAAAATTTTCAGTACGGTAGCCATTTATACACGAAGGAAGGATGAAAACTCCACTCTTCCTTGGATCAGCAGTAAATATCATTTCAAAGAAATGGAGTACAGATATATTTTCGTTTTTGTTTAATTTTGAAGAACCAATTTGTTCAAATTGAACCAACTAGGCCATCATCAAATTACAAAGACGAAGAGAAACAAGTTTCTCAATCATTAGGCTATGTGTTGATTCCAAGAGAACTGTAATAGACTGCTATATAATTAATGTAATAATAAAGCAGTAATTATATTAATTACAGTAATTTGTTAGCTCAATAATTGATTTGTTTATTTACCTCTGTTGTACATATACTTAAAACATAACCTAGTAGATTACCAACCAATCACAAATTCACAAACCATTCTCTTTAAAAAATATGTTGCTCATTTATGACTGCTTTAAAATCAACAAATTAACAGTATCATGTTTCAATAGTTATTGTAACTAACTTAATGTAATTTAATATATATACTTATACTTCAACAAGTTCAGTTGGTCCACGGCCTACTCCACACTCAAAAATTATCTGGGAGTAAAAATAACCTACCATTGTAAAAACAAAACGTGACCATCATCATTAAAAACTTATTGTTGTAAAAACACTCTAATTTCGATTTTATACAGTAATAAATATATTTATATATTCCCTTGTGAGTGTTTGCTAGAAAGTTTTTGAAATAATTTTACCATTTAAAAGAGGAAATACTTTACAGAAGCCACAAGGAAAATAATATTTTTTATGATAATAGCCTAATCTTTTATGGATCTAGTTGGTTCTAATGCAACAGCTGTTATTAAATTTGTAAAACTGTTTTTTTTTAAGTAGAACATTTGACTAGGTAAAAAATTTAATATTTGTCTTCGTCAAATTAGTTCTAATTATGTGTATACAATCTTGATGATCAGTCAATTAGTTTTCGAGATACAGCGTTAAATTATATTTATTTATATTTCACTGTATAGAAAAGAAGCTCTGCTCATACTGTTAGCTCAACTCCAATAAGAATTATATTCTTTATAATCTTATGTAAAACTACAAAGTCTATTCGCTTTTTACTAATTGCTGATATATATATTAGTTACCTTTATTCTATATTACTTTATTATATTTTTTACCTTTATTATATTAGTAGCCAAAGCAATTATTTTATTTTTTTTCCTAGAAACAATACAGCGCTGTTTCACCGTTCACAGTCGGCTTTGTCAGGTGTAGGCTTAACACTTAAATAAAACACAACACGACACTGAGAATCCATTATCAACCTTCACTTCAGTCTCCGTTCAGAAACACAGAAACAATGGCGCGGCCACGCCTGTATAAAGATTATATGACATTTGGCGAAGAGTTAACTTCAGATAGATTTTATATTGTTTTTTTGTGTCGTGTTATCGTGTGTGTTCAGTGTCGTTATGAGTTTTATTTAAGTGTTGAGCCTACACCTGACGAAGCCGGCTGTGAACGGCAAAACAGCGCTGTTGTGTTTCTACAACAAAAAAAGAATTGCTCTGACTACTAATAAAGGTAACTAATATATATATATATATCCAATTAGAAGCTAATGGGTAAATTTAAACCTTCTAAAATAATCAAAACATTTCTTTAAAATATATAAAAATATGAATCTTTATTACCATCAACTCATAATAATTTATCTTTATTTTTGGAATATGGAAATAAGTCACCACACAAACTAAGACACGAAATCACACATTTCGTTGTTCAAAACTGCTATGCAAAGATATTTTTATAGACATAATTATAATTTATATAATATAATTAATAACTGTTACACCGTATGAGCTTGTCATTAAATGTTTGTAAGTTAATTAACTTCCTGTGATATACTTCAGTATGAAAATGATTAATAATACCAATGTATACAAATTTTTTGGTGTTCCTAATTTTACATTTAAATTTTCCCTTCAAACAAGAAGATTAACTTAACTCTTTTCTAAACTATTATAGTTTACTGTTTAATGCTACCAGCTCACTAAATTGCTTTGCTATGTGGTAGAAAGGTTTGTTTTTATCTCAAACATTGATAATTCTACTGTCACTCAATGTTATTACTTACACTTGTCACATATACCAAAGCAAAGCATAAAACCATCATATTAAAAAAAAATCCTTTAAAATTACAGCTCATGGACTTTGGAATATTGCTGGAAAATATTAAAAACATCAAAGATAGAAGATCCCAAGTAAAAAAATTACGGTGTTATTTTTGTTGTGTAGTATTTTGTAGTTTCTGGTGCTCAGATGGTTTTGCTAATTTTTAACCTTTACTTTTACATTTGTAAATAATTCAGTTTTATATTATATTATTAACAGTCATTGTTTAAATAACATTATATTTACTATGTTTTAAAGAAACATTATTTAATTTTATTATTAATTGATTACTGCAGTATTTTATTTTTCTATCATGTAATTTTTTTTGTAATGCTCGTGTTAAAAAAATGTATTTCATGGGAGTAAGGATTTTTAAAAATAGTATAGTGACAAGTCTGGAGAGGAGTGAAGATCAGTTGGTAGAGCATTCATTTATCTAAAACAGTTCGAACTAATGAACCATCACTGGTTACATGGGTTCGAGGACGGTGATGGTGATTCCCACATGTTACTAGGTACTCTCCCTTCTTCGTTATTCCACTCCACACACTCCACAGGGGGGAGGGGGTGCAGACTACCAGCACCTCCTACTAAGAGGGCATTGGTATCCCTCACAGTCTCCTGTCAAACACTCACATAACACATAAATTAACTTATATATAAAGGGATATGTAAAGGGTGTTTCAAAAAGGACTTTACAACTTTGAAAATTCATATAAAATTCTAAAAAGGTACAGAGCTCGTTTTGGTGTTGTTTTAAAGGGAAACACATCAAGTTTTGACTCGCGTAGTCCTCTAGTGTCTAATTGCGCCGCACAAGCGCTAGCGGCAGTTACGTCAAAGATGGCTGCCTTCACTGGACCTGAGAGTGCTAGCTGTGTGTTTTGGTTTGAAGAATCAAAGTCGGCGACAACAGTCCAGCGTAATTTTTGTACCAAGTATGCTAAAGATCCTCCTAGTAAGCCTACAATTTATGAGTGGGATAGATGTCAGGTCGTCCAAGCACATCTGACAAATGTTGAGAAAACATTTGCATTTGAAACCTTACCGATACTCGCTTTTACAAGCAATTAAAGACACTTATAAGAATGCCCGTGATAAATTCTGTGTGGATATGTTAAATCGAGTGGATGATGATGAACATTTCTTTGACAACATAATCTTTTCTGACAAGTCAACTTTTCACTTAAGTGGCAAGGGTAACACACTGCAGGATTTGGGGCAGTGAAAATCCACATGAAACATTGCAACATGTTTGTGATAGCCCTAAAGTGAACGTTTTTTGTGCATTGAGCAAGAGGAAAATGTACGCCCCTTTTTTCCAAGAGAGAACCATCAATGGGATACTGTACCTTGATATGTTGCAACAATTTTTAATACCACAGATCGATGAGGATGACCGAGAACGAAATGTTTACTTCATGCAAGATGGCGCACCACCACACTATCTGACTGACGTCCGGGATTTTCTCAATGACCGCTTTCCAGGTCAATGAATTGGCCGTGCTGCGCCAATTGCATGCCCCCCCCCTCCGTTCCCCAGACCTGACACCACTAGACTTTTTCTTCTGGGGTTTCATAAAAGATATGGTGTACATACCCCTTTTGCCGGCTACTCTACCCGAACTTAGAGCAAGAATTTACGCTGCCGCTGAATAAATTACACCTGAAATGCTAGTGCGAGTCTAGGAAGAAATCGACTACCGATGGGATGTCTGCAGGATAATCAACGAAAGCCACATAGAATATCTTTAGTTTAAGGTAAAAAACTTGAAGTGTTTTCCTTTAAAACAACACCAAAACCATCTCTGTACCTTGTTTCATTAAATTTATATGAATTTTCAAAGTTGTAAAGTCCTTTTTGAAACACACTGTATATATATATATATATATATATATATATATATATATATATATATATATATATATATATACAGTCATTTACACAGCTCATCTCAATTACTCAATTACTTACACTTTCACCATCTTTTAGGGCTTTTATTTGTGCTGTATATCTCTTTCTTAAGCAGAGATTCCTCACTTGGCAACAGAGTGATACAATTCTGCCATTCTTACCAGATATTAAAACCATTTATGGGAATGAGAAAGAATGAATGCCGTCATCATATATGTTCCATCTGGGAGTAGGGATGAGCATTTTGATTGCTTTGGTAAAATCAATACACAAATCCTGATATGTGCTTTGCACTGCCGAGGATATTAACAGTTCGAGTTCGGGAACCGGCCATCCTAGCTGTGCTTGGTAAACAAATGGACGTTAGGTTAATGGAGGTTGGAACCCATAACTGATTCGGTTAGATCAAGTCAATAATGTTTAATGAGTACATAAGTGGCTAGTCAGTAGTAACTTAGGGGTGAGGAACCATAATTTTGGTCCGAAACTCACCTCTATGTTTAAGGGGGGCACTGAATACATTTACTTCAGTCCCTCTTAAATTTGGAACTCGTTTTAGAAGAAGCTGCCTTGGCTACTAGCTATGCTGGGCATGTCTAATTATTGACTGTGCGATTCTTTATCTATGAAGTACTGGACGAAAAAACTTACGGATAATTTAAATTCAAAAGCCATATCAGAAAAAAATAGTAGTACTACGAGACTTCGTTCAGCTTTGCCTGAAAAGTCTGTTACTATTAGTGAAATAGTAAAAACTAAGGAAGGTGGACATTGAAGTCGGTTGTGCATATTACTCATAAGATCGGATGTAATATGTTTGGATTACCATATATGGTGTATTTTCTGCTTATACATACATAGCAACATCTGCCGAACTCTTTTCTGTTTTTAAAAGGTCTTAATACCGTTCCATCTGGTATTAATCTTTTGTGTTCCGATTCCACAAGTGCTTTACAGGCTATCTAGGATATGTATTATAAGAATCTCCTGGTTGAAGATATTTCATGTTCCATACACAGATTCCAGCTACGAGACGTCAGAGTATCATTTTGCTGGATACCTGAACATTGTGGAATTTCGAGAAACACAAAATATGACGAAGTGGCAAAGGAAGCTACCACAGAGTGTCATGGCATCTGACTTTGTATTGACTGTGAAATTAGTTTCGAATAAGCAATGGGAAGAATAATGGACATATATACAGTTCAATAAGCTGAGGAAAGTAAAAGATACTGTCCGTACATGGAATACATCCATACATCCCAATCATCATGGTGAATATCCATGTTCCTATCGGTCATTCCATGATGAGTCGTTGGTAGAACACATGAATATCCATTTTGTCAAGGTGTGTTGTCAATTAAGCACATCCACATTGACTGTGTTGATCCAAAAGGTGTGTGTAGGACATTTGCCCTACCCAATAATATTCAGGCGATGTTGGAAAGTAATACTCAGATCCTTGATAAGGTATTGATTGTCCTTTTTGAATAGTGTGAATATTTTTGGTAAGATTTTAAAAATTTTGATTTGCTTATTGGAGGGTTCTTAAAAACATGTTACACTTGTTGTCTATTTAATATTATCATATATTATCCTTGTTAATTTTTAGCAGGGCCCATTTACAGCCCTGTAATATTTGTTTTTTATTTTATTTTATTTATCGTTGTTAACTTGTTGCAGGGCCTCTTTACAGTTTTGTAACATGTTATTGTTAATATTTACTTATCATTTTTAATTAGGTTTTGTTTTGTTAATGATGTTCATTATTGAAACAACAGCTGACAATAATACGAACAACTATACAAATTTAATTTAAATATACTTACTGTCTTTGCAGTAAGGAGGATAATATCCTGGCTCACAGGCTACACAGTGGCCTGTGTAGATATCACAGGCTCTTTGGTTGTCACAGTGACCACAGTCTTCATCACAATCACTTCCATACTTTCCTGGTTGGCAGTCTGTAATTAAGTGTTTACAAGATTAATTAATAGTCACAAACGGATTATAAAAAAATAAAAAAAAGAAGTTTATTATTGTCACTTATTGTTCTTATCATTAATTTCTTCAATACATGTATACTTCCACTAACTATATATATACTTTATATTGCTTTGTTACACTATACATTTTATATATAATAGTTAAGTCGGGCAATCAAAGAAATAAACCTTAACATTAATATAAAAACTAACACAAATAGTAAATTGAGATTGATAAGCCTAGTAACTTGACAAAAACTACATAAGAAGGCAACATAGTTAAATTAAAATACAATATTAGTTAATGTTTGGTACAAATAAGTAACTAAAATAATGACTATTAGAAGCAATTAACAGTGTTTACAAACCTTGGTAGTTGTAGATTAAAGAAACAAATACAAGAGAAAACAAACATCTAGAATGAAAATTTAATATCAATGGGAAGGAGATAAACAAATATAATTCAGATGCACAAAAGGAATCTAGTATCAATTTATAACAGAATAAACTTTTTAAATGAATAGAAATAACATTTCGAAATGTAAAAATTTAAAAGAAAAGTAAACTGAAAACAGTTTTAAGAAAGTTGCAATGATGATGCAGATTTTGCTGCTTTTAAGAAATTATTGTGAAAGTTTTGCTCATAGCAAAAACCCTGCTCCATGGACTTTGCTGTTAGAAGTTTTAAGGAATTACTACTTAAATTATATCACTTAAAGTTTTGCTTCATTCTTGTTGCTACCATCGATAAAAATACAAAATGGTATTTTTTAAATTTACTATTTGAATAGTACCATTTACCATAGTAGTTGTTTTTGTTCTAAGCACAAGTACATTTTTTTAGCAATATCGCTATCAGGAAACATTTTGTAGAAAAGTGCACCTGCATAATTGGAACTACTGACAGGAATATTATGTTCTAAAAGAAGAACATTCTGATTTTTTTTTTTTTTTTTAAATGGAATTAAGTTTCCTATATATCTCAATGGAATTAACACAAGACTTGTATTTTTTCGTATCAATATGTTTTACTGTATCCCTTCGAACTCCATGTGAAACAATGAAATCACACTGACAAATGGAAAATTTATTGACTCTAAAATTGACAGAAACTCTTCCACAAAAGATTTATTTTTAACGCAATTGTATATTCCTTTAGCCATGATAACACATCAAACAACACATTAATAATTAATCAATAATGGATTAATTTACTTACTCTCTTCACAACGTCTTCCAAAATATCCCGGAGCACAGTGACAGCCCATGGCAGGAGTACAAAGACGTAGACCTTGACATTCATTAGAATATTGTGAGCAAACACCTTTACAATCTGCTCCATACCTATTGCGGCCACAAGCTACACACACAAAAAATGGTAGGTGCTGAAACTTCAGTAATAATATAATTGTTATTTTATTTAACACAAAAGGGAACAAAACTTCATTATCCTGTCAGTGTGATGATTCAACCCCAGATTATGCCTCACATATTATTTGTTCTTTTGTTTTCTTGAGATAAGCACAAAATATACAGACTTACATAGGAATACAACTGCACAAACTTTATTACCATGTTGTTTTCAAAGTTTTTAATATTTAATAGTAAAATTAAAATATTTTTGAGATTTTAAAATTAATTTGTCATAATTTCAAATTCTAAAAATCATACGTCTACTTTAACCCAAACAGAGTGTTAGAAAAACTTGAAGAAAAAAACTGAGTATTAGAAGGTTTAAATCAATCATGGATTCCCATCTTTAATCCAGATAGTTTTTTTAATAAGTAGTAAGATAGTCACGTGATAAGTAATGTTTATGTTATATCAAAAAAATGAGGGTGAAACCAATTTTTCATAAACTACTCCTTCTTGTGAAATAACCAATGCACAACAAAGTAAATATCATAAAAAGATAAAATATGTTTCAAAGTAACTCTAATATTTTGTCATATAGGGAAGAGTGGTCATCTGGTAATCTAGGTCATATTGCACAATACACAGATAGTTTATTCCAGAATCAGTAGTCTGGGAACAGTGGATACGGTGACTCTACATGCCTTACTGCCAGATTAGATCAATTCTGCTGTACTGTGCAACTTTAGTCTACACTATATAAAAGTAAGAATGTCCTGATTCTTTGTGATAGTCAAGCTGCAAACAAAACCTTCACTCTATCCATGATCTTCCAGGTTGGTGTGGGACACTAACCTCTTTCTTCTGTCTTCATGTACTACCATTCAGCTAAAGTCAGTGATGGGGGCATTGTGGGATTTAGCAACATGAGCTGTTAGAGATTTTGACCAAAAGAGAGTGAGTTCCAACTCACTTTGTAGAACCGAAAAAGATCAGTTTTTCCACAACAAGGTATCCATTATGAGCTACGAAGAAATACCTGGGTCGATGGCATTAGTTTAGTGACCAGATTCTGAACTAACTTGAACACTTATTCGGTGTGACATGAGATCTCTTCAGAAAGTTATTTCAATCAGCATGGTCATTTCTAATGTAAACAAGTCATTGAGACTGCTGCACATATTTCATATGACAGTATGATGTTGCATCACAAGGTAGAGAGGATCATTGGATCTCAACAACCAGAAGCATACCTACATCTTGGGCAATATTCTGAAGCTTGTCAAAGGAACTGGAATTGGTTTGAGGAGTTAGGGTATAACATAGAGCGTAAACTTAAATTCAGTTTGTGTATGAGATTTTAGAGCATTTGATGACTACTAGTAGCCCCCTCCAAAAAATATATATATATATTTATCATTTTAATAAATTTTTGGATAGATTATCGAGAAACATACTTTAGTAATCTCAAATAATATTTAGATTCTAACTTGCTCTTTTTTGTTTTATTCTGTGGTGATCCACTCGACTTTGAGGGATCACTGCCAAAGATAAGCGAGGCGATGCGTGCACATCGGGAGGAGACGCAAGCGAGTCTACACAGTCGTCAGTGAATGCTTCGATGGACCAGTTGTAAGTTCGCGTGGTTTCTTATTCTGTGAGTAATTAACCTAAATGACTGCCTAAACCATGAATTGCGGGGTCTGATCGACCCCCTGGGACTACGCAGTCATTCGTAGGTCAACCCAGTAAATTAAGAAAGAATTATTATGGCCTAAAGGGTTTAATATAATTCTCCAATCACGCCCTGTCCCTAACCGTAAGTTGTAACGATAAGCTAATCAATTATATCAATTAGTAAGTTAGTTTAGTAAACTAATTATAACTCATTATATGCTGGCTGTAAACATAGTGATTAGTTGGGTGGAGACTAAGCGTAATTAACGGTCGGAATATATTTAACGGTAAGTCCTAGCATGTTTTCCAAACTCCCATTCCGCGACTTAAGCGGTTCAAACGTCAGGTTGACGTAGCTTACGGTGGGAGCTCGAGAAGATTAGGTTGGGTGGGGATATCGGCTGCCTGGCCGGGGACGATTGTTTGGAGCGAGGAATGATGAAGGAGGTCTTAAAAGGTTAGGTAATATGTCGCTCTCGGGTCGTAGTATGGGAGATCGGGGACGGAGTAGGTGTAGGGGCGAGGTGACGGAGTGAGGGGAACGGGTTGTCGCCACACAGGGCGAGGTGCGAGATTCTGGCACTTAGAAGGGCCGTAACATTGGTGTTCAGGTGAGGTGTTCTCTTGGCCCTTAGAAAGGCCTTTCGCTAGTGTGGTGGCCGTGGATAAATTCTGGCGGCGCTCTCTACTGATGCGGCGCTGGATCCGCCTTACGGCTCTCCTCTGATGGTTTTGTCGCCTCCCCGACATCCAGCCAGGGGTCCGCCGGGTAACCACTACCCTACTATCTTTCCCTATCGGGAGGCGGTGTAGTGGTTGCTTGCCGGGTTTCCCCTATTTAGCTGTTTCCCTGTCGGGAGGCGAGTTTGGTGAAGGAGGTGAGTTGCAATGAAGTACAAACATATACGGTAAAATAGGAGTCTCTTATCTCCTTTAGGCACCCTTGATGTGGCGAAAGGTGGTCTGGTGCCTGAACAGTTCCACTGTCCAGGGAGAGCAGAGTGATGATGGGTAAGTCTCCGAAGAGAGCCTGAAGAGCTGTGTGTGACGTCTCTGTGGAGAGAGAGTCTGGAGAATGATCTGGTCTCAGTGAAGAGAAGAGAGTGATGAGTGATCTAGGTTCTAGTCTCCAAGGAGAGCTAGAAGAAGAGTAGATATCTCGTCCCTGAGGAGGGAGATGGAAGAGTAGATGATTTGGTTAGAAAAACGTCTGGTTTTATACGTTTTTCGGGGTGTCGAACAATGGAGAAGCCATTGTTCGACTTTTACTATTATGCGATCCAATCACAGGCCGGCTAGAGGCGTGGGTGGCATAGCGTGCTGTGATTGGGTCATACAATCTGCGTTTTTGGTGTTCGGCGAGAGACCGTCCGCGGCCTCTCGCGAGTTGAGTCTGGACCAATCACGAGCTGCCCTTTACTGTTCGACAGTAAGGGAGATGTAGATGTTTGGTTGGCCCAGAGCTTCCGGCACAGAGGTCCAGGAGAAGTGCGGGGAAGTGGTGTGACCAAACGCCGAGAAGTGTTGGATTGAGTGAGTTGGGTAAATTAGTTCCAATGTAAAGGGCGATTACAAGGTCCTAACCAATAACCAGGGCTTACATTTGCCGCAGTTGGTAGCAGAGCAAGTACATCCACGGAATGCAAAATTATCAAATTATTTTTTTTCCCTTTGTCTCAGCCTTAACATACGATTGTCCTATGTCTCAGCCATTTTTTGGAAAATTAATCCGCCATTTTGTTTTTTGCCTTTTCCGGATATAGCCGCCATTGTTTCTCCACGATTTCTTGCAACAAAATATTATATTATTTAATATTTCCAAAAAAATTTTCTTTCTCGCGTAAATCCCTTATAAGTAAGTTTATTAAAATCATTAAGCAAATTTAATAAAATTTTCTTCCAAATTGGGCGTGATCTTTTTCCGCGTAATTTAAATCACCCCCCCCCTTTTTCATATATAAATTTTTCTCTCCTTTTCCACCCTTTTCTTTTGTTAATTCAGGATAGGGTAGGTATTATATTTTTAACTGTTGTTTTCTATGGTTCAGCGAGTCTGGTAAGTCAACTAATTTAATTACTTAATTATTCAATTATTATTTAGCTTTAGTGATAGTATTATTTCTATTGTTACATATTAAAATATTTCCCCCCCTCACATTTCGATTTTTTCTGAAACTAAATTAATTAAAACGTAAAAGTTAGTAAGGTAATTTATGTTATGTTACAAGTATTTTTTTATTCCCCTTTTAATTATGTAAGTTAATCGTGTTGCAATTATATTTTTATGAACTAAACCCTATGTACGGGCGTCATTTTGTAAGTTAATTCAATGAAATCTATATTTTATCTATTCAATTCTTTTCATCTAATCAATTAATTAGTTCAGTTTATGCTTTAAGAGCTTTTAGTCAAAAATTCAAGTTGCTTCAGTTTGTAAGTCTGCGTTCTTACAATACCATTTTTATTTTACCTAAAGGCAGGGTTACAACTTTAATCGTACTTACAGTTACTTCAACAACATGATGATGGTTAATACAATGAATCTAGCCAGTCATTTTAATTATAACGAAATCTCCTTTTTATTAAAACAGAGAAAAGAAAACATATTATATGTAAATCGACAGACAAATTATTTAAATCTAAGAATCAATTTTGATAGTACACAAATTAATAAGTTCTTTCTAAAATTCAATTCAAACGTCTTTTACAGTTCCTTAACACTACTTCTCATCTCCTAATGATTACTGTTTTAAATTTTCACTCTACTCATGGATGTCAGTCCATAATATACTCGCCTACTTCGAAATCACATTTACTTAAATTCCACCATTTTTTCGTGATACTTGAGTCTGTCCAGCCATCCTACAACATGGCTGTCTCACTCTGACTCCTGACTAAGACTTTTACATGTTAACGAAGACTGCTTGCTTCAACCGCTGAACTGAGACTGAGAAAGCCACATTTCTAGAAGACGCTTGGCATAGCTAACGCTCAGGCTCATGGGAAGTTTCTCCAGGGTTCAATTTCCTGCTGGAATGGACTTCTGCAACGTCAGTTGGTTTATCTGGCGCGCACAGTTTGAATTTCATAGTTTATTGTTTGTAATCATTTTGTTATTATTTTTCATTGGGAGATTGTTCAGATACACTTTACAATTATTTATTATTATTATATGATGCTTATTATCTCTATTATTATTTTATATTTATTATTAATATTAATTGTTTTATTATTTTTACTAATTACTAGTTGGAGGTTGTCCCATGCTTACAATTATAATAATTGATATTTCTTTATTATTTAGGAAGTTGTATAAATGTAAAGTTATTGGAAGTCAGTTCACTATTTCAATCTATTTTTGTAAAGATTTGACCTTCGATAAGAATAGTGGTTTTAGATTGTCAATCAACCGCTTATCAGCAGATAAGATCCCTTGGCTCTAAGCCAAAGAAAATACGATCGACTAATTCTGATCTTTCTTCTGCCTAATTTTAAATAATAATTACATTCTGATTATTCAACTAAAATCACTTGCATTTATTTTTTATATTTTATAGCCATGTATGTATAATTTTGAATTATGTATGTCTATATATGTATATATGTATTCACAGGTATTGTCAGCATAACCATATGACAAAAACTTGTAATATTTAACCAAACGATTTTTTAACCAAACCGAGCTTACTATTTTGATGAAATTTTTTTAAATTTTTCATTATTTAGAAATTATACCGCGACTAATTACAACCGACACTTTTTATATTAGCATACTTTCTTTCTTCGGCGACTTACCCGAATTAACGTTGAATTCGAAATACCTTTACCAAATATTGAACAAAATTATTTTATTTTGCCCCAAAAAATTATAAAATTAATTCCAAATTAAATTATACTGTTACGCATCTCTTTTATGTCTACCAAGAGTATCCCGCATAATTACTGACCTAGACTGCGTCACTCGGGGTCAAATTATGATCCTGGATGGTTTATCATTCATTAAAAAAAAAAAGTATATTTGTATATAGTCATAACATTTAGTCACCCTTCTTTTAGATAATTTTTCATTTTCTTTTCTACCGTTTATCTCCACTATGGCGACCGATTGGTCTGGGGATACACCCAAGCCCTTTCCATTCCCCTTAACCGCGAGTATACCAAACCGAAAATGGATTAGTCATCTTTCTGCAATCCAGGCTATCGATTTATTAAAAGAATGGCAAATTCAACCGGCGAGCACCCTTGAGTTAAACCGGGACATCATTCGGGCTGAATTAGACTCTTTAGCGGACGCGGCACGAGCTGCCCATCCAATGTCACCAACACCTCTAAGGACGGACCCAAGGGACCCGTCTACAGCTCAATCGAGTGCCCAAGCGATGATGGGCGATTGGCTCAGGGCTCTCGAGGAATTCAAAAGCTCCACCCACGGAGCCAAACCACCTGCCAACTCCGGTATGCCAGGCCATTTGGTCCAACTCCTAAAGTCGGTTCGTCCTTTTCAAGCCGACCCCATTAACAAATTTTTGACAAAGTTATCGGTAGTCGTCAGGGCCACCAAATTGAATCCGGGGTTTGACAACCAAACCTACTGGATTTGCAAACCTCGGCTTCAGGCCTCTTGCTTTGCCTGGTCGAAAGGGCGATAGCCGCAAACCAGCCGGCCGTGAATTTTAAGACGGAGATTATTTCGACCTATTTTCCGTTACAATATTTTCATCCAGCCCTGGCGGAATTCGTCTATAGGCCGCAGGGTCGGAGCAAATTGTTGGAGGACTATGTGGTGAACGTGAGGGATATGGTTGAGTTATTTTTACCTGATACATCCGAGAGGGACCTACTACAAATTATGTATTCAGGGGTCTCATCCGAGGTGGCCTCCAGATTCAGAGTGGTCAACCGCCCGTCTCTGAACGGGTTATTGAGTATTATCCCAACTATAACCAGGGCAGTAGAAATTAATCGCCCGAGTGGACACAGACCAACGGACCAAGTTACATCGTCCCCTCTAACCGTCCACCCTCGCACCAGTACCCACCACCGTTGATGGAACAAGAACTGCATCCGCCTCAGTTCTCTAACAACAGCTGGCAGCGTCCCCCCCCAGGATTTCCGATCCGGCCGGCCTTACCGGTAAAAGTTCCCGGGAAGGCATTTAAACTAGAACGAGGCGTTGCATGGGTCGATCAGCGTCTCCCAACTTTTTGTATGACCCCTGTGGCAGAGCGTTCTCCCGTTGTGGCACCCCTGGCCCCGACATCTGTGGTTCCCTCCCAGGGCACCAACAAATTAACCTTACACCCGTTTACCACCTCTTCTTAACTTATTCACCCAACCTTTCCTATAGTCATCCCGTTTCTCCGTAGTCGCACTCCGCGTAATATTTGTTACATTTATTTTATTTTTACTTTTATTTTGTCTTCTCAAATTGTAAAATTAGTTAAGATTATTCAAATTTATTAATATTCCAGTTTCCCAATTTATACACCATTTACTTTAATTTTTTATTTCAAGCAGCATGTAATCCTGTCACCCTACCAACGATAACGACAATAGTAAATATATACTTTTTTTTTATACCCTCCCCCATTATTCTTTTACCACCTTGTTTTTTCTCTTCTGCTCTTTCATTTTGGTTGAGCCTGCAGGTTAGGGTTGTCTGCTAGTCTGGAATATTTGTTTCTTCTCCTTCACGATCATCACTAACACACCTTTTTTACCTTCCCCTTTCCCCCAAAAGTGGATCCCCACAGTCTCCCCCTCTAGCATTAAAAAAAAAAAATTAACTAGCGTAAGTAAATTTTTCTTTTTTTAACGCTAGAGGGGGAGACTGTGATGATCCACTCGACTTTGAGGGATCACCGCCAAAGATAAGCGAGGCGATGCGTGCGCATCAGGAGGAGATACAAGCGAGTCTACACAGTCGTCAGTGAGTGCTTCGATTGACCAGTTGTAAGTTCGCGTGGTTTCTTATTCTGTGAGTAATTAACTTAAATGACTGCCTAAACCGCGAATTGCGGGGTCTGATCGACCCCTAGAGACTACGCAGTTATTTGTAGGTCAACCCCGTAAATTAAGAAAGAATTATTATGGCCTAAAGGGTTTAATATAATTCTCCAATCACGCCCTGTCCCTAACCGTAAGTTGTAACTATAAGCTAATCAATTATATTAATTAGTAAGTTAGTTTAGTAAACTAATTATAACTCATTATAAGCTGGCTGTGAACATAGTGATTAGTTGGGTGGAGACTAAGCGTAATTAACGTCGGAATATATTTAACGGTAAGTCCTAGCACGTTTTCCAAACTCCCATTCCGAGACTTAAGCGGTTCAAACGTCAGGTCCTAACCAATAACAAGGGCTTACATTTGCCGCAGTTGTATAGGATTTTAATCAATTAAAATTACAGATTGCTAATTAGTAATACTTACTCTATATTCTGATCATTACAGATATATAATAACAAAACTTATTTAATGTCATTACAGAATCAGTTACCTCTTTCACATTGCCATCCAGTGAACCCAGGTGGACATATAAAGTTTAATTCGGTTTCACAGCCTCCATTAGAAGTAAGTGTTATATTCAAGCCTAAATTTTGTTCCAAGGATTTGGAACACCAAATAGTTTTATCTATAGACAGAAAACATTACTATAAGCACTTATTACAAACTTTCCATTTAAATATTTTCATATATTAAAATGGAATATATACTAGTATACAAGTATTAGTACTATACAGTAAGAGTTAATCAATATTATTCTCTACCACAAAAATGGTGGCTTTATAGTAGAATGTTTTATATTATTTTAGTTTAAAGGTGAAAGCAAGGGAGTACCTAAAAAATCAAAATCTTATCATGACCTTCAAAATAAATCATTTGAAAAAAGGAAAAACAACAGAGCAACTATTAAACCTAGTTAAAAAATATAAATTTGAAAAATGCAACAATAAACAAAGTCTACTGAGGTATAAGAGCTCCAGCAATAAAAACAACGTTACAAACTAATCATACAATGACTTCCTTCACAAAATGTTGTAATGCTATAAAAACACACTTTGGTGGCAAATAATATTTTATTGATCTCTTCACCAAAGTTGATCGGAGGACTGTTAAAGTTGTGTTATCAAATTGGGATAGTTCTCTTCTACATACAGTAGACTCTCATAAATCCGGACTATTGTGGCGGACGGCCGGTCCGTATTCCGAAAAATCCGAATTTCCCTGAGTCGGAGATAAGTCAGCCGCGGGGCCGATATGTCGCACATGATAAATCCGCCAAAAATTGTAGAAGTTAGAAAAATAATTTGATTAAGTATAGTAAAAGTTAATGTAACACAGCTAAACGGAGTCAAGGTCAGATCGTCCAGATAGGAATGGACAAACTTTCCGGTTTAAACATGAAAACGTCCCATTAGAACACATGTTAAAATTTCGAAATCAAAAATAAAATTAATGTCATCGTGTAGAGCAAGTAAAATATAATAATAAAATAAACTTGTAAAGTAAATAATTAAAAAGTTATAGGTAAAATAAAAAGGGATAAAACGAAAAACTTTTATAAAACTAAAGTAATTAAAAATCTATTAATAGAATTATATGATCATAAGACCAATAAATAATAAATATGAACCTAAATCAAAATTTAATTAAACATAATAAAATAACAAGCTAATAAAAACAAACATAAAGAAAGTGCCATAACTAGAGAACCAGAGATGCCAGGAAGAAGAGGGGAACAGTTTTGAGACTTTCAACATTTTTCCAAATTCACCAAAAGTAAATTGGGAAAAGTTACAAAATCTTCAAGTCTTCATAACAAGAGAAATAAAGGTCGCACAGTTTCAAATATAGTTTGCACGGAACCAGGAAGAAAGGGGCTTCAAAATGAGACCATCAGAAAGAAGAACGAAGCGAACGAGAGTTATGATGAATTGAAGAAATCGACAGCAAAAAACAAAGTTTTCCGGTTGAATCGAGAACTTCAAGGTCGCGCATCTAGATCTCCAGTCACGAGAAGAAGGGGAAGCATACCAACCCTAGTGCAAAATACCAATAAAACTAATAACTAAAAGTAACTAAAATAAAAGGAAAAATTCATCAAAAACAATGGAGATAACGGCGTAATAATTAAATAAGCCATAAGGAGTTTAACAAAAAATTAATTAAAATGGAAAAACCTAAATAAATTGATAAGTAAAGGAAGAATAAAGAGTGTAGAAGTTGGCTATCGTGGATAGCACAAATTTTGACGAGCTGATTTCCAGCAGGTCAGTTCGACAGACTCGTACCAACATCAAGGAAGATCACACGCTTTACGTAAGTCTGAAGAGGAAATCGTCTCCACAGAAAAATTCGTCAGTGTTCAGTACTTCTCAAGGTTAATTACGATAACGATAAGCAGGGTCGGCCTTCAAGAAGACAACACTACATCCGGACTCAGCTTACAGAACACATCTTTAATACGAACTCCGGCAAATATTCAACTAATACTTGTCGTCATCGCCGAAAAGAAGAAGATTCAGCAGGAACAGGACTTCTGAAGATTTCCTGGAAGAAGACATCACTGGGCGAGATCTTCAGGGACCACTACAATCCAAAAGAAGGACAAAAGGACATGCACTATCCAAATAAAATAAGGTACTGCATAAATCAAGCATTTTAATAAATAAAATCTTTATTAAACTTGAAAAACTAAAAGTCAAAATTTAAACTTAATCAAAATTAAATAATATTTTTAAAATAAAGAAAGGAAAGAAAATATTAAAGCCAATTAGAGTCATTACCAGTAATAATATTTCAAATAAATAAAAAAGTAACAGATTGGTCAAAACAATAATAATAGGGTTTAAATTTGTAAATTTTAGTAGTATAAGAATATAATTGTGTAGAATTAAGCAATATCATATTAACATAGGAATAAGTTTATATCAGTTTGTTTATGAAGGTAACTTTTTGAAATCATATGTCAGAAAAAGGCGACTAAAAATTGGTTGTAAAGATTTAATACTTAAATCTAGTAGTTTTCCACATTTTGATGAAATTGTGCCAGATATAATAAATTTGTTATATATCAACTTTGTACTTTGTTTTCTAAATATCCTTAATAATTAAATTCCAAATAATATTCAAAAAAGAAAGTAAGTGCTCACAAAGATAAATTTCAAAAGAAAGTAAAATAATTTTAATTTGATGAGGTAAAAACTAGCTCCAAAAGGCACACCTTTGAGACAGAGTCTAGAAGAGTAATAAGGTAAGATAGAAATAGAAATTGAATTTGATATATGAAAATGTATTAGCATAAGATTTTAATTGAATATTAGTGTTAGATCTTGTGTGATATATATAATTAAGAAATTAATAAGGGAGTTAGGGTAAAGGCATCGAAGAAACAAATACTCTACCTTACGAACTTATTAAATTCTTGCAAGCACAAAAATAAAACCCCATAAGCGAGTTCCCTTTCATAAAACGAGTGTTTAAGGGAGGGATCTCTTTAGGGGGGTGCGGATTTTCGTGATCCGAATTTATGAAAGTCTACTGTATTAGAATTTCAAAACATATGTAAGGATGGGTAAACCAATCTCCATCACAGATTTTCTCTCTATAAAAGTTAACTGAAAGACTGCTATAGTTATGTTATCACATTTCGATGGTTCCCTTCTACACATTAGAATTACGAAACATAAGTAGCCTATCTCCATTAATTATATTTCACTCCACCAAAGTTGAATGGAAGACTACTAGAGTTTTGTTATCACATTGGGATGGTTCCCTTCTACACAATAAATTTACAAAACATAAGTAAAGATGGGTAAACCTATCTCTATCAATGCTCCATCTCTCCATCAATGTTGAATAAATGACTGCTACATTTGTGTTATCACATTGGGAAGATTTTCTTCTGCAAAATTACAAATTTTTCTCTAACCTACATAATATATAAAATGATCGAAATATTTGTCATTCCTTGTTAAAAAACAGAATCCAAATGAATGAACTACCACGATACCTAGCGACAACAACAAGCAACACTAGATCAACATTCTAATTCTGTCAAACACTAACTTTCAATCAGAAAATAACGAAACAAAAATATTTCCCAATACATTTGACCTGTGGTTTGCATATCAGAATTATTCTAAACTATCAAAATTATCCAGGAAAACTAATAGATAAACATGACATGATTATTCCAGGTTTATACCTAAAAAGTACGAGTAGGTAGGCTTATACCTTAACAAATCTTAGGCAAAAGGCTTCAAAATAAATTAGATTGTAAAGAAATGAAAGCCTAACTAAAGAAACAAATGCTAACAATATATTAAATGGAACATTTTGCATCTAGAAGGTTGTTTATTAAAATCTATAAGATGTATAAATAATTCAGTAGGACTCAAAATTTAATGCAAATAACATCATAAACATTGGCTGACAAGAAAGTAATACATCTTGCTGCATTCGAAGACAGGCCCACAAAGGGAAATGAGCTCGCTGATTGGTCGATTAAAATTCCATTAAGATTCAATTTCTATTAAGCCAAACTTCTTTTCTTTTTTTTTTAAGTTGAATACGTAAATTAGATAATAATTACTTTTCATTTGTCTGAGAAGTTATCTCTTTAGTAATCTTAATATAATGTAGTTATTCTCATGAAATTTATTTTCAAAAACTAACCATTAAAAAATTTATTAAAAGAAATAAAATAATCTCATGTTTCATCAATTAAACCCCAAATAATAAAGTGATATAGAAGGCGCAAATTTGAATATTTCTGGACTACATTGTACTTGGAAAAGATTGTTGGGAAAGCATCAGGAGAGAAATAATGCTTCCAAAGTTCAAGAAATTTAAATGTGTCTGAAGATTGTGCAAACAGCACTGCCTAATCCAGAGTTAAAATATATAGTTGATCTATTTTGAAGTAAAAGAAAGAAGAGAAGTTATTTCTAACATAGAGAAGAGACCAAACCAATAACACTATTCCCATTGTAACCCACACATAATTAAAACACAATAACTTTCAAATTGTAGCGATCTTAGAAACATCGCTACATACTTTTTTAGCAAAAAAAATAAAATAATAAACAATCTTCGGCATTGATCTACTATCAGCCGTCCGAAAGGGTCATGTCTAGCAGTGTGTACATGTGCGAGTTAAAAAGTTTAAAATGTTAAAAGGTTTTGTTTTTTTTTTTAAATGCATTAAAAGTATAATAGGTGATCAACACGTCGACAAATTTTTTTATTTTCCCATTTTCCAATTACACCTCATGATGCCTAGACGGAAACATCATTTTTCGCTAAACCAGGTACAAATTTCTTGCTTTATCTTTTGTCAAAGGGAAATTTATAATAATGTGGTCAACTGAGTTAGCTATGATATCTCCTTTGTATAAATTAATTCTAAACATGTTGTACACTTTTTTTTAGTTTTAATTTCTTTCTCTGTTTTAGTTTAAAATTTGTATCTGCAAACATTTGTATCTTTTAAATATTAATATGTAAAGTTAATTCTGATTTATCTAAATGCTAACTATTTAACTAAAATATTACAAACAGCCATTGTAAAAGTGCTTCAAAGTTATTGCAACTTGCCTTTTTTTAACATGAATTTTACAATCAATAAGTTTTGTAAAAACTTGTGCAAACCCTAATGATCTTGTATTTCGGTAGTCTTGAACTGGTCCAACAACCTGGCGAAATTGCATCGCCTACCAAGTCTGAAAATTGCAACGACCAGCAGTTCCATAACATGACCACGAATGTGTAATATTAACTTTTGACACAAAAAAAATCAAAGTGGCTAGATATACAGTGCTCTCTCGGTAATCCGGCAGATATCGGACCGGAGCACTGCCGGATTACCGAAAACGCCGGATTACTGGAAAATATTGAGAAAAACGCAGATATCATTTGAAAATCAGTTTTAATTGCATTGTACTATACAAAGTAAGAAAAGTACAAAAATACATCATATAACTCACACTATTCCTTGGAAGTAGACGGCTGGAAATATGCATCAATTGTCTGTTGCTTTTTACGGTTAAGAGACACTTTGAGAACTTGTTCCTGTAACCTTCTTAAAACTAAGACATCGTTAGCAGAGACGCCATTTTCCTCCGCCCAGGCAATTGACGTGGCAAACGAGGCGATGGCCGCATCGTGATAGATTGATTGTACAGCCGCTGTTACTTCTCCTTCGACCAGTTCCTCGCCCTCTTCCTCTCTTGCCACTTCCTCTATGATGTCATCTTCTGTCATAAACTGGTTGTTTTCATCACCTTCACCGGTAAGCCACACGCCTACGTCATCAGTTGTCAATGCGTTATCCTGTGAATCCACGAGTTGTTCGTTTACCACGTCTCGCAGTAGATTAATCTCTCTCTCTTCACTGGCTTTCTTGTTCGGTTCATCTTTTTTGTACTGATCCAGTAGTGTCATGTCCGGCCATAGGGGTTTCCAAGAGCAAATGATGACTTTCTCGTCAAGATTTTCCCAAGCATTAGCAAGCGAGTATACTACGTCTTTCAGGTTTATTTCTTTCAAGGATTCAATAACACTTTCATCCTTAGACAACACTTTGTACAATAAGCTCTTTTTGTATTGCATTTTAATCGCCTGGATAACGTTCTGGTCCATTGGTTGTAAGAGGGGGGTCACATTCGGCGGTAAGAACATCACACGAATAAAACTGTCGGCTGAATTCAACTCATCTTCATCGGGGTGGCCAGGGCAGTTGTCTAAGATAAGCAAAGCTTTTTCTGGTAGTTTCCGCTCCTTCAAAAATCTTTTCACTGAGGGTTTAAAATGTTCATTAAACCATTCAGTGAATACGGACTTATTCATCCACCCTTTGCTCTGGCTCATGTAATCAACAGGAAGTTTGATGTTTTTAAATGCCCTAGGACTCTTCGCCTTTCCTATGACTAGCATTGTCACCTTATGTGCACCGCTTGCGTTTGAGCAAGGCATGAAAGTGACCCTATCCTTAGCCAATTTTCGTCCACGAGCACTAGCTTCTCTACGATGCACAAATGTTTTTTTTGGCAACAACCGCCAAAATAAACCACTCTCGTCTGCATTGTAAACTTGGTCAGGAGTTAAATCACTTTCTTGGATAACCTGTTTGAACCTTTCTTTATATGGCTCAACAGCGCTTTCGTCACATGAAAGTTTCTCACCCGTTGTACTTAGCAGTCTAATTCCATAACGTTGTTTGAATTTCTGCAGCCATCCCTCGCTGGCTTGGAAATCATCCTTTTTTGTAATTTTCCGGTAAAATTCTCTAGCCTTTCCTTTAAGGATTTCACCAGAAATTGGTGTATGCCTACCACGTTCTTGTAAAAACCAAGCATATAGGCTATCGTCAACTTTAGGATTTTCACCAGTTTTCAATGTCTGTCGATTACTTTTTAAATTTTCATTCGTCTTAAAAAACGATTTTATTTTATCACTGTTTTTTCTTATGTCATGAACTGTAGCTCGACCAACACCGTATTCGTTAGCAACACTAGTTAACGTTTCGCCCTTTTCAAGCCGCTTTAGGATTTCATGTTTATCTAACAAAGATAGAGTTTTATGTTTACATTTTTTCTGCACGGATGCCATCGTCAATACAACACTACTACAACTGTCCTACACTAAGCAGGTAACACACGCGGGACAGATTGAGGAGCACTAAACGCGGTGCGATTGTGACTAAGACTGACGGAGTGAGTGAGGGGGGCAAGCGTGAGTCATCACTTTTGGCGCCAATGCATTGTTTACGCAGACACTAGTCTTGTTACTGCGTGGGAAACATTGTACTGTACTGTATTGGGGACGCATTATTCGAATACAAAACGCCGGATTACTAGGTGTGCCGGAGAGCTGAGATGCCGGATTACAGAGGGAGTACTGTATATATATATATATATATATATATATATATATATATATATATATATATATATATATATATATATTTTAGAATCATGTGTTAAAACCTGCTTATTAATTTGTAATCTTGTTTTGTTTGTAATTTGATGGGATAGCTAGCATTTTTTGACCCTACAACCCCAAAGGGGTTATTTCAAAATTTAATATTTTTTGAGACGTCTCAAAGATTTAATTTCTTTTTTTATTACCAAAAACAATTTTTTTTTTTTTTTTTTTTTTTTTAGAATTAAGGTTGGCCAACTATATAATTCATTAGTAAAACCATTGTAGATGTATTCTTTTCTGTAACCTTGTTTTACAATTTTAGAACTTATTTGTAACTTGTAGTTAATATATGCACAACTAATTGTAAATTTTGACTTATATTATAAAAAGGGGAGGGCTTGTCAATATTTTTTGTACTTTTGGGGAGGGATTTTCCAAAAATATAATTATATTTTTTTTTTTTTTATATTTGTGCTAATTTTCTATACTTATGGGCTAGTCAAATTTCTTCTTTTTCACTTAAGGGTTTATAAATAAATATACATTTGATTTTTTTTTAAATAATAAACTACAGATATAAAATTGAGTTTTATATTTAATTTTTTGTAAATAGTTCACTCAGTATTTTGTTGGGGTCTTGGACAATAAGGTAAGAGCAATTATTGAAGTTTATCATTGATACTTCACTGACATGTGTCACGTGTAATCGGTCCATCCACGCGTCTCCATTAACTTGCTTAAAGGTGGTACAAAATATAAACTTTCAGCCAGAGAAGTGTATAATTTTAACTAACTAATTGTTTAAAGTGATGTAAAGACAAGCAACCAATAATTTGTACTTGAACAATTTACCTATATTCACTGATACAATTTTCATCTCATCCCATTTGTTTTTTGATGTAACTTTGATTTTGTTTTCTATCAATTATTTGGGACTTAGTCCAGACTTTTTAGTAAATTTAATTCCAGGTTCTTCTTTTTCCACTATTCTCGGAAAAGCCGGCACCAACCTGAGATAAGTCTTGTGTTTTCTATATTATTCATATATGTAAAAATAATGTTATAGTTCATTGGAAGTAGATAAAGCATTAATGAGACCTTGATAAAACTCTTAACTATATTTATTTATTTATTGTGATATTTAATTTCTTATGTGTTTCAATAGTGAACTTTGAAAACATTTCAGTGATCAAATATCTTAACAGGTGTTATATAAAATAAAACAATGAACTTTTGAAGATATTAATGAAGACATAGGCTACCTCAATTTTTTTTGCAACTTTATGTATGATTTAATTCACTTGATAATTAAACTGAGCATTTTTTCAATCTTTGTATTCTGCATTTTTATAACATAATACTTTTCTTATATGTTATAAAATATTTTATCTTTATAATAAAATCCAAAATAGTGAAGTTACTTTATTAAAAATTTATTTGAAATATCTACAACTAGTCTTCAACTACTACTAAATAAGTTGACAATAATGCAGATAATTTCAGTTATATAAATTCATTTGTTTATTCATTTAAATTATAAATATTTTCTTTTAGTAAATTATTTCTTGTTAAACATTAATAATATTTGCTTTTGAGTTCTTTTAATAACACAACAAGGTTAAATTGTCTTTAATTACAAAGTTAAATTATTCCAGGCTAGCTCTAGGTTTGGGTTCATTACATATATCTTTATCATAGAATTACAAAGTTCTTTTATAAATATTAGTAATTAATATTTATTATTTTCTCGGGGCAGGCACTCGACCAGACATGAACAAACTGTTTTTAACGCATTTTGTGAAGTTACAGTTAAGAAAAATTGAGATTTAGGATCGGTGTTCTTTTTTTAAATAGGCTTATGAATTGTAAAATTTGTTAAAGTTTATCTTCAATATTAAGAGTTTCTGGACTTTATTATGTTTAAATTTACAGAGGATACCACTCTCTGTGTGATTTAGCACTGAATTTACCACTGTTTATACTGTTTTAACATACTAAAACTTGACGGCATCACTTTTAAAATTACGAATAGAAATTTTCATCTTTGGGCTCTGAAGTCTTGGATTGGAATGAATTTTTGGCTTCGGTTTTGGAATTTAATTGTTGCCGCGGTTCCCAGCATGCACTGTTCTTCCGTTCCCTTGGTTACTCAAATAATATTCTCTCGTTTTGTACAATTTGATGTTCTTGACTTGAATAAATTATAATTTTGGTATTACTTTATGTCTTTTTTGCCTTTGGTCTCATGATAATATTTATTCATATTTACATTGCCGATTCTTAAATGAGTTTACTGATTTTATTGTTAATTGTATAATTTCCCGTTCCAACAGAATGACGTACTTATATCTATGACTCAAGTAGTCCTAGTTCTAATTCTAATTATATAACATTTGGGTCTTACGGTTACTATTTATGTTCTTAAATTTACTTTAAGGATTGTTTTACTATTCTAACAGATATTGTGACTTATTATTTATTTTTATTTGATTTTATTAATTTCGATTGTGATAGTCGTTTCTTTGATCTAGTTGTACTAACAAAAACATGGCGTTCATAGGGAATGCGTTTTACCTTCATATATTGTATATGCTATCTTCTGATGATTAAAATAAAAAATAGTTGTTTACTGAGGCTATATATATATATATATATGTGTAGTGCTTATATTAATTTATGGTGTAGTGTTTGTGATAGTATTATGGAATTGTTTTCAATGTGTTTGTTTAGATGTGAGGTTATAGGTTTTCATGTTACAAGGCTCTGTCTAGGCTTTATTCTATATTTGAGAATTATATTTGATAATATCCATTTCTATATGGATTTGGGTGAATTCTTGGGGTGTGAATTGGTTTTGACATAGTTAATTTAGTTATTGATGATGTTTTTCCTTGTGTATTACTTTCGTAAATTGTTTAGGCCTATCAGCTGATATTTTAGTGTCGGTTTCTTGGTTGGCTTTGTGGGTCATTGAACTTTGCTTTGTTTTGGTGTCGTTTATTTTAGGCTAACTTTTTATGATGGAATTTGTGACGTTATAAATGCCCTTTAAATTTGTTTTTGTGAAGTTTACTGAACAATAAATAAATTTATAACTAACAAATTACATTGTAAAATAACATATATAACATAATATAACATAACATAACATACATTGAACACTTATTCTTATGGAATTATAGGTTATACTTACTTATTTTATCAGTTGATTTTGAATTGGTTTAACAAATTGAATAAAATTAACAATTGGATCATATGGATCTTATTCTCATATTAGGCTACATATACCTAATTAATTGATATTTTATATCATAATTCATGGTTCATGGGGTTATACATAGTTTATCATTTGGGTAACACTTTATAGTTGGGGACACATGTTTTATCATTGGGGTGGGAAACATATAGTTGTCATATGACATATAGTTCATACTAAGGAATGTCCATTGGACATGGGGAATACACATTTCGGGGACACTTTTACATAAATACATATTTTGTGATACTGTTCATTTTTATTTCACTGTTTTTATATGGGTTCACTATTCATGGAGATATATATATATATTTTAACATATAAATATTTGTGATAATTCACTGTTTATGGGGGGAATAAGTTGTGTGGGTTGTGGGAAAAATACTGTTTATGAGGGACCATTTTGTTTGTAGTAAAAACACATTGTTGATGGGGAACATACATATAGATAGTCACATTTTTTATATTTAAGCACTTTGTTTATGGGGGATATACATATATATAGGGAATTATATATAAATGGATAGTCACATTGTTTATGGTGAACACTTGTTTTATAGGGGACACTTGTTTTATATTGAAGTACATTGTTTATATCGTTGCACTTAACTTTATGTCGATTAGGTTGGTTCGTCGGAGGTCTGTACAGGCAAGGCAATTTTGTAACGACGTAGGAGAGATATGTGATATGGTCCATAGGTTTTTCCATTATCATCGATTAGGGAGTAAATGGCTTTTCCCATTTTCTTCAATATTTTTAATGGTCCAACATATATTGTGAACAATTTTGCTGTTTCACCATATCCCATACTGGATTGGGGAAATGACTTTACTAGTACTAAATCATTTTCCTTGAGTATCGTTATCTTATGTTTTGCATTTAATTTCTCTGCTCTTTTGGCTTGTGTGGTTTTTATTCGAGATTTTGTTAATTCTAACTTTTGTTGAATGGGGATTTGCATTTTGAAAGGGTTTTGTATTACCTCTTCCCAGAATCTGATATCACATTTGTTTAGTTGTAATTCATTGGGAGTGAAAGCAGTGGTTTCATGTTGTATTTCGTTTAGGAAACTGTTTATGGTACTTATGTAGTTTGACCAACTTCTGTGATTTTGAGCACAATATGTCCTGAGACAGCGTTTGACTTCTTTTATAGGACGTTCTGCCATTTTTGATATGGGGTGGTATACTGGATTTAGTATGTGTCTTATTTGATTCTCTTCTAGTTTTTGAATCCAAATTCTACTTTTGAATTGAGTACCATGGTCAGTTAAGATTTTCTTAGGTTTTCCGTATGTGGGTATGTATTCTTTGAACATTCTGTCTATTACTGCCTGTGATGTGGCTCTCTTTAGATTGTATAATTGGACAAATTTTGTGAATGTATCCAGAATGATGAAGATATATTGGACACCACCTCGACTTTTTGGTAAAGGACCAATCAAATCGATTGCGATTAGATCTCCTTTTCCTTCAGATTTGACTCCACTAGTCTCTCCATAGAGAGGATGGTTACTGTGTTTGCATTTTTGGCAGGTGTCGCAGGTTCCTATTAATTGTCTAATTTTCCTAGCCATATCTTTAAATATGAAATCCTTTTGTAAAATTTGCAGGCATTTCCTTGCTCCACAGTGTAGATAAAATTTATGGCATTCTGAGATTAAAGTATTGACAAGTGATTGGGGTATTGTAATTAACCAATTATTGTGATGCTTCTGGTATAGTATGTCGTCATTTATTCTAAATCTATTATGTTCTGTAGTGTTTGAATTTTTAATTTGGAGATATATCTGTTTGAGAGTTGGATCGTTTTGTTGTAATTGTATTAAATTTCGAAGGTTTTCTAAAAGTTCTAAATTGTGTTCTCTTTCTAAATTTGCGACTATTAATTCTGGTGTGGTTGTCAATGAGTTCTGTTGATTCTCATCTGTTCTGACTCTGCTGAGTAGGTCAGCTATTGTGTTATCCACTCCTTTACAATGTACAATTTCAAATTGGTGATCTTGTAATGCAAGTATCCATCTAGTTAATCTACCATTTAACAATTTGCATGTTTTCAAAAATGTCAATGCTTTATGATCAGTAATGATCGTTAATTTTGCGTTTAAAATGTAATGTCTGACTTTTTGTATGCAGTAGACGACTGCTAGCAACTCCTTTTCTGTAGTGGTGTATCTGATCTCGCATTTCTTCAATGTTTTGGATATAAATAGGATAGCCCTTTTGTTGTTCTGGCTGTCAATTTGGAATAAATGTCCTCCTATCGCAAAGTCTGAACTGTCTGTCTGTAGGTAGTAGGGTTGGTTTGGCATAGGATGGTTCAATACATTTGTTTTTAGAAATAAGTTTTTAATTTCTAGGAAGTGTTTCTCTTCATTAGAAGTCCAAATAAATTTTACTTTCTTAGAAGTCAATCTCATTAAAGGTTGTACAGTTTTTGCATATTTGTCTACGAATTTGTTGTAGTAGTTGATACCTCCTAGGAACCGTTTGAGTTCTTTCCTAGTGGTGGGTGATGGAAAGTCTTGAAAACATTTAATCTTTTCTGAATCTGGTTCTAGACCAGTAGTGGTTAAATAGTACCCTAAGAAAGGAACTCTATCTCGACAAAAGATTGATTTAGACAGTTTTATTGTCATCTTTGCATCTGCAAGTTTTCTAAATACATATTCTAAGTGTTGTAAGTGTGAATTGAAATCAGGTGATATAACACATATATCATCAATGTAGACTAAAGAAAAGTTTTCTATCGTGTTCTTGAATACTTGGTCTAGTGCTCTTACTAGGGCAGCTTGTGAAGTGGATAGGCCAAAAGGGGTTACAACATATTGATACACTTTGCCTCGAAATTGAAATGCTGTATACTGTCTAGATTGTGGTTCTAGCTCAATCTGCCAGTATGAAGAGGTAAGATCTAATGTAGTCAGCCAGTTGGAATTTGTAGCTTTAGCTAATAGCTCATTAATGCTTCTGTTACATTCATAGTCGGGGGTAATTAGTGCGTTTATACGTCTCATGTCTAGACATATACGGAGATCGCCAGTCTTCTTCTTGACAATTATAATAGGGTTTACAAATGGGCTGTTTGATTCCTCAATTATATTGTCCTCGAGCATGTCATTTAATTTTCTCTCTACTTCATCCTGTAAATTTATGGGTATTGGATAACTTTGGGCTCTATAATGTTCTGGATTGTCTATCTACCCTGATATGGTGTTGGTACATGTTGCAACGTCCAGGTTTGTCTGAAAATACTATATTGTTTTGTTTAATTAGGTTGATTATTAGGTCCTTTTATATTTTGTTGAGTTTATCGTTGTCTTTAATTAAATCGTTTATTTCACTGTTGTTGTTATTATTATGATTTTGAGTTTGATTATTGTTATTTATTCTATATTCATTGTCGTCGTATTTTATTATTTTGCATCCTGCTGACTCATTACTTTCGCTATCGAACTTCATTATTAATATTCTATTATCCTTACTCATTATAGTAATTGTATTAATCTTGAAATTTATTTCCATTTTTAGCATACGTATTGCGTCTATTCCCATTATGCAATCTTTAATAAGGTTGGGGACAATTATACATTGGATATCAAACTCGATATGTTTTATTTGGGCTTTTAATAGCACAATGTGTGAAATTCGTTTTGATTTATTGTTCAACGCAGTGGTGATGAATGTGTTACTCACTGGCAACTGTTCAAAATTACCTAAATTGTTCTTGTTTACCTGGAACCAGTTATCAGAAATACAGGATATACTGCTTCCCGTATCTACTAACGTATTTGTGGATATACCATTTAAATTTATAGTTATTTCTGGACACTTACAGTTGGTTTGATCTGGACTATTGTCATTGTCTTCATTTAATAGAAATTCCCTATCGTAATAAAGGTTTGAGATGTTGTAATCATTATAGTATGATTTGGTTTCTTTTTGTGGCTCTGTTCCGATTTTTGTAAAATTTGTTGGCACTGACTTAGAGTGTTCAGGTTTTTCTCGCAGATATCTCTCGCTTTTGCCTGTACAGCCTTGGTTGTTATTCGAAGTTTGGTCTAGGCCAGTGCGTTGGAGTTTAACTCTTGGTTACATTCCTCCTGAGGCACTTGTATTGGTTTCTCTAGTGTCGGTGGTTTAGTATTCATTGCTATAGCTTGACATACCATTCTTTGCTCGTTTGTAGGATACCTAACCTCTCTTCGCTCTTGGTATGGGCCTTTTTGTTGATAATATCGTTCTTGGTCTTGTTGTGGTTGTCTGTATTTGAACTCAGTCCTTATGGGTTCTGGTTGTCTATCGTAGTTGGTTTTCTGGTTATAGTTTCGGTTTTGATTATAATTGTTTGTATAATGTTGGCCATAACCGTTGGTGTGCCTCTGATTGGGTCTATAGCTATTTTGACTTTTATAAGGGTGTTCTCTGTTCTTTCTGAACTCGTTTTGGGATTGATAATTCCTAAAGGGTGGTTTTTGTGGTTGGTTGTAGTTAGTATTTGTTTGGTAATGTCTAAATGGTCTGTTGTTGGTGGGATTTTGTGTTCCTCTCGGGCTTGTATTATTACGTCTCCTAATTTCCGAGTTTGCCTCTTCCGTATCTTCTCTTTGGAGGAGGTCAGCAAATTCCTTTATTGTACTTATATTTTGTACTCTTTGCGCATCCTGTATGCGTTGGTCAAAATGTTCTACTAGGGTTGCGATGATGTCTTCCTCCGGTGGTTGGGGAGTCATCGACTTCATTGTTAACACCCTGTCAATGAAGTATTCACTTCGAGTGAGTTTTCCTCCTAAACGATATTGTTCGAGTTCAAGTTTTTGCCTAATTCCTTTTTGAATATCCCTATTCCAAAACTTGGATAGGAATTCTTCGCAGAATTGATGGAAATTTGTAGTATCGCCTTTTATTAATTGCCACCACCGAGCAGCACTACCCTCTAAACTGTTGTCGATTATGTCGAATAGACAGTCTCTGTTGTATCCGATCTGGTTGATTTGTCGACAAGTTAACCTCTCGTAGTATCTTGTTAATCTATCCAGATAATCATTTGGATTATTCTGTCTTCCGTTAAATTTAGGAAGTGTCGGATTAGTTAAATTGTTGATTTCTTGACTATTACCTCCACAAGTTACGTTTATATGGGATGGTATGGCATTTTCGATATTTGATTTCGGTAGTTCAGCAATCATAGCTTTTACCTCATGGATCACATTATTTTTATTTTGTAACAATTGCTTCTCAAATGTGGCCTTCTGTAGGTCTAGGGACTCATTTAAACTCTGACTATTGATTGTGGAATCTAATCTACTTTCTAGGTTGTCTATTCTTTGGTTGTTCTCTGTCACAGCTTGTTCCATTTCAATTAATTTATCTGTAAATTGAGTTTCTACTATAGCTATCTGTATTGCCAAACATTCCTTTAAATTAGTAATTTCTTTTTGGACTATTTCAAAATTTTCCTTCAAATTGGATTCATTTTGAATCATTTTTAATTCTAGTTTTTCCTGATTTTGTTTAAATTTATTTTCTAATTGGTTCTCTAATTGCTTCTCTAATTCATTTTGATTTTGTTTAAATTTATTTTCTAATTGGTTCTCTAATTGCTTCTCTAATTCATTTTGATTTTGTTTAAATTTATGGTCGATGTTAATCTGTAGATTGTTAATTAACAGCGTCATTTGTTCTAATAACGTAGGGACATTTGGTTCTGTATCTTGGACACTACTAGCACTACTCTGCTCCATAACCTCTATTTGGCTAGGCCTAACATTTAGTTCAGTGTCATTGGCATCAATAGTCTCTCTAAAGGTTTTCAATTTCCCTTCCTTGGCTTTTCCGGTGGGATTAATTTTAGGCCTAAGGTTATATTTGCTACTTTCTTCTTGGTTAGCGTCCATTTTAAATTATTATTTTTGATTTTGGTATATGTTTTTGAGTTTAAATAGATAAATTACTAAATTGAAATTAGGCTAATCTTAATTCTAATACATATCTTATTCTAGGCTATTAAATTTGTTCAATCTTATAATTAAAGTTGAATGAATCCTTATTTCTAAATTGTTGTCTTAAATTTAATTTCAATTTACTTATATAATATATTTACTTAACCTAAGTCATTCTGTTGAATTCTCAGTTTGTTCATGCCCTAATCGTTGCGGCGCCATTTATAACATAATACTTTTCTTATATGTTATAAAATATTTTATCTTTATAATAAAATCCAAAATAGTGAAGTTACTTTATTAAAAATTTATTTGAAATATCTACAACTAGTCTTCAACTACTACTAAATAAGTTGACAATAATGCAGATAATTTCAGTTATATAAATTCATTTGTTTATTCATTTAAATTATAAATATTTTCTTTTAGTAAATTATTTCTTGTTAAACATTAATAATATTTGCTTTTGAGTTCTTTTAATAACACAACAAGGTTAAATTGTCTTTAATTACAAAGTTAAATTATTCCAGGCTAGCTCTAGGTTTGGGTTCATTACATATATCTTTATCATAGAATTACAAAGTTCTTTTATAAATATTAGTAATTAATATTTATTATTTTCTCGGGGCAGGCACTCGACCAGACATGAACAAACTGTTTTTAACGCATTTTGTGAAGTTACAGTTAAGAAAAATTGAGATTTAGGATCGGTGTTCTTTTTTTAAATAGGCTTATGAATTGTAAAATTTGTTAAAGTTTATCTTCAATATTAAGAGTTTCTGGACTTTATTATGTTTAAATTTACAGAGGATACCACTCTCTGTGTGATTTAGCACTGAATTTACCACTGTTTATACTGTTTTAACATACTAAAACTTGACGGCATCACTTTTAAAATTACGAATAGAAATTTTCATCTTTGGGCTCTGAAGTCTTGGATTGGAATGAATTTTTGGCTTCGGTTTTGGAATTTAATTGTTGCCGCGGTTCCCAGCATGCACTGTTCTTCCGTTCCCTTGGTTACTCAAATAATATTCTCTCGTTTTGTACAATTTGATGTTCTTGACTTGAATAAATTATAATTTTGGTATTACTTTATGTCTTTTTTGCCTTTGGTCTCATGATAATATTTATTCATATTTACATTGCCGATTCTTAAATGAGTTTACTGATTTTATTGTTAATTGTATAATTTCCCGTTCCAACAGAATGACGTACTTATATCTATGACTCAAGTAGTCCTAGTTCTAATTCTAATTATATAACATTTGGGTCTTACGGTTACTATTTATGTTCTTAAATTTACTTTAAGGATTGTTTTACTATTCTAACAGATATTGTGACTTATTATTTATTTTTATTTGATTTTATTAATTTCGATTGTGATAGTCGTTTCTTTGATCTAGTTGTACTAACAAAAACATGGCGTTCATAGGGAATGCGTTTTACCTTCATATATTGTATATGCTATCTTCTGATGATTAAAATAAAAAATAGTTGTTTACTGAGGCTATATATATATATGTGTAGTGCTTATATTAATTTATGGTGTAGTGTTTGTGATAGTATTATGGAATTGTTTTCAATGTGTTTGTTTAGATGTGAGGTTATAGGTTTTCATGTTACAAGGCTCTGTCTAGGCTTTATTCTATATTTGAGAATTATATTTGATAATATCCATTTCTATATGGATTTGGGTGAATTCTTGGGGTGTGAATTGGTTTTGACATAGTTAATTTAGTTATTGATGATGTTTTTACTTGTGTATTACTTTCGTAAATTGTTTAGGCCTATCAGCTGATATTTTAGTGTCGGTTTCTTGGTTGGCTTTGTGGGTCATTGAACTTTGCTTTGTTTTGGTGTCGTTTATTTTAGGCTAACTTTTTATGATGGAATTTGTGACGTTATATTTTACTATTTATTTATGTGTAGGAAATAATTTTTAACAGTTGAGCTTTATATAAGCACATTGCTCACATTCTATCACAAAAGATTTCATTCTTTTTACATTTCTTTTTTAAACTAAAGTGTTGTACTTCCACCCATTAGAATTCCAAAACATAAGGAAAGATTTGTAAACCTATCAATGATTCCTCTCTCTATGGAAGTTGAAATGAGGACTGCCAAAGTTATTTTATCACATTAAGTAATGTCCCTTCAACACATTAGAATTCCAAAACGTAAGTAAATATGAGTAAACCTATCTCCAGCAAATGGTTCATCTCTCCATCAAAGTTGAATGGAAGACTGCTGAGGTTGAACAGTACTCTTGATTTTGTTAAGCTTGATATTGTCAAGTCACACTTTATTTTATCCAGTCATGTCGAAGTACTTGTTTTACCATGAATATTTCATCCAAATGTAAGACATATTTGTAAGAAAAATTTGTAGTTTCTTTTACGAGTCCTTTAGACACTCCATGGGAAGCCAATGTAACTTATTCTGTATTTTAACCAACCGTGCTTTAAAATCATCTAAGTGAGGAATCCATGAGAGGCTTTTATTATAGAGCAGACTTAAAATTCGAACTGTTTAACCACAGAATTGAGTTCCATTTCGATTAAAAATGGAGAATAAAATTGTCTTTAGTAGTTGAAGGCTATGATTTTTATATTAGAGAACATTAATCCGTTTATTTTTCTTTGCAATCTGTTCGTGGCCAGCTGAAATTTCTAAACAGCCGTCTCCATACTGGGAGCACCTATATAAATAGCAAAATCACCAACAGACAAGGAACAGTTAACAAGCTGATGAATATTTCTAACATTGCTGTTAATAGCTAAAAGAAATAAGTCTTCACCAAGACCAATGTTTTGTGGGACACAAGTATCTAACATAAAAATATGTGAATACACTAAACTAAAATATTTATTGAATTTTATTTTGTAAGCATTCTGTTTTTTTTTTTTTGTTTTTTTTTAGATAACTCTTTCATTCAATATTGCCAACTAAAATAATTTCAATTAACAATATTAATGTTTTACTTGTGGAACTTAGAATACATGTCCATTTCCTTAGCACCCAGGAAAAACTGAATCTTTTTTTATAATTAGAAATTTAAAAAAAAACAATATACAATATAACACTCGCTAGGCTTATGAAGACAAAATTTGGTACATACATTCTCTCTGCTCATTGGAAAAATAATTCTATTTAAAAATACCAAAACAGAAAACAACAACAAATTATATTTACAATTATTATATGAATGTGTTATGTTGTAGAATTAATGCCCCAGTCCACCTCATATGTCTCAGTTATACAATGGACAACTAGAATACATTCATAACTCTGCTTCTATTGTTTGTAAACTAATCAAATTTTTTGATTTAAAAAAATACAAATTATAATTTATAGATATTTAAAAAAAGCCTATTTTGGTCACTATTTCCTAACAAAGTGACTTCAGTACACTTCTCATGGAACTTATAGTTTGTTTAAATGTACATATTTTACTCTCTCATTTATATATACTAATAGAGAAAGTTATGTGACATATCAAAAATCGATGTAGATAAGTCCATTTTAAGGTCTATTAAAGTGGTTTTTGAAATGATGTGTCTGTCGCTTGTTGTGCTCTACAGCCCAAAAGTGTGCACCGATTTTAATAAAATTTAATATATGGGCATGTATTAGCCTATAATGTATTAGTAGTTTTTTTATAATTTATTTTTTTGATAAAATTTGGGGGTTGCTGCCATAAGAAAATACTCAAAATTATCATTTCTCACAATAGGCTCTACAGATTTAGTTCAAATTTGACTAAAATGTGAATATTAATGACCCAAACCAATATAATAAATCACAAATAAATTAATATTACAGTTTAGGAATCACTGTCAAAAACAAAAAGTGAACCCTAATATTCTCAATAAAAATTCGATTTTAATCAAATACGATTTACCTTGAGAATATGTTTATGACACAAAGAAGGAAATTGAATCGAAGGAATTTTGGTGTTGGTTAGGTTATTCAAAGGAAGCAACATATATATAATTATATATATATATATATATATATATATATATATATATATATATATATAATCTGTAGGCTATTCAATGGTTATTTTTCACTTTTTGACTGTAAAAAATCGAACTAAATTTTTTACAACGAATAATTTTGAAGATTGTTAGATGGTTTAGGGAGATGAGTAAATATAAAAGTATACTCAATTTTCTTATATGGTTTATTTAAATATGTGTGTAAAGTTACAAAAGCAGCTCTATTTTCTAATTAAAAATTTGTAATTACTTTAGAATAAAACAAAACCATTTGAGATGAAAATGTATATGAAATGATGTTTAGGTAAACAAAGAATGTATTTAAATAAATAAAGTGATGCACACACGTTCTGGCATACACTACTAAAAACAAGCAAACAAAAAAATATATTTTTTGAAGAAAATTATAATAGTACTTACAAAATAATTATTGCAGCAATCACTTTTAAATTTTATTTATGGTAAATCTTTAATTCATACAAATACCAAATCAACTTGACATGAGCAAAGTATGGGGAGGCTTATTTACACAAAATCATCTCAAAAATATCTACATACACAAATAAAGCTGTTGGATACTTTAATTAGGTCCACAAAGTTGACTTGTAGTGAGGAGATGTTAATAATATCCACAATCCCTGAACCTTGTTTTATAGGCACTGGTAGGTTGAGTCATAGCAAGAAGATGAAAATGATATCCATAATCCTTAAACAATGGTTTCACAAGAGTTATGGCCAATTGAGAGTTGAATCATAGTGAGAGGATGGTAATGATATCAACATTTCTTAAACAATGGTTCCACACGAATCATGGCCACCTGAGGGATGAATATAATAAGAAGATTGTAGTTATATATCCACAATCTTTAAACAATTATTTCACAAGTGTCATAGCCACCAGAGGGTTGAACCATAGTGAGGATGGTAATGATTTCCACAATCCTCAAACAATGGTTCTACAGGAGTGATGGGCACTGGAGGGTTGAATTATAGTGAGGGGATTGTAGTGATATCTACAATCCTCAAACGATGGTTTCACAAGAGTCATGACCATCGGTTGGTTGAATCATAGGGAGAGGATGGTAATAATATCCATAATCCAATCAATGGTTTCACAAGAGCCATGGTCAATAATAGGTTGAACCATAGTGTGTAGTTGTTAATTAAATACATAATCCTTAAACAATGGTTTGTCAAAAGTAATGACCACTCTTAGGGATTTGGATGGCTTTAGTTATGAATATAATCTAAAGTTATGAATATAATTTTTTTTATGAAACCATTGACAACAACTATTGTGACAGACCTGGAAAAATGATGAAATTGCTTACCTTAACCCAAGCAAGGCAGACGTCATTGATGCTACAATGATATGTAAACCCTTGGGTGAGAGGAAACTTGGTCAGTGGGCCAATATTGATCAAGGGAAAGTGCTGCAAGAATTCTTGAAGATGGCCAAACAAACTTGGCGAGTAGGAGCTTCCTGGGAGAATAACTCTGAAAGATACCCAGATGGACTTGGCAAGTAAGAACTTCATAGAAGTATTGAGACTTCAGACGAGTATCCATAAGAGTGGCAAGCAGGATGAGTAAACTTCGTGTATAAACCTTGTAATTATTTCAGAACCCAGTCAGTGTAGATCAGCGGGTCCCAAACTATTTCTTTCCGTGACCCATTGTAGCCTATTCGTTTTAGCCGCGACCCCCTAAAAATAACATGCATCCTGGGGAGCAGCAAGGGACTGAGAGACCGCAGGTGTCTGTGAGGGGGGACAAAGTTGGAGGGGCTAGCTATGGCAGAGGCAGTGGGCGGGGCCGCGGGGTGGGGAGCATCCAGTCCTGTTCGAGTTGAGCAGTGGCTTGAGCACGTACGTGTCTTGTGTTTTGTTCGCTCATGTATTGTTTGATTTTGTTCTAACTATGGATAAGTATGTTAAAGGCCTTCGACTTCTCATGATGATCATGAACAGAAGAGGGTAAAGGTGAGAAAGTATAGTGACAGTTATATTAAGTATGGATTACAGTACTCGGAAATCGGCCACAGTGTGTTATTTGCAGCGAGTTGTTATCGGCCAAGAGTATGAAACCTTCCAAGATGATTTGCCATTTAGAAAGTAAACATCCCAGTTTTAAGCCAGCAGATTTTTTTGAACGTAAGTTAACTGCTTTAGATTACCAGAAAAATTCAGTAGTTTAGTTAAGTGGAAATAATATGAGCAAAAGTGCTTTGCTAGCATCGTATCAAGTGGCTTTACGAATAGCATGAAAGGTAAACCACATACGATTGCTGAAGAGCTCATTCTACCTGCTGCTCAGGATATGGTTTCAACTATGATCAGCCCAGATGCAGCTAAGAAGCTTTCCACCATCCCTCTGTCGAACAACTCTGTGGGGAGGTGCATTACCGAGATGGCTCAAGACAAAAAGGATCAGTTGAAAACAAAGTTGCAGAAAAGTGAGTACTTTTCCATTCAAGTTGACGAGTCTACAGACGTGTCGAGTTTGGCGCAGTTTATGTGCTTGTTCGCTTTGATGGTGACGGTAGTGTGGATGAAGACATTTTAGTTTGCCAACCTTTGCCTGACCACGCAACAGGTGAGGACATGTTTAAAATGTTCCTTTCTGCAACCAATTCCTTCAAATTGACTTTCAAAAGTGTATTTCAATCTGCAGTGATGGTGCCAAAGCAATGACTGGGAAAGACAGCGGTTTCATGAGGCGGATGAAAAATGTCATGCCTAATGCCACTTGTGTTCATTGTTTTCTGCATCGCCAGGCACCAAGGTCATGCCCACTGAGCTAAAAAAATTGTTGAAGGAAAGTGTTAAGTTGGTTAATTTTGTAAAAAGCCGGCCATTACAGTGTCGACTGTTATCACAGTTATGCGAAGAAATGGAGGCACAGTACAAATTCCTCTTGCTTCACACAGAGACAAGGTGGCTGTCATGAGGGAAGGTATTTTCTCGAGTGTTCACTTTGCGCTCTGAGCTTAAGACATTTTTTCAAGTTGCAAACAAAGACCTTGCCGGTTTTTTGAGTGACAATGAATTGCTGTTAAAACTTGCTTATTTAGCAAACATATTTCATCATCTGAACGATCTCAACGTTTCCTTGTAGGGAAGAGACAAAAACCATACTTTTTGCACAAGACAAATTTAATTCATTTTTAAGGAAATTAGCCACTTGGTCAACCAGGGTTGAGAAGAATATATTTGAAAACTTTGAAATGACAAATGAGCTTATCACATCCCTTGATCGAAGTGATGAATATTATCCCGACATTGATAACCTGTCCAAACTGATTACTACTCACTTGCAAGGTCTACAAGAGCAGATCCTTAGCTACATTCCCGAGGATCAACACACCGGTTGGAACTGGGTGCTTAACCCCTTCAACGAGTAGGCTGTGAACGAGGCAGACTTATACCCACTGATTCATGACAAACTCATCGAGTTATCCTGTGACAAGACTTTGCAACTGTCCTTCACCTCCCAAAATGTTGACAAGTTCTGGCTACAAAGATTAATATAATAAAAGATCTGTATGACGGGTATCAATGCCAGGTACTTCATAAAGGAAAGTTGACGCAGCCTATCTCCGTTGGAGCGGATGTTCGTCAGGGATGCATCTTGTCCCCAATCCTTTTTCTTTTGGTGTTGGATGCAGCTATGAGGAGGACAACTGGTGATAGAAGACGAGGAATTCAATGGGGATTACACAGACGTCTTGAAGATCTGGATTACGCAGATGATATATGCCTGCTTTCGCAGAGATACACGGACATGCAGTTTAAGTTGAATACGCTGAAGGAAGTAGCTGAAGTGGCAGGACTCAAGATAAATAATCGGAAAACCAAAGTTATGAAGATGAATGCAGAAAACAGACAAGCTCTAAACTGCGATGGAGAAGAAATAGAGGAGGTCTACACTTTTTCTTACTTGGGAAGTGTTGTTTCAACAAGTGGAGGAGCTGATGATGATGTGAAGACTCGCATTAAAAAAGCAAACGCCACCTTTGTACAACTGTACCCAATTTGGCGAAATCGAAACATCTCAAAGAAAACGAAGCTTTGCATCTTCAACACAAATGTTAAGTCTGTTTTGCTGTATGCAAGTGAGACGTGGAAAGTTACAAGTTTAATTACGTCTCGGCTGCAAGTTTTCATCAATAGGTGTCTTCGCCGGATCATGAACATTCATTGGCCTGAGATCATTACAAACGAGGATTTATGGAGAGAAACAGGTCAAATTCGGGTCAAACTGCAGATTCGAGAGAGGAAGTGGAGGTGGTTAGGACATACACTGAGGAAGCCAGACGAAACTATTGAGAAAGAGGCCCTAGATTGGAACCCGCAAGGTGTCAGAAGAAGAGGTCGACCCCGAGAAACTTGGAAGAGGACCGTTATTAAAGAAGCAAAAGAGGTTAATAAGACTTGGAGCGAAGTAAAAGCACTTGCTGGAGAAAGGGACAGATGGAGAGCTCTTCTGGACGCCCTATGCTCCAATAGGAGATAAAAGGAAATAAGTCAAGTCTGGCTACAAAGAAGAGCTGAGTATCCAAGCTAACATCAGTGGCTCTGAGAATCATCATGCCCTTTGCAACATTGGATTTTCTACATTGGTCAACATTAAAACCAAGGCAAGAAATCGACTGGACATAGAAGACGACCTTATTGTATGTGTATCTAAACTAAGCCAAATTATAAGAAACTTGTTGACAAAAAACAGGCCCATGTTTCTCACTAAAGAAGTCTTTTTTACTTAGAAATGTATTAACAATTACATATCAAAATTCTTAAATGATTCTGTTTAGTTTTGACAAAATCTGTAAAATATATTGATATTTTGTAAATGTACAAAGTTATTTAATTTAAAACTAACGATGGCCATCTAAGTTTAAGTACATAGTTCACCATTATTTGTATACATCTCGTGACCCCTTTCCGAACGGCCCGCGACGCTCCTGGGGGTCACAACCCCCAGTTTGGGAACGGCTGGTTTAGAGGAACCAACCCTAACACTATTGGTAAGTTGAATCTTAGTGAAAGGATTGTGTTTATAATATCCACAATCCTTAAACAATGGTTCCACAGGAGTCATGGCCACTGGTAGGATGAATCATAATGAGAGGGTAGTAATGATATCCACAATCCTTAAACATTGGTTTCACAAGAGTCATGGCCACTGGTAGGTTGAATCATAGAGAGAGGACGGTTATTATATCCATAATTCTTAAACAATAGTTTCACAAATCATGGCTATCGAAAGGTTGAATCGTAGTAAAAGAATGCAAAAAATAAGGTATCTACAATCTCTATACACTTGTTTCACTAGAGTCATAGCCAACAACATGTTGAATTTGAATGAAAAGAGATTAATGATATCCACAATCTTCAGTTTGTAAAAGTCTTTACTTAAGCAAAAATTGTTTAAATTTGGTAGAATGTTACAAGCACTGAGAATATTTTAGTGGCAACTGGAATGATCTCTAATTACTAAAATAAAAAGATAATATCTTACCACTGTGATCCTCAATGGTGTCAACATCAAAAGCTTTCAAGTGGTTTATATTGGCAGTATTAAAATCATTTGTTGTTATTACTGCTACATCTTGATCTTCTGCAATTTAATTTGAAAATTATTTTATCAATAGATACAAATCATTTTACTGGTTTAAAAATTTCAGGTTATAACAGCTTTTAATGGAAGATCCATTTTATATGATTTATAATTAATTTCAATGTTCAATATATTTTTTTTTTAATTTTAGTATTTTTCGTTTACATTGACAAATTGTTTGTTAAAATGTGTTATTAATGTTAAGATAACATAACAAAAAAACTTTTTAAAGACTTAAATATATGGAAGATAAATAAACAAAAATAGAAACTCTCTTTCATCTAGCCCTAAAATATTAATTTTAAAGACTAAATTACCCTTTTCCAACAGAAGTGTTCTTATAAATTTTAAAGTGATTCACTTATTTATTTTCTCTTGTTGTTGACAAAACACAGTTTTGTATAGCAAATGTCAAAAATACATAATATTTAAATGTTAGTTTAAGTTTAATATACACTTATAATAAAATAAACAAACACAATTACCCAAAGTAAAACATATATAAACATAACAATTACAAAATGTTGGTTGTAATAACTTAATAATAACAATTAATTTTATTGAAATATAAAATGTAGATTATCATAATGTGGCTTGAAAAAAATCCTTAATCCAGTAGAAAACCATAACTTTCAGCAATTTAATTTAGTTTTAAATATTCTGACTTTTGTCGTTTCTTTAAACTCCTTGGGATGTTTGTTCAAAACAAAAACCAGCCACCAATTTGTTCAATTTTTCTAAAGCTTACAATCTGTGCTGTTGTCTTGAGAAACCATATTTACCACAGGTAATATATCTAAGTACATTAACATTATTATGTTGAGCCACTGAGATCTTAAATTTATATTATAATGTAACTTACAAAATGTTCATAGAGGGGAAAGTTTAGGGTCATTTGCTATGTAAACCCTGTTAAGCAATACCATAATTTAGGTGATACGAAAACAGACCTACATATACTAATTTTAAAGTTATTACAGAACTGTGTTAAGCCAATTTCCTTAGTATAAAAACCACTGAGCTGAATATTGTACACAGTTTGTTAGTTTGATCCTTCCATGTGAGCCTGTTGTTATTTATGAGCCCTAGTCATATTATCGATAATACTTCCTCTAGTAGTCATCTAATAGGAGAGCGGTGCACCCCCAAAAAGACGCATAGAAAAAAGAGATGACCGACAACCAAGAAGACGCCAGATTGAAACCTGTTAGGATCGATAAATCATGTCATTGTAAACGAAAAACCTTAATGACATTTTTTCGTTCCAGTGGTCAGTAATTTGTTATTAACCAAAAACTTGCAAAATTAAGAGAAATTAATGAAAAAATCGTTACACTGATCGACTTATTAGATAAATTGGACAAAAATAAACACTTTTTGACTCTTGTTGTTTTTTTTAAATGCTTCGTTTTCAAGTTACGAGCGATTAAAGGTCGAAAATTATTTGTCGGCAATAAAACGTGCGCAGATAAAAATTAAAGGATTTCCCGATAAAATGGCATGACTCAAAAAATGAAAACATACATTGTTAGACAGTTATCTCAAAAAGAATGTTCACCTAATGAATATTTCACTCACTCCCTTCACGATAAATGTAACTAGCTTGCCTTGCAGTTACAAAAAATATTTAAAAAAATGAATTTAATTGTTAAAAATTTATTATTTATTAATTTAAGTTATAAAAATAAAAGAATCTTACCTCTGAAATTTGTTGATTATTTTCATTGAAATTTTGAACACTTTACATTTGAGTTTTACTACTATTTCTTATTTAATTGATCGATTTTTAGGCTACAATCTCAGGGTCGTGTATTCTGTGGTATTTGTAGTACTAGAGGAAACAGGAGTCAATAAAGAAATCAAAACATTATGGCGACTTGACTTTATACTTTTATTCACTCATATTAGTCAATGAAAATTTTTCTTTTAATAGCAAGAGTTTGAATTGTTATGAATTTTAAAAAAAAATCTTAACTGAACATCATATACACTTATTTACTAATACAGACATGTTAATATGTTAACAAGACATTTCTAAAATTGCATGTAAAGCTCATATACAAAAGAATCTAATTCGGTATTTCTAGTTCAAAAAACATGTTATTGATGCACATACATTGTTTTTTACTCACATGTTGTGTCCAAGTTTACCACATAATACAAAACCTTAACAAAAACTTCACTGTGATAACTTTTTATACATTTTTACTTTTATAACGCTCCATAATTTCTGAAACGCAGAGCGTGCAGAATACACGTCCACCCTCTAAGAAGGCTAAGCTGGAAGAGACTCGGTTGTGGAGCCGAAACGGAATTCCCACTGCTTTGCATGGTTAGCATTGGGCAATTCCTAGAATTGTTATATTTTCCGTTCGTAAGGGTTTCGCCTGTTTTAGTTGCATTGCAACCCACACTTTTGTTAATTGTGCCCTAGAGGGTGTACATTATATTCAATTTAGCGCTTAATTTAATTTATTGATTTTAATAATTTGTTTTAAATGTTTTTTGATTAAAGTCTTTCTTTTAGTTATTAATTATTTTAATTTTTTATGTGAGCTTCCTAATTATTAATATTGTTAATCTAATTGCTTAATCACTTAAATTATTATTAATTTATATTTTTATTTGGTTGGAGATGTCCCATGCTTACAGAAATCTGCCTAGAAATCCGCAAATTTCACGATTTTTGTATTGCAAATCTCACAAGGAAAAAATTAAATATCAAGATTAAAAAAATATAGCCTGAAAGTAGATACTCTCACGAGTAATTTGCACTATGAAAAATCAAAAAAAAACTTTGAAAGAAGCGGAGAAATTTTTTGAAAACTGCGGTTTTTAGTTATTTTTCGACCTTTAATCGCTCGTATCTTGAAAATTAATCATTAAAAAAAAAACAAGAGTCAAAAAGTGTTTCTTTTTGTCCAATTTACCTAATAAGTCGATCAGTGTAACGATTTTTTCATTTCTATTAATTTTGCAAGTTTTTGGTTAATAACAAATTACTGACCACCGGAACGAAAAAATGTCGTTAAGGTTTTTCATTTGCAATGACATGATTTATCGATCCCAATAGGTTTCAATCTGGCGTCTTCTCGGTTGTCGGTCATCTCGTTTTTCTATGCGTCTTTTTGGGGTGCACCGCTCGCCTACAATATAAGATTTTAATCTATTTAATCCACATTAAATATACAAAGAATATTTTTATTTGTCGTTAGATTTACTTTAAGATTATATTAATTAATGTATTGACAAGCACTATATATGCATTAATTTCTAAATCATTATTTTAGTGACCTTTAAAACTAATAGTTGTGTCATCAGCATAATGAATTTTTCTGTTGACTTAGAAATGATAGTTAACATTAAGAATTAACAACACTGGGTCCAGAAGGGCTCCCTGTAGGACTCAATAATTTATACAAATTGGATCAGATAATACATTAGCAACCTGGGCCCACTTGCTTTATATTTGTCAAGTACGACAAGCCAGACCAGAGGTAGGCCTCTCATTCCATTCTTCTATGTAATATAATACAAAACAAATTCGGGAAGTCAACACATTCAAGTGCTTCTGAAAAGATAAAAAATATACTTAATGTTTGTTCCCCCTAGCCCAAGGCTGTTAAAAGGAATTCAATTAGATTGAAAACTGGTTTAATTGTTGACTTCTTTTTCCTAAAACTATATTAGTTCTGACAATTTATAACTTTTCTATTTCAGAAGATGTAAATTTAGCCAGATTACATGAAGAAGATTTAGGAAAGATTGTAATAAATTCTAAAGATAAATTGAAAAATGCCAAAAAATTTAGTTTATAAATTGAAATGTAGTATTTGTAATGCTGCTTAAGTCAGTCAAACAGGCTGTAGTTTTAAGTGTAGACTAAGTGAACATGAAAGGAGTTGGTGGTTAGGTTATAATGATTCTAGTTTTTCCAGTCATTTAAAAAAATCATGCCTTAACTGATTTTTATTCTAATATATTTGAAATTCTCCATGTTAAAGTCAAGGGTAAAAAATTTAACATTTAAGAAATATTAGAAATTAAGAGAATTTCTTGTAATAAAGTTAATTTACTCTTAAACGATCAAACAAAATTCTTGTATATTTCTCCGCTACTCCAACCTTTGTCAAAGCATGTTTTAAACTGTTTATGACTTACTGGATTTCTCAGCTTCAGATTCCATTATCATGTAATAGGACTTGTGAGCTTGGTCTCAAAATGTGTATAATATTTTCTTCTTAGGTTATTTAGTCTTTGTATAAGCCTTGTCAATACCATAACTGGTAAAACTATGGTCGGCTTAACCGAATAAATGTAGAATTTTACAAAAGATTTTGTGTGTTTTATTTGAATAACATAGAATTCTATCAAGTACTGTCGGTTATTAGTATAAACAATAGAAAATATATTTACTAAATTAGCCACCTTTTGTCAATCAGTATAACAAAATGTATTATATAGTTTGATTTATATAATCATTTTAGAGGGATCTTATACATTTTTCGAGTCTTCATTTAAAAAAAAAATGCATATAAAAAGATATTCCTATGGATTTTCCAGGTACATACAGAGGATTCATCATTAAGAAAATGGCACAGTTAGACAGAGTTTTAGTTCCCTTAGATCAGGAAACCTTGAATATCAGTCCAAAAGTGGATGTAAAAATTTCTTGCATGATTACTATACTGCTCAATACTTTCTCAAAAATACCAATAACAATTAAGGTAGTTCTTTCCAAAATTATATTTTCAATCATTAAGTTTTAAACACACAGTTTAAATACACAGTTTTAAAAAATTTATTAGTGAGATTTAATTCGCTACATCCATTTTGGCGTTAACTTTTTTTAATTTGTATTCTATTATAAAACACATTTGGTCCAGAATAGATACATGAAAAATGTTTACTGCAATATGGGAAAAGGGTTAAATTAACATTGAAGATTTTTATGGAGCTTAAAAATATCAATGAATAGAGCAGCGTAAGGGTCCTGATTTAATTCGTTTGTATTACCTCTATTAATTTTAATATAAAGTAAAGTCGAATTTAGCCAAATAAAAACTACATTGTTAGATAGAGTATGAATACAATATGTAAAGACAAAATCAACCTTAAGTCAGTATTACTGCTGCACTAAATTAAATTAGGTAGTTTAAAATCTTTAAAAAAATAGAAAAATATGATTTTTTTAAAGTTTTAAAGTAATCTGCAGTTTAAACAAAATTTTAAAGCTAATAAGATACTTGTTAAAATTATATACAGTGGAACTTCCGTATAACGAAACTCAACATCCAAATAAAAAAATCGTTATTGTGGAGTATTCGTTAATGGGAGGTTAAGGCCTTGAATTCATAAATCAATCCGGTGTTATGCTTTGGAGGCTAAACTACTGTATTGAATTAACTTACTTACCTTTTATCATGAAAACTCCATTTTACCATAGATTAAAACGGGACCATAACAATGCGGTGTAGAATAAAAATACTGCAATAATTATGTTTGAACATTGCACAATTTATTATTCACATAGACTCTAACAACAACAAAAAATATGTATAATATAAATTTTTAAAAAATGAAGTTTTATTTAAAAAACTGAGTTATTTTTTGTTGAAATTTTTGTTTAAATAATATTTTACGCTCAAAAAAGTTTCACATTTGTTTAAACATTCACAAATGTCATCAGGAACACTTTCTTTAAGCTGTAGTCCTCGCCTAATGGTTTTAAATGATCCTAAAATGTCGTCATCAGTCGGATTTGTATATTGTAATTGACAATGGTTGTCAGTAAGATTTGAGTCACCGTCATCTTCCTCTTCGTCTATTTCAGTGGCAATTACACTTTGCAATATGTCGTCATCTTCAGCAAAATCGAAAACTGTAATTTTGTTGTCAACATTAATAAAGTCCTCTACTTCAGTTTCATCGGTTACATTTTTAGATATTTTGAGAAAACTCCATTTCTCAAACATTGTTTTAATTCGTTTAGCATCATTTCATCTATTGAACTGTAGTAGACGTAAATCCAGCCTTAGAGGTACAATTTAAGATTGTCGTATCTTTTACATCGTTCGTCCAGACCTTAGCTAATTCAGAAATGCATTCCCTAAGATCCACAATGTTATCGGGCACAGAATGGTTATTTTCGACAGTGGACACAATTTTTTTAAGAATTATTTTCCGATAATGTAGTGTTACATTTTTTATAACTCCCTGATCCAAAGGCTGAATTACGGAGGTGACATGAAAAACATGGGATAAAGTTCACATATATAAAATTATAAGAAAATAGTTTATGGATACTCCATAACCAAAAGAGAAATAGCAAAGTTCAGGACATAAGGAAATTCATAATCACAAAAAATACACAATATATTTGAGAAGTGTTTATCACTATCAGTCTTTTCCGAACAATTTTATAATATTGGAAATTAGAAAGTTTTATCACAATCTGTTTCACTGTCTCTGTGATTTTCTCCAGCTAGCATATTTCATTAAAAGAAAGGGGGGATTCAACAATATGATAGTCGAGAGCTCGAGAAACTTAACCTCGAGTTGGTGCCGACTCTTCCCAAAGGTTATTCAAAAAGATAAAATACATGAATTGAACTAATAACAATATTAGGACTATATCCTATAGTCTAAATTTATTGTAAAATGAAATTATGTTAGTTTATATACTGTGGGGAGAAGTTGTGTGTATGTCAGTGTATAAGGGGAATAAATAGTTTACAAACTTTAAAATAGTCTTTACTGTTCACAAGTATAGTATTATAATGAATTGATTGTTTTGCTCATATAGCAAAGAGTTAAGATAGGCGGATCCGTTCCTTGTATGTTTGATTTTGTATCGACCAATCACAAATTAGTTTACTCGCGGGAACTGGGAATGTTTCTAGTGACGTCACATTCCACAATGTCGGACTAATTACGTTTTGGCTAGTTCTTGTCGGCGAAATTAATTTATTCTGCTTTATGCGTACAGATATTAGAGAAGGCCTAACAACCTTTTATGTCTATGGGATTTGGATCTGTCTATTGGTATAGTTGGGTTTCCTTGTTAATATTGCGTTTCATTAGAATTTAATTTATTCTGAAGCCTTCCGTTTAAAATTTCGTGTTCGATCGTTTACTTACTTCTGACTTCATGTAGGTATGTTAGTCTGGGGAATATCGATTGTGTTAACCTAATAATTTTCCTAGTAAGTTGGAACATTTTTAATTCATTTTGAGGTGGCGACTATGGGTTAAAAATGTCGGGAAATATTTATAATTTGGCCAAATCGTAACGAAGTCGGGGATTCTGTTCTATCTAGGCGCCTATATATCAGTTTCGAGTGTTTACCATCAGGTGTCGTTTGAGTTGGGGTTTGAATGACATTCCTTGAAGTCATTGAAGTCTTGCTTTTATTGAATCTTGGTATTCAATATATTTCGAATTGTTACAACGTGTAATCAACTTCTAGTGACTTCACGCCTCGAAAACACCGGGGAGTTTTACTTTTACCAATAACGAGTAATTTAACTCTTTCATTACCCGTCATGTTTGCAGCCAATAGCAGAGTTATTCTTTGTTTGCTTTGTTTACCACCAAAGCGTGGGTCATTTTTTAAAGTTAATGTTTTATTGGGCAAACATTTATAAAATAAGCCGGTATCGTCAGTGTTAAATATATCTTTGGGTGCATAATCGTGTAAGATTTGCTTTAAGACATTCTGTTTCCAAAATTCACAGTCACTTACAGAAACATTTGTACTTTCTCCCGAAATCACTTTATAGATGATTGAATGTCTTTTTTTATAATTTATCTATCCACCTGTTGCTTGCTTAAAATTCTTGATGGCCCAACGCCGCAGCGAACTCTAGAGCCTTTTCTTTTATTATTGAACTAGATAATAGAAGATTTTTTTCACGCATCAATGTTATCCACTTCATCATGGCTTCGTCAATGTCCTCATAAGTACACAATTTTTTTTTTCCTATTTAATTGTAGTCATTTCCTTGTTTCAAAATTAAATCACGATTTTTTTAAATTGTTGATAACGAACTTTGTGGGATATCAAATTTTTTTGCTATGTTTTTTTTTAACACCTTTATCAACATCCTTTAAGATGGACATTTTATCTAAAACATTTAAACACTTTCGCTTTGACATGATGCACGGTGTAATAAATGTAATTATCACCTTTTTACGGTTTTATTGAATTATTTTACTTTATTACAAAAAAAAAATGAATTTTATTTTATTTTACTTATAACTTTAATGATTTTAAAATTATTGCTCAGCTAATGGGCGCCAGGTAGCTTCCGCTTACCAATTTTGAAAAAGAAAAGAAATTAACATTTAAATCTCAGGGCATGAATTCTTTTAAAAATGTACTCCACAGTGATTCCTGGTATCAAATGAACAACTCTTATTAAACTGAAATTTCAACATGGATTTATTAAGACAAATTTTTAGTACATGTGCAAATATGAAATTAAATTTTATAAATTATACATCCTAGCTTATTCATCATGTTTTATTCCTTTTAAGAAGGTAAAAAAAAAATATTTAATCTTGAATTTATTTATTATGTTGCAACTATAGAAAATTTGTTTATTAAATGAAACAGATTAGAATTATCTGTATAGATTGAAGTTACGTTAAAATATATGTGAATACATCAGTAGGCATTTACTCTTCTTTAGACAAGAAAAAATATAATTATTAAAAAGTATAAAATTCATAATAGAAACAAAATTAGTACATTAAATATAATAATTTTTACAGAGATAACAATGTTTAAATTTCAGTGTTAATTAACACTGATTACCAGTATTTTGTCCAAACAGTTCACTCATATAGTTGATGTAGTGTGGTCCATTTTGTGAAGCTCCCGCTATTACGTACACGTGATAAGCTGCCCGCCGAGTTTATATCAATCACACCTTCCAAGTCTTTCATTACTCTCAAATAAGTTCGTGTTTAAACTGCTTATAAATCTTTTTGTCTATTAAACACCGCACAATTTTTCATGCACACAAGACATAGTCCGCTTTCACCATTTCCGTGAATTTAAGTATGAACCGCATAACTGTCTTTTTCACAAAGAAAATACGATTTTGTCTCCTCTATTAACTTTTTAAAACTCGCTACTATCACTAAACTGTTTCTTAGACTCATTCCTTTAAATTCAAGACTAAAACTGTTCTCTAGCACTTGACCTACATTGTTATAAAATTGTTTCTAAGATTCTCATTTACACAACCTCTCCTCTCTAAGCTCCTTACTCGACTGCCGGCCTCATGGTGAAAATCTCACTTCCTCTTATTTTTGGGGTTTACACTGCTTGCTGCCAGGATTGTCTTTTTTCCTGCTGACTCTGTGATAAAACTTCTCTCATCTCATCGTATGCACTGTTCAATGCTCTGAGCATAACCACAAGTTCCTTTTTATCTAATTCTACTACACACACAAAATTATTAAGTTTCTTATAACTAAATTTTCTTAAAACCTATACATTATTATTTACTTGTGTTTGGAAATCTATATTAATTGAATTTACTTTATTTTAACTTTAAAACATAAGTCACGTTTTCGACTTGTTTGTCCCCTCCCAATTTCTTTCTATACGATTTCCCGCTATATGTTATTATTCAAACTAGATTTACCTTTTTTAGGTATTACAACGGAAAACCTAACACTTCGAAAGACAACTGAAAACTGAGAACCGTGAGAACTGCAATAAATACAGTAGGCCTACTGTATAGCTTGAGAAAGGCTCAGTTCATTTCCCGGAATTGACAAGTGATTGACAGTTGGAAGGTGTGGCGAAACGGCTGTTTACTGTAGTAGGGTGGCCAAAGCTTGACACATTTATGACACTATACAGTATTTATGGTTTTTTTTCTTCTTAAAACTTCGGTTTTGCAAAACTCTTTCAATTTTTACTGTGTGCTATGTTACGACTTCGTTATGGAGAGGTGTAGTATTCGCTATAAGGAAGTCAAAACACATGCAATATTATTTATAGAGTTCACGGTGAGGAAAAAAACTTCGTTGTTTGGAGGATTTCGTTACTTAGAAGTTCGTTACATAGAAGTTCCACTGTATTATATTATTATAAAACTATTTTGAATAAAGCAAGAACATGTTAAACAAAATTATCTTTGAACTCTTATTTACCATTGCAGCTTGAAATTCGTTGAATTGTAAAATCATCAATCCTATTTGGTGTTAATAACAATCGTATTTTGCTTCCCTTCAACTGATCTGGTAACGGAGATGTGACATGAAATACTTTCCAGGTATCCTGAAAACAATATTTTATAAGACGTTCTTAAATATCAAAAATGTACATAATATGAAAAGTATTTTTGAATATTTAAATTAATTGTAAACCTGTACAAATTGGAGAAAATATTTCAGGTAGTAAATGACAAAATAAATAATATTTGTTAGTTGTCTTATTTAGCCTCCCGAAAAATAAACTAACAAAGTATAGTCATATTATAGAATATTCTTGAAAAGCAAACATATAGCCTAATCTATATATTTAAAACATGAGCTATTTATTTTTATAACTTGCCAGCAGTATCATATTGTAATGTTTTTTATTCTTGAAAAAAGGTTTTTATTCGTTAAAAATTCAAAAAAAAATTCTGAAGTCCCTGTAATGTAACCATGTTTGTAGTGGTGATGTTTGTATTATCCATTTTTTGGACTTTTGTTGGTCTACTATCATCAACATTTGAGTTTTAAATCATCGAAAAAAATTATTTAAGATCAGCTAATTTCAAACGCACAAATACATTAGAAATAAACTTAGTGCTTCTTGTGGGCAAACACAAAACTAAATTAGAGCAATGGAAAGTCAACGGATAGTTTTTCCCTTGCTCTAAATTTGAGATTGGGAAACTATCACTTTCATTGTTCTCAGCTGTTATCGAAAACAGCTCCTTTAGATGCAGTATGATGAAAACATCTCTTTTAAGGTTTGATCTGATGATGGTGGCTTGATTAACGAATCCAACATATTTATAAAGTGCTTGACGGTGAGAAACAAGGTCAATTTATTAGTAATTAATTATTATTACTATAATTTACACTACATATTATTTTAATTCTATTTAACATTTGCTCCCATCCTATGTCCAATTAAATTGTATCATACTTTAGATTCAAGACTAGATCATTTTGATTAACTTAGGGTAGTTTATTTTAAAATCATTATGTTCATTTTAATTAAATATAATGGTTCTTTTTATACATATAAACAATGATATTAGTATTTATTGACACTTTTTTTGTCTCTTTTTTATCCAACTGCTAACGTCACCACAACCGGGAACTAATTCACCTGACTATTTTCCCAACTCTTACACGGCAAAACCTGCCAACACACACACCAACCAAACACATAATTTCCCCGGTATTAAACGGATTTGCTTTATGCTTTGGCCAATCTCACCTTACATGTCCTGCACTCTCAACTTGTCTCTGATTGGCCAACAGCCCATGTCGAATGTGAGAGCGGCTAACCTAAAATTTCGCGGCTACAAACAATGACGCTCCGGGACACTATTCCGAACCAATCAGAACTTAACTCATATTGCTGGTTGGTTCCCATCACGGAGAACTTAAACAATGGACAGATCATTGTTTAGGACTCAGCCTATCCTAGGCAAGTTAAGCTACAAGCTGACAGAGCTAAAGTTGGATAAGTACCGGCGGGAAAACACCAAAAATTTACTTCACCTGTACACTCCAGTGGGAGGACGTCACTCACTACAGCTGCAAGTCAAACACCTGGACCAACCTAGATGCACAGAGAACACATATACAAGAACACCACTCACCTTGCTGAATGGACCCTGGGCCACCTGCTGCATACCAGCCTGTTCAGCACTTACTTGTTTCTTCACTCAATGAGAAAACTTTCCACCTGACTCCTGCCACTTTACCACAAGTTACGCCGCCTCTCCGAGGGTCACCCCCTGGCCTTCCATAAGGGAAATTAAACGGAGAAATTCGGGCAATGCCAGCACCTTCCTTCCCCAGCATCACCTCCTGAAAGGGAAATTTTAGATGGCTTGGCACCGGCGATAGTGGGTGGACACATCCTTGTCGATGCCCAAGACTAACCATGAGTGAAGGATCGCCTGCTGTAAGGCCAGGAGGCAGTCCCGAACTAAGCACATCACTGTTGAGAACGCTTACTCCTTCCCCCCTGATCTATATACCTATCCATCAAGTTTATTTCCTTAACCCCGCCCCCGGCAATCTTAGAGCCCTATTTTACATGGTGCTCTAGGACCTAGATCGACTGGCTCTTTTCGGGACCAACAAAAAGGTCTCCAACAGGCCATAACCCCGCTTCACCATTCCCCGCACCTAACCACCTTGACCCTCCCGGGTCGATCTACCTACCTGCACCTCAGTATACATTTCTCCTTCCCGCAGCTACAATGGGCCAAAAGGAACATCCTCCCCGAGGTTATGTCAAAAATAGGTTGATTTTTCCTTTTAATTACTTATTTAAATTTTGTCCTAACTAACCCTATCCCATATCTTTACAGTACTGAGAAAAAGATTTCAAAGAAAAATATATAAATTAATATTGCACTACTGTTGTCGCATACCCGTATACAAAATCAAAGCTATTTCACAAATACCATTTTTTATCTCCCTATCAATTCTGTCCATTAATTTTAGCCTTTATTTATTTATTAATATTTACTGTATAATAGATAAAAGCAACTTTAAACTATCCATTGATCCTTTCTGTCTACATACTATAGAGTGTGACATATTTATTACACCCTCCTCACAATTCTCACCAAATCCAGTATATCTCCAATCACTGTAACACTCCTTCATTAACTGACTTAATATCTCAATATCTCCACTAGTATTTCTTACCTATTATGTTGAGTAGTTTGTTCACGGATTGGTGTCCTATTAACAGACCATTCCCCCCTCCCCCTTTGTTCAACCTGATAAATATGGTACAGTTCCTCTAATCTCATTAGCCTCTCATCAGTGTCCTTGCCTGTCGTTGCATTCCATCTACCTTGATGCTTGTAACGGTTCAAGCAACAAATATTTCCACCGTGTAGCGTCCAATGTAATCAGTATTCTGAGTGGTTTCTCGTAAAATCTAGTTTACTCAATTTTGCCAACACTCAGTTTCCCATGCCTTATAACACTAGAGTCAAAGGTTCAAGCAATCAATATTTCCTCTGAGTAGCATCCAATGTAATCAGTATTCTGAGTGGTCTCTCTTAAAATCTAGTTCATTCAAATTTGCCAACACTATAACACTTTCCCATGCCTTATAACACTAGAGTCAAAGTTTCAAGCAACAAATATTTCCTTTGTGTAGCGTCCAATCTAATCAGTATTCTGAGTGGTCTCTCTTAAAATCTAGTTTACTCAATTATGCCACACACTCATTTTCCCATGCCTTATAACACTAGAGTCAAAGTTTCAAGCAACAAATATTTCCTTTGTGTAGCGTCCAATCTAATCAGTATTCTGAGTGGTCTCTCTTAAAATCTAGTTTACTCAATTATGCCACACACTCATTTTCCCATGCCTTATAACACTAGAGTCAAAGTTTCAAGCAACAAATATTTCCTTTGTGTAGCGTCCAATCTAATCAGTATTCTGAGTGGTCTCTCTTAAAATCTAGTTTACTCAATTATGCCACACACTCATTTTCCCATGCCTTATAACACTAGAGTCATAGTTTCAAACAACAAATATTTCCTCTGTGTCGCGTTCAATGTAATCAGTATTCTGAGTGGTCTCTCTTAAAATCTAGTTCACTCAATTTTGCCAACTCTCAATTATGCCACACACTCACTTTCCCATGCCTTATAACACTAGAGTGAAAGTTTCAAACAACAAATATTTCCTTTGTGTAACGTCCAATGTAATCAGTATTCTGAAAACATACAAATAAGGCATACATTGGTGTATCATCCAGAAAGTAATTAGGTAGGATGTTAAGAACTTATGTCCATGATAAGCATACAAAATGGCCACATTATGTAAAATTCATAGAAAATTGTATTAATTATTCCATTCATGATTTACCTAATAATAGTCCTTATAAAATAATGATTTTTAAAAAAAGTCCATGAATATACAGTGAATTATATACATTTCCACTAGATGAAATAATAAGTTTTTAAGAAGAAAATATAATATTGGCTAGGAAAACATTAAAGATAAAGGCAAATCAAAGCAAGAAATTACATGATAAAAAAAATTAAAACTAGTTCAATATAATAAAGGAGACTTAGTACTAATTATGAACCACTTCTTATCTTCAAATTTAAAAGAAAAGTTAAAAAATTCTTTCTAATATATCAAGGACCATGTAGAGTTTTATCAAATTAGAAAATGCATACGCAATTGGGAAAATTAAAAATGATTAAATTAAGGGTAGCCTACTTACAATGTAACACAATTATAAAAATATTATTCGACAGATAGCATATAAAACAAATAAACAAAACAATATTTTGTAATCATTAATACTTAACTGAAATAATAAAGTGGGGATAGTTGGGTTTCGGTAGTCGAAACATGTTTCGTAAAAACGAAGCATAGTAGACACAGTTGAAAAAATTGTGTAGCTGGGCAGGGAGCTTGTGCTGAACTAAGTAGGGCTAAGTAGTGTATCTGTTGCATGTAAGAAGGCTACATTGTTTGATCCAATGGGAGAGTCTATCAGGTGACCAGAAGGGCACTAATAATAAAATTTAGTTGACAAGAAGTATCAAAGTGAGAGAAAGAGATTTAAGGTTAGGTTAAGAAATCAACAAGATAGGTTAAAATATCGATGAAACAGGTTAAATTTTAAATCAATTAATAATAATAGCTTAAATAAGGGAATTTTTTATTGTATTAGTTTTTATACTAAATGCTGCACACATTTTCTCATTAGCATGTTGTAGAAATGTATGTAATGATGGTCACTCATCGCTAGATGCCTAAATGATTTTAAAATAAATCATATATTTTTTGTACAATTGTTCCTTGTAAGAATTATGATGTAATTTTGTTAAAAAATAATAATGAAATGAAGAAAGTATAGGTATATGCATCATGCAAAGTGTGGAGGTGTAAATCTTGGAACAAAGTGTGACGTCATGGTCAAAACAACAAATTATATTAAAATAAAAACAGTTTCATTGAAACTAGAAAAGTGAAATAGAGGTGAGAGGCCCTCGAAGACAAAAAGTCTCAAACCGTAGGTCCAAAAGTGAGACACCTAAACCCTATTTTTTGCAATGAATTATGTTTTCATGGTGTGAAAAACCATTAAGTAGCTGGTTCAGCAGTGTGCTAGGGAAAACTTGGGCATGTGTATGAATCAGTGATGTTTGTTTGCTGGTGTCAAATAACCTTCAACTGTAGATATATTACAATATTTAAATAATTCATAAAAACCGTTTATTAAGTACAGAAGTAGGTTCGGTGAGAAGAGTTAGTAACGTTTTAACAGGTTAAGAAATATGTTATAAAAAATTGATAGCTATATAAGGTTTGCAGTCTAAATAAATTGTATAAAATACTAGTAGTTATGCTAAAAATTGATGTAATACGAGTACTCTTTTAAATTTTTTAAATGTGACAAAATGGTCACAAATGTATAAATAAGAGTATATACAAAAGAAAAAATTAATTAAACTAAATTAATTAAAAGTATAAATAAAAAGTCTTGTGGGTGTTGCAGTGAGAAGTGCTAAGAGTGATGGCTAAATAAACAAAGATAGACAGTCTACATCTCCAAATAGTGTCAACTCACATAAACAAATCTAAATCAGAGAACCCATTCAAATAATCAAAGACAAAGAGGTTATTACTTGAGTGCTGTATTCAATTTAATAAAATAATTCTTAAAAAAATGTGCTATATTAGTTACAAAAAGTAATTGTCAGTTTAATTTTTTTTTTTTTATTTTGGGGGAAAAAAAAGATACACTTACTCTGAAATATGTTGTTAAATGAATATTGCTAGTTTTATGATAATAGTTTTTAAAATAATTTCTTGTGGATACATTTTAGTTTTAACCCTCAACTGAAAGAGCCGAAATCGTACCCATTCTCCCGGACAAGTTGGCTATAAAACACGTATTTTGCAATTCAACATTTCGCACATTTAGAATCGTCCTATCGCAATAAAAAAAATAGTGTTGGAAAGCTAATGTTCCGTAGATACATAATCATGCATTAAAAAAAAAACACAAAAGTTATAAATCATATTCCAAAAATTGCTGAAGTTCACATATTTTTATGTGTAGCGTCAAAGATTTGAACTGAGCGGATTTTGGTAAAAGCGACGCCATTTTTTCTCATATGATTACAAATCTATTTTTCTGTCAAACAGATCGAACAAAACACTGTTCTGTAGATCACATCTTTCTCTTTCTATCCGTAGTTTACAAATCGTTCTGTGTGTCATAGATTGCAAGATATTTCTACTTGACCATAGTAGAAACCTAACGTAACGAAATTCACTTGGCATTCGGTGCAGTTTACTAAATAAGATAATCATTTTTTAAATCGATATTTTGTATTCGATCTTTATAGTATGTTATAGAGGAGATTTCATTCTACAAGTTGGTAGTACTTGATATAGGCATTAGATACTTAGAAGTTTTTGTTTTGATCTGGGAACATACGCAATTGTGTGACGTAAATTAAAATATAAATGGCGTGGCACATATTGTTTTGGGGTTAGATATTTGTTATTTTGAAGGTTTGTGTATACAAATTGTAGATAAATTGTGTATACAAGTTACAATATATGAGTTTGTATTTCTAAAGTTTATTTTTTTTTAGTGAAGTTCTGGTTTTTGAATGGTTTATATTTGGACTAACCAAGAGGTAAGTTGTAAACCTAGGCGTAAAAGCAAATTTTCTTATATTGAGTGTTTTATTTGATTATACAAGTGTATATGTGTGTTATTATTTGTAAAATTTATTGCTTTAGTGAAATCTAGTGCTTTTGTCTTAGACCTAGCTTTAGAAAGTTACTAATTACGCCTAAATTATCCAGGTCACAAACCTAACCTAACTTTTGTCGATTTCCACTTTTACGGGAAAACATTATTTTTATTTTATACATACTTTTGTGTCTGTCAAATGTAGTCTTTGTTTGTATTTTCTTCTATGTGGCTACATGTTTCGCTGCCACAGGCAGCATCTTCAGGCCAGCTATTATGTCCATAAAACACTCACAATTACACAACAGTGTTTTATGGACATAATAGCTGGCCTGAAGATGCTGCCTGTGGCAGCGAAACATGTAGCCACATAGAAGAAAATACAAACAAAGACTACATTTGACAGACACAAAAGTATGTATAAAATGAAATATATGTAGTTCTAAAGCTGTTCAACAATGAATATATTATTTTTATTTTGAAAATTTTAAAATTTGATTTTTTTTTACCAATTAATTGTTATTCACATTTATACTAGAAAACGTTTGTAATACTTGAAAAAAATGTAAAACAAAATTTTCTATGCTCAATTAATTGGGACTTCTATGCAAAAGTTAGCCTTCGATTTTTGTGTGTGTTTTGTGTTCTTTGCCATACTGACTCCAAAATTATTTTTCAAACTTTTGTTTCATTACATTACTAAATTCTATGAACCTTTCTGAATATGATTTATAGAAGTTAGTTTTCCATAAATATTACTATTTTTGGTGATTTTTTGAAGAAAAAAAAGGATAAATTTACCTTTTTTCGTAAATTTTTTTTTTTTTATTTTGAAAATATAACAATTTTTTATTATTTTTTTAAATATTTTCACAAATATATTACAAATCTCTTGTAATAGTTGAAAAAATACCAAAAAATCTATTTGTATGGTGTACATTACCATTTCTGTGAAATTCTTCCCTCCGTTACTTTCCGATTTTTTGGTATTTGACAAAAAACTCCAAATGTTTTACATCTAACATTTTTTTTCACTACACACCTAAATTCTATGCACCTTTCTGAATATAATGATTTATAGAAGTTGTGTATAAAATATATTTTACTTGTTGTGAATTTTTGAAAAAAAAAATGATCATTTTACCTTTTTTCGTAAAATTTTTTTTTTTAATTTTGAAAATGTAACAAATTTCTTATTTTTTTTTTTTTCTAAATATATTCACAAATATTACACAAAACTTTTGTATATCTTAGAAAAAGGTGGTAAGCTATTGATTTTGGATGATACAGGTTTTTCTGAAAAATGATAACTTCATTTTTGACATTTAACATTCTTACTCCAAAACCGTTTCAACAATTTACTTAGATGAATTCTATGCATCTTTCTGAGAAAAATGATGTCTTATAAGTTAGGTTTTGTGTAAAAATAATATTTTTTATTAATTTTTTAAGAAAATAATACTTTAACATTGAACAGTTGTAGGGTTAAGATGTTTTGACACAATTTAAGATGTATAGTGTAATACATTTTTCTGTCAGAATTCATAATCGTGGGATTTTATTATTATTATTTTTTATTTATTTATATTTTTTGTAACTAAGTGTCTGTGGTTTCTCACATTATGGCACCCAATAAATCAACAAATTCAATAAATTCAAATAAGTAAACTTAAATTCATTGAAGTAAGTTAGAAAAGTTACAAACATAACTAACCTGGTAGAAGAATAATTCCTTTGCATTTCCCACTACAAAACTATCTTGTTTTGTATTTTCTGCTGTAATATTTAGATCTACTAGTACATTTTCAAATCCATTTACTACAATAGCAAGACACAGATGTTCCATATCTGCTGTGAACCATGGGCTGACAAGAGGGTTTGAGGTGATTGGAGTTAATGCTGAAACAAATATTAATAGGTCAATGTTAGACAGTTTTAATTATATCACGAAAGTAGAATCAAAGCATTTCATAATACTGAGAAATAGGATGTCTTGAACTAGTGGAGTGAGTTAACACAAGATTAATCTAAAATAACTTTTATGTGTCCATGAGCACATGGAATTTTAGGAACAGATGAAGTTCTGTCCAAAGCAAATATTTATGTAAAATAGCAGGAACAACTAGATTTAACATCTTCTTTGCATCACTGACAAGTTTTAATGGACCTTAAAACTATGTACATAGTTATTTGTTAATTTATTATGGAAATGTAATTATTTCAACCAACCTTATAACAATATTAGAAATGAGTGCCAATCATGATTTGTAGAACATGATTTGATCTTTCCTTCTAATTCATATACTGTTAGGTAAAATGATTTCATATATTTAATGTTGGAGCGATCGGATAGAGTGGACATCTCAAATGTTATCTCTAATAGTATCCTTATATGGAGTTTTAAAATAACAGGTTCATTTTAATATATTTAAATAGAAGAGGTTTGTTTGGAAAAATTTTATAAGAGACAATTTGGCAAGTGTTTTGTTTTTGTTTTGTTAAATTTTCTATTTACATCTCTCTGATATATATATATATATATATATATATATATATATATATATATATATATATATATATAAATTCTTAAAAGGACTGTGGTACCTGTTTGAAGTCTATTACTTCAAAACTAGTTAAGTTAACCAGTAATGATTGTGCTCCAGTTCCATGCAGACTGTGCTGTGTAGAAAATGTTAATGAAGATGTTAAAACATTTATGAAACTGAGAGTTTAGTGTGGAGATGTACTGTAGGAAATGTATATGAAGAAGCAGCTCCCACAGAGGTGAGGAGAAAGCGGCAGAGGGGGGTTAAGCTAAAAAATGTTTTAAATAATTCTGAAGGAAAACTGTAAATTAAATATTGTGTAAACAATCAATTTTGTTTAATGGTTGATAATGAACACCGGCTAAAAGAAACTGTGAGCGATTGAGGTGGATCGCAGAGCTCCCGTCAGGTACCACATATACCCACTAGATCTCCCACCTGCTTCTATGGATAAATTTCCTGCTGCATCGTATACTTCTAACAGGCTTCGAAGCATGAGGCTAGAGATGTGGGAAGAACTAGGACTCACTTTGGAAGACATCATGGAAACTAGAAACGAGATGCAAGAGGAACAAAAGAAAATTGTTATGGACTTTAACACATTCCACGAATATTCATATACAAAGGTCAATGCAAATACAGAAGCTCTGAAACAACAAACAATAAAGTTATATATTATGAAAAGATAGAGGAGCCAGTAACTGAAAATAAAGCGATAAAGCAGAAAATAACACTTTTGAAAATCATTTAGAACAGTCATGTCAAAGATACGGCCCGCGATCCCAATGTGTCACAGAAAGTAGAATTGTGTTTTTAAGAGCTTTTAGACTTCACTCGATTCCTCTACGGAAGTTTTAAAATGCGCACACTACATTTATAAGTAATTTCAAGGGCAGCGAGAGAGAGATAGACAGTAACGCCATCTCTTAGCAACAAGCGGAAATATCCTATTATTTTTGTTGGGAACAATAGAATCTTCCACGCGGTTCGAGTCTAGACTAGAACCTTCCTTATCGATATAAAAGGAGTGTGTCAGCGCGACGTGAGTCAGCTGAGTCGAGTAATCAAAACGATATGGTTGGAGAAGGATTTTAGTTGTACTGTGAAGTAGTGATTGTGAAGGTATTGTGCATTTGTTTGTGTCGAGCACGTGCGATATCCATAATTGTTGTGTCGAGTTCCATAATTGTTACGATTTTGGCATAATGTCACAAAAACGTAAAGTTGATAGTGACTGCAGAGTTTTTCAGTCTAAATGGGAAATTGCATATTTTTTCATAGAATGGAAAGGTAAACCACTGTGTTTGATTTGCAATCAAACAGTTGCTGTTTGTAAGGAGTTTAACTTGAAGAGACACTATGATACGAATCATAAATCAAAATTTCATTGTTACACTGAAAAAATAAGAATGGACACATTGTCATCTTTAAAATCTAAACTTTAAGGTTAACAATCGATGTTTACTAAAGCTAATACTGAGAGCAAAGATGCCCTGAAATCAAGTTTTATTATTGCATTAGAAATTGCGAAGAGATCAAAACCTTTCACTGATGGTGATTTTATTAAAGACTGTATGTTGAAAGTTGCCAATGTTTCATTTCCATTTCAAAAGTCAATAATTCAAAATATTTCGCTGTCAAGAAACACTGTTGCTTCAAGAATAAATGATTTATCTCAAAATTTGGTTCTTCAAATGAAGGAGAAAATTAAGGAATTTACAAACTTTTCACTGGCTGTTGATACAGCTCAACTTGCTGTTTTTATACGAGGTATTAATAGTAACTTTGAAAAAACTGAAGAACTATTAAAGTGCGTTCCATTGACAGGTACTACAACAGCAAATGATATTTATTCTGCAATTGAGCATTTGAAAGCAGAATATGAACTCGACTGGAATATACTTTAGCAGCACAACTACGGATGGCGCTCCTGCCATGGCTGGCAAACACTCGGGTGTTGTAACTAAATTAAAACAGAAAACATCAGGGAATGTTGTGGGATTTCACTGTATAATTCATCAGGAATCATTGGCATCCAAACATTTAAAAATGGACCATGTCATGCAACCTATAATTAAAATAGTAAATTTTATAAGGAGCAGAGGACTAAATCACCGACAGTTCAGGCAGCTTTTACATGATTTGGATGAAAACTTTTCTGATGTCCTTTTTTTCACCAAAGTTCGTTGGCTCAGTCGAGGAGAAGTTTTAGAAAGATTTTTGCATTATGTGACCCTTTTCAAGCTTTCATGTCAGAAAAAGGCAACCCAATTGATTATGACAATGACTTGTGGGTTGATTGTGCCTTTTTGGTAGATATGAATAAACACTTGACTGATCTGAATGTAAAGTTACAGGGTAAAAATCTGATTGTCACTCAAATGTATTCATGTATTCAAACCTTTGAAACAAAGTCGAGGCTGTCAGAAAATCAGGTAAAAAATCAAACTATGGATCATTTCCCTCATTTAAAATCATTTGGCACAGTGAACCTAAAAAAATTGGATCAATATTCTCAACTTCTGCAAAATCTGATCACGGAATTCAACAATAGTTTTGAAGACTTCCACAAAATTAATGAAATGGAATTCCCAATTTTCAACAATCCATTCGATTTTGAAGCTTCACAGGCACCAGTTCATTTGCAAATGGAGTTGATAGATCTTCAATCGGACAGTATTTTGAAAGAAAAATATAAAGAGGTTAACGCTCTTACATTTTATACACAATATTTCAAGAGTTTGGAAAACTACCCGGAATTAAAAAGCATGCAGCACACATTCTGTGCATGTTTGGTAGCACATATTTATGTGAGCAGATGTTTTCCGTCATGAAAATAAATAAGAACAAACATCGCACAAGACTTACAAATGAACATCTCCAATCAATTCTTAAAATAATTACAACGAATATGATACCTGACATCAATGAGCTTGTCAAAAACAAGAGAAGTCAGGTATCTGGATCTTTGAGCACAAAATAATTACCCTCTTTTATAACTTTGATATGATTTTTAACAACTGTATATTATACTATAAAATTAAATAAATAAAATGTTATAATAATTCAGTACTTTTTTTTATTTGAATCTGGCCCGCCTACACATCCTAAATTTAATATATGGCCCTCTGCAAAATTGAGTTTGACACCTCTGATTTAGAAGATGTTTATCACCGTGATCTTAATACGGTGATCGCCAATTCCCGTTGGAATCACCACAGTCTCCCCCTCTAGCATTAAAAAAATAATAAATTACCTACCTAGAGTTAATTTTTTTTGAATAAATACCCAGGTATGAGAGGAAAGGGGGGAGGTAATGAAGGTGTATTGGTGATCTACCATACCAACTTCGACTTTACTCTAGTCGTGTTTAGTGCCTTAATTTCAGCTTGACTATCCGTGAAGATCAGAATGTTCTTACCTTTGTATTCCATTCTTAGATTCTCCTTGAAGCATTCGGAGATTGCACCTACTTCTGCTTGGAAAACAACAGCATGCTTGCCTAGGCACAGTACGATGGAGCTCTCTGGGTTAATCCCATTTATACCACCTCCCGTACCCATCTCCGTTATCGAGCCATCTGTAAACCAGACTATATACTGCTCGTTGTTTAACCTCTTTCCAGACTCCCATTCTTCCCTAGAGAAGATTTTCGTCTTGAATGGCTTATCTAACGAAACATTAGGTATCATGTGATCTGAGGGCATGTCTAACACTTCCTTGTTAACCACTTGATTGATCCTGCAGTGTCCAATCTTTGGCCATCTCATTCTCCAGCAAGCCGTTTGCTGCAGTCTATATGCACTCATCCTGGCCTGTCTCTGAATATATACCCCTAAGGGAGAGAGATCCAGTAGAGCATTCAAGGTAACTATTGGTGTAGACCCCATGGCACCCGTGATGACCAAACAAGCCACCCTTTGGACACCATCCATTCTACCTCCTACAATGCCTTGTACCATCTTCGTCTACCAAACCACCGCTGCATAGGTGATTAGTGGTCTGATAATCTTGGTGTATATCCACATAACCACCTTTGGTTGCAGACCCCCATCGTTTTCCAACAGCCCTCTTACACGCAAACATAAGACTCTTGGGTCTGGTTACTACCCGTTCTACTTGCGGGTCCCAGGTGAGCCTTTTATCCAGCACAATACCTAGGTACTTCACCTGATTCTCCAGCGCTACCTCATGGCCAAAGAGCTTAGGGAGAGACCTCATTCCCAAATTCCTTTTTCTTGTGAAGGGAATGAGAGTAGTTTTTTCGGGATTCACAGCTAACTGTTCCTCCTGGCACCACCTTTCCACCTGGATAAAGGCAGCCCACATGAGTTCACAAACGACACTCATGTCTCTGCCTCTTACCACGATGGCCACATCATCGGCGTATCCCTGTGAGTAGAATCCTTGTTCATTTAGATGCCTTAGGATCTTATCCACTACTAGGTTACATAACAGGGGAGATAGGACTCCTCCCTGTGCACATCCACGCCTAGCCCTTACCGTGATGGTTTCATCGTACAGAGTAGCCTGGATTAACCTGCTGTTCAGCATGGCAGACACCCTTCCGACAACAGTCTTGTTCACCTCACAATCCTCCAAAGCTCAAATCATCGATTGTATTGAAGTGTTACTGAAGGCACCCTGTATGTTTAGAAACGCCACGCGGGCTATTTACTTTGCTTCCAGGCTTTCCTCTAGTCTGCTCACTAGGTGATGCAGTGCTGCATCTGTGGACCTGCCTGGTCTATAAGCAAATTGATTTTCGTGCAGGCCTGAACTCCTTAGCACGCTTTCTCTGATATTTATATCCAGTATTCTTTCCATTGCCTTTAACAAGAAGGAGTTTAGGCAAATAGGTCTGTATGCCTTAGCCTGAGCATATCCCGCTCTTCCAGGCTTTGGAGTGAAGACCACCCTCCCCACAGCCCATTTCCTTGGAACATGGCCCAGCGCCAAGCTCGCTCAAAACAGGAGAATCTTTGTACCTCAGGAACCAAACATAGATATTGATAAAGGCATCCTACACAAGATCCTAGAACTCATCTGAAGCACTAGGGGTCGGTTTATGGTAAATATAGGGGAACACAATAAGTTTATAGCTGACATGCCAGAGACCAATAGAGCCTTAATAATTTTTCCTCCTTAAAATAAAATTTCACAAAACCTAAAACATTTATTTCATAAGAGTCATAGCCACCTGCAGATAGAAATGTAGTAAGTAAATTCTAATGATATCTAGAGTTACTAAACAGTTTAAAATGAAGTCTTCGGAATTTCATTTTTCAAGAAAGGAGATAGGAAAGAAAATAACCCACCGCCCCCGTCAACGTTTTCAAAAATTGTAGAAAAAATCATGAAAACCAGATTTAAGATATTTTCTAAATAATTTTGATCATCCTAAGTAAGTGTCAATTCAGTTTCCAGGAGGGCATGAATACTAACGGAACATTGATTTTTTTAAATATTTCCGAAGTGTATAAAAGTGTAAATGAGTGACCATGCCTGACAGGCCTTTTTGTTGATATTATGAAAACCTTATATATGCTATATCATAATACCCTGTTCGAAAGAATGTTTAAGGCAGGTACTAGTGCAGTGGTGTTTAAGTGGTATCAAAGTTTTTTGATTGGTCGATCTCAACGAGTGTCAGGTTTAATGGTGACATAAGAGAAGCTGATGAGATAGAACATGGAGAACCACAGTGGTCAAAGCTCACTGGTCCACTATTCCTAATTATGTTCAGCCTAATGGCTTTATGTTCCTAATAGCCTATGTTCAGATGGCTTTAAAGGCAACCAAGTAATTTTTACTAATAATACAGCTCTATTTTATGAGGTTGAATCAGTAAAAATCATTAGAGAACAAATGTAGATGATGTGATGGTAGTTTACAAATAGGTGTATAATAATGAGCCCAAAAACTATGTTCATTATATTTATTATAAAAACCAAATTACCTTTGCGAAAAGTCATGAATTATCCTCTGCTGAAACTGAAAATTATCAATGCAATAATATCCATCAATCATCAAATACTTAAATATCATCATATGTAAAGTTTGAAGAATATATTATTTTATAAATAGAGATAATGGCAGGAATGTAAATGATCAGACAGAGATTAAGACACAAAAATAATCATTTTGTACCTAAACCTGAATTTAAAATGCTAAAAATATTTACCTATATCTACGCCCAAGCTATTAATAAGCTACTCAATAATTTAAAAGAATGTTCAAGTAATTTTTTTTCTTTTTTCGAGAAACCTAACCTTATACGAACATTTGTATGATGTTAACACTATACCCACTGCGTTGGTCTTATGTCGACTCGACTTAGCATTCAGGAGAACCTTACACAAACAGCGGTCAGAGACGTGTTTAGCAGAATAAGAACTTTCAGAGCCTACTACTGTTATCTGGTCTAGACTATGCAATTCCTTCAGCGTGTTCAGCAGCCCGAACACACTGGAACTCTAAAATATATAAAACATCCAGTTATTCTATTTAATATTAACTTTACTACGCTCAGTTCAATTATTGTGTCCTCTATTAATTTGGGAAACTCTGAGTCGTTGGATTCTTTGATCATACCAATATTTAACATAATCCTAAAACATAATGCCATATCTAAATCTGTAAGGAAATATTATTAAAAGGTTAGTTTCTTAAGAAAAAACAAAAATTTTACTGTTAAATAATAAACACATTTAATCAATCTATAACTTTGACATATTGTTACCATTTTTATTTTAAGAAAAGAATTTAAGGAAGAGGTCCTTAAAAGTTTAACTCTGGAACCAGATATGGCAACATGTTTGAATGAGAAAAGTAGAATTTCAATTGTGCTACAATTTATTCAATCCCTTGACAAAAAATCAAGTTAACCATTCACGTAAAAGACATGTAACAAATAAATAGAACAATTTACAAGGTAACAATTGAAACTATATATATCTAGAAAATTTATATTGTTTATACGCCCCAAAAGAAAATTTAGATAAATTTTAAAACAGACCCCCCCCATACAAATAATTACTAAGTAAATTTTTAAAAAAAGCACAATTTATCAAAATATTAAATGTTACAAAATTTAGTTAAAAAAAATATATATATTAAGGTTAAGAAATTTTAATATATTAATTACAAATAAGATATATAAGACATAATTAATTACATGTGGAAAAGTAAGTTGGCCAACTGTAGAAGGAAAATTTATTCTGATTATATATTTTAAAAAAAGGTATATTGACGTCAATAATCCTAAATTTTGAAAATTAACCCCTTTGGGGTTGTAAAGCCGAAAAGTGCATGCGTATCCCATCCGTTTTATTTTACTTTTGCATTTTGTACATTTTTTTTTTAAAAAAAAGAATATTATTACGTCTAGTTCATCAAACATTCAACATTATTTCATAGAAACAGTTCAAGTTTATTTCTCACTAGATTAATTCAAAGCATCGATAGTTCATTATTATTATTTTTTTTTACATAACTTAAAGGAAGTCCTCAGTTTTTGCATGAACTTGAAATTCTGCTGGAACTTAGTTCAATGTTATCACATACTTTTTGCTGCAGAAATACATATACTAATTAAATAGAGCACAGACACTTCTAGACAGGTTTAAACATTTCTGTTGCAGGTTTATGAGCAACATATTTTTTTCTGTAATTCAGTTATATTTAAAAAAAGGCAATTTCTTTAAAGACAAGGCAATTTCTTTATATATATTCAAATAAATTACAAAATTACTTTACGTTATCAAAGATAGAAAAAGAAGCTTTTCCTTTTTGTTTGAATTTAAGCTGGTACAATTTACAAGCAATACAAAATTAGTTGCATATAATTTAATGATTCATTAATTAATGCTTTGATTTTATAATTACTAAAATGAAGCTTTGTTTTATTCTTTCAAAAGATTATATAAATTTATGCTTTAAAAGAATTTACAGATAACTTAAAGTTTAATTATGATTGAAAAGATTTCAAAATATTACATTTATGAAATAGAAATACATATTTTCTTAATATGGTCAACTTAATATGCTTTAAAATGAAATTTTGAGTTACCTGGTTTGATGAAACATAAATTTTTGATGGTCAGATGTTATAGAATGGTGAAGAGTAGACACTTCGTTGAACAAGTCATGTTCGCGTATTCGGTTTAGCAAGGATTTTGCACGCGTTAGAAAAATTTTGACTCATTTTGAATGACTTTAGATCAACTTTTTACGACTAGAAAAAGAAAGAAATTATCACGTGCATTGAAGACGACAACATTTTAAGCATGATAACTAGACTGGCCGGGTCTTATCGGTAGGCCTAAGTCCACGGTGCAATCAGGTGAGGCCGCTTTCAGGGTTTATACACCAGATGCCACCACCTGATGGACCGGGTATTTCTGTAGTGTTTGGACAGTTTTAAATTAAATCTGTAATGAAGATAAGGATGTTACAATATAATTTTAAAAAACCAACAATTATATTTAATTTGTAATAGTACCAAAAACATTCAATACAAACTCCTCTATTGTTGTACTATATCTGAAAATATATACATGCTTATTTTGGTAACACTAATCCTTATTTCTAATAAGCGGATTGAGACTCTTTTTATTGAAAGTTTATTTCTCATTTTATTTAATCTTTTTTTGACAAATTACCATTTAGAAATTTTTGTAAATACAATATTTTATAATGAAAATCGGTTAATTATTATATTTCTATTTAACTTAATAATTTTTTTTTTTGTAAGCTCTTTAACAAAAAATAAATTGGCTTTCTGTCATTCTGTTGAAGTCCAGAATTTTTCGATGAATTTATTACTTGACTTATATGTTGTAATTTATAATGGAGCAACTTCCTTTTTTCATTTAAATTTACAAAAGTTGTATTCACGACTTCTGCTTAACTTTTTTTTTCACTCCCATTCCAACCGACTCCTGTTCCTAGGGAATTTCCTTCTACCCAGTGTACCATCCTGGCTTTGGAATATCCTTATACTCTGATCACAATTTTCTACAGTTTTTCAGCGGTGATTCTTTCTAATCACTATTTTACACCTTTCATTTACTTTGTCTAATTTTTTGGTATTTTTTTTTAACACTTTTTTCTCATAATACTTGTTTTACCCTTCGGTGTTTTTTGCTTAGAGTTGGTACCAGTCTCCGCCCCCATCCTACGTCCACTGATTGTATGTTCTCTGTAATCATTCAATTTCTATCCTGTTCAGCAGAATTTAGCCATTGTATTAATTGAACTTCCTATAACTTCCGTTCATGTGGAGTCATCGAGATTTTGTTTGTAGATCCTGGTATTGCTTGTCCTCTGCTATATCTACAGCCCAAGCTCGTTTTCGTACCCCCTTTCATTGTACTCATGGTTCGACCGAAGTTTCCCGATTTTTCACACTATTAAGTGTTTCATATCTTCTTCTAATTATTTGAAATTGATGTATTTTGTAGCCCTTAGTCTATGCCCTACATATTCGCAGTAACAAGTGTCTTTTTATTTCCTATGTGTGACTTCTTCCCCTATACACACTGGATCTTTCACACTTCAGTCTTTTGAGACTACCCAACATTAAATTTCTTCTTTTTTTTGTTGCCAATATCTTCTGTGACCCTTCTATACTGCAAAAATGATGTTTTTAACCTTTGAAATTGTTGTATGACCCTTTTTCCCTGTTAATTTTCTTACCTTCATTTTAATTACTTTGTAAGTTTTTTATTCCCCCCCCCCCATACTAGCCAATAACATTTAACTGTATACGTTTGTTTTAATTTCTTCTTAGTTTATCTCCCTCTTATGTCCCTCAGCAATTCACCCCTTTTCCCAAATTATAAAATATTACATTTATCAAATAATTCTCTTTAATTCATCATTTCTTCTTACTTTAACTTCTAATTTAGGGACATGCTAAAATATTTTGATTTTGAATTTTTTCTAAATTTAGAACTTACGTAACTTAAAAAATTGGATATCCGTATAAATCGATAAGAATGAGAAATTCCTGTCCACCATTTGTACTAAAACTTGGATATATCCCATTCCCCAATTTATACATTTGAAAATTGAAATTTCACTTAAAAATCCACAAAATACCAAGTCCTGAGCTCAAAATCCGACAGGGTCATCAAGTTCAGAGTCATCTGACATCACGGTAAGATCACGCTATGCACCCTAGTAAGGTATGAAAAAATAAACACTTTCGTTTGCGGACTCATTTAGAAATAAATTGTGATTATACTTACGTTGTTTGTGAGTAGAGTCTGTGCCACTTGAAACAAAAGTGGATGGGGGAGGGGGGAGGCCATGCCCCTTTGGGGGTATAACCTAACCTAATCTTGACCAGCTTGGCAGCCATTTTTTGGCCGCCATTTTGTTTTTGGTATCATTGCTTTGACGTCACTGCCTTAATTCCAAGGTCATTCGAAACTATGAAGTCTGGATTTGAAGCCAGAGACTATACCGACTGAGCTATTGTGAATAGTTACAATTGTTATATGTTTAGCGCCTGTACAAGTCCCCGGTGTGTAACTACAGATCTTTATAGTTACACTTTTGGCATCTAGATTGCATCATAGACATTTTTAAAGTAAATATAATGTGTAATATATTTATATAATGTGTATTATAATATATGATAAGTTTATATGATTTATAGTTCCTACTTTTGGCTACAAGAAAGTGTCGGTAATAGTTCCAGGGTTTGCTCCTAGAGGGAACTAGTGTTGGTAATAATTCCAACATTCGCTGCTACTGTAAGCTAGTGGTATGCAAGTAGAAAGTATTTTTAGCCATCATAGTCTTACCCAATTCAAAAAGTCTTTTGAACCATCATAGTAAATACCCAACTCAAAAGTATTTATAACCTTCATATTTCTTACCCATTCCAAAAATATTTTGAACCATCATAGTGCTTACCCAACCCAAAAAGTCATTTTGACCTAAATAGCCAAGATATGGACTAAGTTGTGTAATACTCTGCAGTACAGCTGCAGCCTCGTTTATAATAATCTGTTACAATACGTGTACTGAGGAAATGGTAACACTAAAAAACTAACAGGAATACAAAGGACTAACGGACAAAGAGAAAGACAAGATAATTAAGTATGCACTCTCCGCATTTAGCTTTAATTGTTTACCAAATAATTATATAGAAATTGTGGAAGTCGAAGAAAGCAAGGACAATGTACGTATTATTAAAAAATGTTACATTAAAGCTAGGGAGATATTTTTCAAACAATGGAACTGTCTTTTCTACAAATCTCCAAAGATATCTGCATCAAGGGAACAGGTTTAATTAAAACCAACAATGTTATCCGACAGGCCCTATGGAGAAGAAAAAACAAAATGAATAATCTGTATCCATGTACAATTAAGGAAATAGAACCACTGTCGAAGGATTACATCTTATCTGTAAGGAAACGAAAATTAGAAAAGGATGAGTTGGACTCCAAGAAGAGGAGAGTGGAGTTTTTAACTAGTACTACAGCTGTAAAAGAAGAATATAAACATATATTGGAAAAGGAATCTCAAATTTCAAAGCTAAAGGATGAAATATTTAAATATTTTAAAACTCAATGGAAGAATTTAGATACATATGGGTCTTATCAAATATCCACATTTACATTAAAAAACAAAGGAATATACCCCTACGCTGGTGTACTAGCAGAAACATAGGATGGAAGTAAAAGCAGTGCATCTCTTAAAAGAATTTTATAAACGAACATTTTTAAGTGTGTACAACAAGAGGGGAATTCTTAAGGAGCAAGGTGGTTACATTCTCGTTCCATTTATTGGATCTGATATAATATGTTTACCTATGCAAGAGATGTTTATAACCTTTAAAACAAATGGACTAACAACCTTTAATGGAAATTCCTATGCTAAATTCGTGAAAATGGTAAATTTAATTTGAATATTTAAAGTAACCGGGAAACGTTAGTTAATTTGGGAGGGGGAATTATAAGTCGAAAGCATGACTCATTGTACACATTAAAATAAGGGAATATTAAATTAAAATATAGGTTTAAAAATTTGAATAAAGTGATGTATAGAATGTTAGTTATAACTAGTAATAATAAAATAGGCAGTGTTTGTTCATTAAAAATATAGACAAGAGACTTGTTGTCAAGCAAAAATAATTTGAACAGTGTCTGTGTCATGCGAGATCAATTACCGTGCTAGACGAGATTGTATGAGAGGTCCGTGATATAGGAAGTGTAAACTCTGTATCATGGGATGTGGAAAAAGCCACGAGGTAGAGAGTTTCAGCATTAGAGGGAGATCTGATGTAATAGGATGTGTTTAAAGCAGTCTTAGTTCAGAGTTTTAGTAGAGAAGTCTTTGTGAGTAGTCTGAAGGGAACGGTTGAGTGAGTTGGACTTGTTAAATATAAAGAAACTTTGATAAAAATGTAGTTCAAGTGTTTAATAAAGTCTTAGTTCAGAGTCTTAGAACAGTTTTGGTGATAATAGCGTGTTATTTGAAAATAGATATCAGAGACAATCGTATTTTCTTATATAAAATAGAACAATGTGTTTTGTGCCTAAGTACACTAAAATGGTGAAAGCGGGTTATGTCTTGCGAGTATGAACAATTGTGAGGTGTTTAATGGACTAAAGATTAATAAACAATCTAAGTACGAACGTTATTCGAGTAAAATGGAATGCTCGAAAAGTGTGACTGATACAATGCCGGCGAGTAGCTCACCACGTGCGCATAACGGCAGAAGTTTCATCAAGTGGACGACACTGCATCGATTTTAACTGAATAAACTATCTTTCAACATAGGACTGGTAATCAGTGTTAATTAACACTTAAAATCAAATATTGTTTAACCATGTAAAATTTATTATATTCAATGTATTAGTTTTTATAAATCTAATATTCCTTAAATAATTATATTTTCGGTTTGAAAATAAGAAATGTCTACTGACATATATATTTTTCTTAGATAAAGTAATTTCAATATAATAAAAACAGATAATTCTAATCTGTTTAGTAATAAATAATTTTCTAGAAGTTGCAACAATAAAAGTAAATTCAAGATTCAAGATTTTGACCTTCTTAAAAGGTAATATATAATAATTAGAGTAGGATGTATAATTTAGAAAATCTATGAGATTTAATTTGAAAATTTGTAAATGTACTAATTTTTTGTTTCAATAAATCCATGTTAAGTTTCAGCACAAAAAAGATTTCTTCATCTTTTTTTACCAGGAGATCCACTGTTAAGTACACTTTTAAAAGAACCTAGACCCTGAGATATTTTTAATTAATAATTTAACTTCCCTTTTCTAAATTGATGAGAAATCATCTGGCGCCCTTTAAGCTGAGCAATTGAATAAATTAATTACTAAATTCATTTTTCTTTAAAAAATAAAATAAATTACAAACCCCGTTACATTTTATTATCACACACAACTGATGCTTTTGGAGTTGGCGCATTTTTCACACAACTAGGTAAGAAATTATGTTTCAAATTTTTTTTACAAATTTTAAACTAATTTACCAATTAATTAAATATATATATATATATATTATTTATATTTATTGTTGCTAATTATGATTTCCATTAACGGAAAAATTCTTAAAATTTAAAAACATTTCAAACTAAAAAAAGAAATTCAAATTAACTTTTGAAGAATATTTTTAACTGTTTATAATACATGATAATTTTTTTTAGGATATCTACGTTTCCCTTATCAAAAAATTTAAAAATTATTAATTTTAATAAATTTTATTTTAGTAAAGTTTTAGTACATTTGAGTGAATAATTAGCTTCAAATTTGAGTTTATGGATATTTCCGATTGTATGAAAGATTAAAGGATCTTTCATAAGAGGAAAGGCGTACCAGAGAGTTTTTTTTTGAGAAAGGGAAAATTCTCCATGATTCAGGGCAAATCTCCGAAGAATGGAAAGACAAATAGTCCGTAATTTTTGTATGTATAAATTAAGTGCTTTCTAAAAAGAAGGGAATAATATATTAATGCTGAAGACCTAGACAATGAAATAGGGTTATAGATCTGTTAATATATTTATAACGTGTACCCCAAGGAGCCTTTGATGCAGTTTACAGCAGACTTAAGGAATTAACCTCGGAAAACATGAATTTGATGGAAAGATTTGGGGGAATAAAAGTGGCAAATGTTTTACTAGTAGACGGAACCGTTGCTGCCACGATAAAAACATGATTGGTGGACACGAGATTAGAATTAGTTTCTGGATTACCAAAATTTTGTAGAATTACGAGTCTATTATAGAATTCACTGACATGATAAACTCAGCGGCAATCCTCAGTAACTGGAAACCACCGTAAAAAAATTACTATTTTAAAATCGAGAGCTGAAAGAATTCGGTCACATTTTCGGCATAACCACAATTTATGTAACAAATGTAGTTAGATATAATTAATATATAGGTATGTAAAATTACGATCAATATTATATATAAGTTCAGAAAAGCTGTGCTGTGTTGTGTAATATATGCTCGTTACCACTGCAATATATGTTAACGATATTACTAAATTTGGGTTCAATAAATAAAACACATTGTATTAGATTATAACTACGACTGTGTGTTACGGGTAGGAAGGTGAGTTCAAGACTGGCTTGAATATGTAGCCAGGGAAAGCGTCAGTAATAAGGGCTGGTGGGAAAAGGAACTGGATTGCAGCCAATAGCATTTATTAATTTGTCGTATGACATATCGAACCATATGACGTCACACATCATACGATGTCACGCGATATTCCCACTCTTGTACAATTGTATACATCACAATTCCTCCCTCTTAATTCTTTTAAACAATACAATATACAATTTTAGTTTTTTATATAAAACTTAAACACATCTCTTTTAAAAATAAAACTTAAACACATAGTCGTATAACTTTTAAACCTAGAAACTTGAAACAATTTGACAATTAAACTAGTAACTTAAATTAACACATGATAATTTATTATCAAAATTAAATTAGCAATTTAAACAAATAAAATCAATTTTTTTTCTTCTTAATTGTAAATTATTTTTAAAAAAACAATTCTATCCAGAACACAAACATTTTACAAAATACAATTATACATAATATATTATTTAATAATCAAGTCTTACAACAGGTTTCCTTAATCTAATTGGATATCTTCTTTCAACAACATCAGTAGTATTATTGTTTACAACGGATGTTGGAGAATTCCGTGTTTGAATCATAACGGGACTGGAATGTCTCATAACAATTGGTGGAGAGCGGATGCTCTTCCGGGGTGAGATATTTCCCCTTGTTTGAATGGTATCTGTCACTAAGTCAGTCAATGACTCGTCCACTTGTTTTTGTTTAGTTTCAGAAGGAGGCGAATTGACACCAATTAGTTGATCAATATGCCTTCTCCATATTATACCAGAATTTAACCTTACTAAATACATTACTGGACTAATTTGCTTAACAACAATACCTTGTATCCATTTATCATTTGAACGATATTGTCTTATTAATACTGATTGATTTACAAACAATTTTCGTGTTCCCGTTCCTTTAAAATAATGAGTTTGTTTTTCTTGCTTTAACTCTACTGTTTTGGCAATATTAGGTCTAATTAAATCTAACCTTGTTTTCATTGGTCGATTAAACATTAACTTAGCAGGCGTTTCTTGAGTTGTAACATGAACTGAATTTCTATAATCAAACAAAATTCTATACAATGCTAGTTTATTATCTATACCATCTCTAAATGCACATTTTAATTTAGTTTTAACATACTTAACAGAATTTTCTGCTAAACCATTAGATTGTGGGTGGTATGGTGCAGAACTAGAATGTTTAATACCATTACATTTAACAAACTGCTCAAACTCAAACGAATTGAAAGGCGGACCGTTGTCCGTATGAATTACTTCCGGTAAACCAAATCTACTGAACAATTCCCTTAATTTATCTATTGTCTGACTAGCGGAAGTCGACTTTACTTCAAAAACTTCTAACCATTTAGTATGTGAATCTATAACAATTAAATACATTTTCCCTTTAAATGGACCCATGAAGTCTGCATGTAATCGTTCCCAAGGTCTACTAGCATACTGCCAACAATGTAATTGATTCTTTGTAGGATTTTGTCTTTCAAAAAGACAGGAAGAACAACCATCCGCTAGATTTTCTATATCTGCATCTATATTTGGCCACCAAATATATGATCTCGCTACCGATTTCATTTTTACTATCCCTAGATGACTTGTGTGTAATTCATCTAATATGTATTTACGGAATTTATTTGGAATAATTACTTTATAACCCCACATTATAATTCCCTGTTCGATTGTTAATTCTTCCTTTCTTTTGAAATATGGACCTAATTCAGGATATTCTACAGAAACATGATTCGGCCATCCATACATTACATAATTATACACTTTTCTTAATACTATATCTTTTTGGGTTTCACTTTTAATGTCCTCACAAGTAATAGGTAATGAACTTTCTTTAACATAATATAGATAAGTTCCTAACCAATCTAACTCTTGTTTATTGTCACCATGCTCGACTTTGAGCGGCAAACGTGATAATGCATCTGCATTAGCATGTTTAGCTGATTGTACATACTCAATCTTAAAACTATAGCCTGATAAAAACAAAGCATATCGTTGCAAACGACTAGCTGCAAAAGCAGGTAATCCCTTTTTGGACCCAAAAATACTTAATAATGGTTTATGATCTGTACATAAAATAAATTCTCGTCCCCATAAATATTGATTAAATTTCTTTACCCCATAAACCAAACTTAAAGCTTCCTTATCAATTTGTGAATATGCTTTCTCTGCCGTGGATAATGTTCGCGAAGCGTATGCTATCGGCCTCTCAACACTGTCTTTTCCAATAATAGACAACACACAACCTAAACCGGTTGGTGATGCGTCACACGCCAATTTAATAGGTAATTCAGGATCATAATGCGCTAATACTTTAGAAGAAGCTAACAGTTTCTTGACTGTATTAAAAGCTTTTACACATTTTTCATCAAATTTAAACAATACATCCTTTTTAAGTAAATTATAAATAGGATTCAAAACACTTGACATATTTGGCACAAATTTACCATAATAATTAACTAATCCTAAAAATGATTTTACCTCTGTAACATTAGAAGGTGTTGGGGCGTCTAGCATAGCTTTAATTTTCGCTTCGGATGTGTGCAGACCTTCCTTGTCGATAATAAATCCTAAATATTCTAATTTATCAGAGAAAAACTTACATTTATCTTTTTTCAATGTAAACCCTTTTTGGTTTAACCTATTACAAACTTCTTGTAACCTACTGAAATGTTGTTCAGTATTTTCAGCTGTTATCAATATATCGTCAAGGAAAGCTACAACACCTTGTAAACCTTGAATCGTCTGCTCAATAACCCTTTGAAAAATTCCCGGTGCAGAATTAATACCATATGGCATTTTTGTATACGCAAATAAACCTTTATGAGTGCTTATTGTACATAATTTCTGTGATTCATTGTCTAGCGCTAGTTGCATATATGCTTGGCTTAAATCTATTTTTGAAAACAATTTCCCCTTTTTCATACAAGCAAAAATATCCTCTATTCTTGGTACTGGATAACGATCTATTTCTAAAGATGGATTTAGAGTAACTTTAAAATCACCACAAATGCGTAATTTACCATTTTTCTTTAAAACTGGAACTATTGGTGTTCCCCATTCAGAACTTTTTACAGGAATTAAGATTTTATCTTCCACTAATCTATCTAACTCATTTTCTACTTTACCTCTCATAGAAAAAGGTAAGGGTCTTGGTTTAAAATATTTAGGTCTAAAATTCTCTTTCAATTTCAAAGAAACAATTTCTGTTTTACATGTACCTAATTTTTCAGTAAATACGTCTGGAAATTCCTTACATAATTTATTTACTAAATCTTCACGTTTAGCTTCATTTACAACTTCGTTTGGGTTTGACTGACCCAATACTCCTAACAATTTATTTTCAAAACAAATATTTATTTCCAAGGTCTTTAACCAATCTCTGCCCATTAAAGGATGAGCCCCCCTTTTAATTACATACAAATCAAGCATTTTACTTAATTTACCATGTTTAACATTAACCTTTAATTTTCCAGTTGGGACTATTTCTTCATTAGTATAAGAATTTAATTTTAAATCATTAGGATATAGTTTACAATTACTAAAATTTCTCAAATAAAAGTTTTCATTCACTACAGTTACTGCAGATCCTGTATCTACTTCAAAAGAAATAACTTTACTCCCTACCATTACCTCAACTGTAATAGGCTCTACTTTAACTCTTTTAGTATTATTTTCATTCTCTACTTTAAACAGATTATTTAAATCATACACATCATCGTCTACATTTGACACTATATCTCTATCTAATTCTTGAGTATTTTTCACTCCAACGAAATGACTTTTGTTGTGTTTATGAAAATTATTATTATTTCTAGATACATATTTATTCTTATTCTGAGATTTGTTAATCTTTTTCCTACATACCTTCGCCAAGTGTCCTTTAATTCCACAATTGTGACACACACTATTTTTATGAAAACACTTATTTCTAAAATGACCTTGCTGGCCGCAACAATAACACATCACTTTCACATCACTTTTGGTTGACACTTTGTATTCTTCCTGCTTCCCAGGTTTCCATTGTCTCGATGAAACTGCCATTCTCTGCATTCTGAGTTGAGGGTCGCTGCCTCCGGCTATTGTTTGCGCATCCTTTTCCGCTCCTTCAATGGAAGTACTAATTTTTACTGCCCTCTCGTATGTTAGGGTCGTCTCGGATAAAAGTCTTTGTTTGATAGCGTCACTTTTTAAACCGCTAACTAATCTGTCTCTTAAATGTTCGTTTAATGTTGCGCCAAACTCACAATAAGTTGATAATTTTTTTAAGTTAGCAATATATTCGGCAATGCTTTCGTGTTCGTGTTGCGTTCTTAAACTGAATTTATATCTTTCGGATATAAAAGAAGGTTTAGGGTATAAATGTTCCCTAATTATGGTCACTAATTCGTTGTAAGTTTTTGTTCCGGGTTTATTCGGAGTACATAAGTCTCGTAATAAGCTAAATGTTTTTACACCTACAACCGTTAATAAGGTAGACACTTTTTTATCATCTGGAATGCTGTTACATTCCACAAACAGTTCAAACCTTTCTATGTACGAACTCCAAGTTTCGTCCGCACTATTAAATTCAGAGAGTTTCCCAATTATTGTGGTAGACATGTTGCTTACACTAGACACTGAAATATTCTGATCTTCAGACATGAGAGAAAAAATAGTACTGCCACTACACGTTCTTTTCCCTCCGTAACTTTAAACTTTTGTTACTAACGAAAACTTATTTAAACACTTTTTTTAATAACTTCCCTAACACGTCTTCATGTCGTTTAAATCTTCTACAATTCATTAAAAACCGCTATCCTCGTCGCCACTGTAATATATGCTCGTTACCACTGCAATATATGTTAACGATATTACTAAATTTGGGTTCAATAAATAAAACACATTGTATTAGATTATAACTACGACTGCGTGTTACGGGTAGGAAGGTGAGTTCAAGACTGGCTTGAATATGTAGCCAGGGAAAGCGTCAGTAATAAGGGCTGGTGGGAAAAGGAACTGGATTGCAGCCAATAGCATTTATTAATTTGTCGTATGACATATCGAACCATATGACGTCACACATCATACGATGTCACGCGATATTCCCACTCTTGTACAATTGTATACATCACATGTTGCATGTTATTTAATTGTCGCGTAATACCACATACTCATCTCCATCATGACAGATTTCGTCCAACGTGGATGCAGTCTCCAGCCAACAGAGGACTTTTCATTTTTATAACTGGGGTTTACAGGTGCCAAAAAGCGGGCGACAGCTTTTTGATACTTATAAGATATAAGTAAAATATTCTCTCCTCCCTCCTCCCATTTTTTTTTTTTTTTTTGTATTAAACCAAATATGTTTTCAATTTATTTACATAAATTAACTAACATGATTGTAATTACAGTTGTTGTGAGACAAATGACCCATAACAAGAAAATTATAAGAATAGCTGTGAAAATATAGAAAAAAATCACAATAAAGACAAAGTCACTAAAATGTATAGCATTCTAAATTTACCTTTACATTTTCTTCAGTCCTGAAGTTTTCTTACATAGAGTTCCATAAACTTTGTCCTTTAAAGATAGGCATTAATAAATAAAGCAAAAATTATCAAAAATCAAGAAAAGTCTAAGTATTTTATACAAACTATGCTGGGTAGTTATATATAATTTAAATATTGTACCTTGAGCTTGTATTGAAAAGCTTGCATTCAATCTGTGGTAACCATCTGTGTAATACATTGAAAAATATTTTGCTTCCATTGGTGGAGAACGTTCAGAGTCAATTATTACATAGTTTCTTTCAAAGTCTTTCCATATTCGCCATTTTCCATTGGAGAAATCCAATGCAAAAGAATTAGTTGCTTTGTAATTATTAGGTTCAAAGTCCATCTGCAAGACAATTAAGAATTACAAATTAATACATTTTAATTATGAGATCTGGTTGTGGGAGAGGGGTAAGAGAAAATTTTCTGTATCAATTGATTTTCTGATATACGTTAAATTTGTTGGAAAATTTAACGTAAAAATTATAAGTGTGGTTTTAGCATATTTTTGGAACTAAGATGATATGCCTCATATATTGTATATAACTAGATGGACAATTTTTGTTTTGGAGATGTTAGCTAGATGAACGTTAGTGGAGATGTTTTGAACATAAACAATTAAATGAGGACCTAAACTTGCTTTGCTTGTGTCATAAACACATCCTCGCTGTAAGTTGTATTTCATTAAAATCGACCATTTAATATGAAGTAATTTAAAAACGTTATGTTGGTTATTTTAAGAAAAAGAAAGTTACTTTTATTCATTAAAAAATGCCACACGTTGAGCGACAATTGAAGTAATTCAAAAAGACAGGTTACAATAAAATGAAGCTATTTTAAAAAGAAAAAATTCTATATGAACTTGAAGAGTTCTTACTTTATTTTTTTAATGATGAAAATTGAATTTAACAATAGTTATTTAATTAATATTGGGCGCCAGACCTAATGGTCATTATTTATCAAAAAAAAAGAAGAATTTATTAAGTTTATTATCTCTGGGGTCGAAAGTTCTTTTAAAAGTGTACTTACAGTGAAATCTGGTATGTAATGAAAACACTTTGACTGAAATATTAACAAAAACATTTATTAAACAGAATCATATATTCATGAATAATTCAAATATAAAATTGTAAGTTATACATCCTACTTAAAATTGTTATATTTCCCTTTTAAGAAGGTTTTAATTTTAAACAAAAAAATCTTGAATTTACTTTAAGTTTTAAGTTGCAACTTCAGAAAATTATTTAGTGAAACAAACAGTTTAGTATTATCTGCATTTTTATATTGAATTTACTTTATCCAACTAAATTATTGAATTCATGAGACATCTTTGATTTTAAAACAATGAAATAATGATTTAAAAAATTATCAAAATTATAAAATCTTACGCTAATACATAGAACAAATAGTTATCTTAAATGGTTTAACAATACTTGATTTTTTAGTGTTCTTTAACACTGGGTTCCAGTCCTTTGTTGAAATTTCATCCAGTCATCCTGTTCGCTGAGATGTAGGCTTTTGTAATGGTACTCGGCTATTATTTGCACATGGTGAGAGATTTGCTGACATAATTTCGGTCACACACGTCGAGAATACTTTTTAAACGTCTTTTGGCACAAAGTACATTGTTCTACATTTACATAAAAACTTATGTCCGACTCTAAAGTTCATTGTTCCTTTTTGACGAACACGTGCAAATATTACATCACTTATATAAAAATGCGTTTCTCAGTCTTTTCATTAAAAAAAGTCTATTTACAAGCAATCATCGCTTACTAATACATGTCTATGATGACACATTTCTCGATTAAGACGATTTTTCACACTTTAGCACTACATTCTGAAAAAGTTTCTCACTGCTCTGAAAACACCCGGTCTCTCTAGACTCTGGACTTAGAATGAATACTCGCCACGAGATCTGATATTTCCGGAAACGTCCCTTGCTTGGCTGTTATACTTTGCTGTTACAACGAACTTACATACCCTTACTTTTTACACAAATTAATAAACACTTCTTATTAATTACATTATACTAATATTAAACATGGTCATTTCTTTTCTAGTCTTGAAAATCTATTTTTCCTTTTTTTAAATGAGTTTACTAAATACAATTTATGACTTAGACAACTTGTCTTTCCTACTAGCCCGCGGATTTTAAACCTATTATAGATTTTAACTTTTCACATTACTACAAATAACAGTGGTCAAGAATCATTTTTGTTTTGTCTATTATTCCTAAGCCTTAATATTGTTTAAACTTGTGATTTTGCACATGGATTTATGTAATAATTCTTCATATTTTACTAAAATTTGAATGAAATCATGTTTGAAATTGACTCAGAAGACAGCCCAGTGGGAATTTTTTTAAGTTTATTACTTTTAGCCTACGAAATGGAACTTTTAGAAAGATGACGAACAATATGTTTACCTAGATCCTTAGAGGCTACAACTGTACAAAATTTTATCAAAATCGTTTGATTTCCAGTTATTAAAAATCTCAAGATATGGTCAAAATATGCCCCACATCAAAAAATCGGTTCACTCATTTGGGCTATAAACCACTGTACATACAACAAATCGAAATCATTCCAAAAAACACTATTTTGGACTGAGGGTCCTCAAAACAGATTCCTCATCAAAAAATTGACATCGTTTTCAGACCCATCACATCATGTTCTCTATGTGAGAAGGTAAAATGAAAAACGTGAGATATGATCGAAATATGACCACACAGAATTTGATAATAATTGGTCCACTCAATTAGGTTGTATGTCAGAACACAAAGTAGACAAATATAAACATTTAGTACTTAAGACTGTAGTCTTGTCAAAATTTAGAAAAATAAGGAGCAAAAACATCCATTGGACACACTTACCACTCGCCCATTGCCAAAACTGATAACCTACCTAACCAAAAGTGGAGTACAATACTGCACATACAACAGATAAACAGCTGACAGACAGACATCATTCTGAAAACTTTTTGGGGGGGGATTCAGGGGACCTGAAAACGGATATATCCACAAAAGACTAGATATCAACTTTGTGACTGCTTACATAACTTTCCTTATACTACGTATAATAGGGGAAAGTAATCATTGTAACTTGATTTGGTCATTAAAGAAGAAAAGTGTATGGGGGATCTGAAAAATGTTAACTGGCTAGTAAAAGTGTCCGTGTTGAAACAGTGTGATGTTTGGTTTAACCCGTTTATTTCTTCTTTTTGACGTTATTCACAACAGAAGGTTGTAAATGGGAAATTGAACTTAATGCTATGCAATTCCAATAAACCCTTAATTTTATTCAAGTCCCACCTTTGGGGAACTGCTTGATAAATTATTTATTAACGTCCTTATTCTGCCCAACACCACAATGTTTCAAGAATAAAATACTGTCTTTTGTATTTATTCTTAGATGTTAGGAATTACTTTAAAATTCCTTTATTACTTTTATTATTTAATCAAAACTAGCTCTTTTTCTCTTATTGCTTTAACTTTAAAACTCACTCTCGGGGAGTGTCATTTGAAAGAGTTATTTTGCAGAATCTATTTAAAATTGTGAAATTTATGAGCACAAATTATTTTTAAAAAACACACTTAATTTTAAGCTGAAAACAACATAGGGTTAGTTTAAAATCCACACAACAAAATGTTATCCAGAAATAAATTTATATTTTAATTAAAAATTCCTTTTTTAATTTTTTATATTAATCAAGATTTTAATTTATAAAATTTCTTAACTTGATTTAATCATAACTTTTCTTAGCTTTAAAACATCTTAGAAGAATTCAGCATAAATATCAATGACTATTATTTCTCTAATTATTATTAAAATGAATATATCTTTACTAATTATTAAAATCAAACTCACTTTAAAATTAAAAACACATTGACTTTAAAAAGTACATATATAAAATAAAAAAGAATTTAAATTTTATAATTTTCCCCAGAAAGTTTTTTACTGTATTTTTTATTTCAAAGCGAATATTTATTCAAGATCGTAACTGTGGTACCTTGTAAACATATATATCGCTGTTTTCGGCTCCTGTTAGGCAATGCTGATTACAGGTTGTTCTGGTGAAGGTTGAAGTCTAGTTGATGTCAGCTAGCAGTCCTAAGTTACGTTGAAATCGGTTGTGCTGTTGTTAAAGTTGAATGATTACAGCTTGAAGATCTTGTAGTCGAAAAGTTTAAAGATGAAGTCCAAGTTTGAATCAGTGTGGCTGTTGTATCTTGCTATACCATTTGAAATGCCAGGTCGCTTCCAATAAAACTATCGGTATAGTGTTGTGATCACATAAAGATGATTGCGAATGACTCTCCTCCTGGTGCTGGTTAGAGATTTTCTCCTACTAGGAGCTTGATAAAGACTTCTTCTCCTTCTAGGAGCTGGATCGAGAGTGAAGAAAAATTCTTTTGAAATGTACCTCCAAAACTTATTCCCTTTTTCCACTAGTGCCAATTTCTATGAACATTTCCCTTTAATTTATGACATTTAAAGTTGATTAATTTGGTTTATTTCTTCAAGATATCACTTTAGTTAGTTTTTATTATAACCCTTTTGGTTATTTTAATGTTAGTTTTACTTTAATTAGTTGTTGATTAACTAATTATTATTTAGTTTATTTGTGCATAGATTGCCAGCACTGCTTTTGCAAAATCCAAACACTTGACTCCTCCCCTATTGTGTGGTAGGGGCTACTGCATGTTGATTCCTGTAATGTCTGTTTTCCGGAATTTATTTGTAAACTTTCTTGAAAATTCCCATATCTCTGGTTTTAACAGGAATTCTGGAAATCTGTAAATGTCATTTTGTTTCTCTTGACTTCTTGATTCCATACAACTTTGATTTAAAGTTGTAGGATGATAACTTTCTAAGATGTACCCTTTTTTGTTTTTAGTGATTTTTTCTTTGATCAACTTTTGATCGGTTCGGAATTTCTTAATTCTTCTTTTTGTTTTTTGTAAGTCTCTGCCTTAGAAACGAAGGAATTCTTTACGTTTTTCATTTTCTGATAAGTTATTCATTGTTGAACTTTGTCGATTTTTGATGGTCAAACCCCCCCCCCCCCCAATTAATTATACAGTATATTTATGTACTTATTTTGGTATCATTATATTATCTCACATATCCTTAACCTATTTCCATTATAAAAATTTAAACTTATTATCTAGACAAAATTTTAGTTTATTTGTCTATGCATGTTTTTTGCAACAACTATTAAACTATTCGGGTTAATAAACATTTTCTTGTATTTCCTATGCTAACCAGTTATTCTTTATCATAATATGCTTTTATATTCAAAATTTAAACAATTTGAAATTTAACATAGAAGATTGCATGTGAATAATTTTTGTAACAACTTGAATCAGATTATTTAATCCAGTCTGGACCTGAAATGTCACATGACCAACAATTCTATTGTTCTCTTTCGACTTGTTGGCTCCTGTCCGTCTACTAGTCTCTCATCCCCTTCCCTTACGCTTTGGATGTTTCATTTTTAATGAAATTGACAAAACTTTTATAATTCTACTTTTCTTCATATTAAACTAACTTTTTTTGTATACATTATTAATTATTTATGGATATTACCATATATTTATGTATTCTTGATATTTATTATGTTTTAACTAAAATTTTATGTTTTACAAAAATTTTTGTTTTTGGAACGATTTTGGTGAAAAACCCAAACCGTTTCAGTGTGTCGGTTGTATGATAATGGTATGGTTTCTTCTCCAGAGTTTTCAAATTTTTTTCTACATTTAGGCCCGGTTTTAAAATCTCCCGATAAAGTTTCCGTTAGTTATCCGATGGATACCTTTAATCTATCAACAAATCCAGCTGACAAGAATGTTCCGTTCTATAATGCTTTTTAATTCCGCTGTTAACTAATTCATTCGGCAGTTTAACACTTTAACACGTAGGTTGGAATTACTTACAAAGTTTTGATTAGTCGAAAACCAGTTGGGGACGTCCCATGGTGATTGAAAAACAAACTATATTAAAAATTGAAGAATTATTATTATTTTAGTTATATTAGTTGAAGAGGTGTTCAACATTAAGAGTTGTTTCTAAATGTTTGGTTATTGAGCTTGTGTCAATGGTTTGTTTAGTTCTCCAGTGATTATTTATTTATAAATAGTAAGTGTGGGAGGACCCAAAGTAAAAAGCAAACATTTATCATTTAAAGGAGATTTACTTGTATCAAGTATTTTTACACGAAATAAAGGAAATGACCCAACAATTCTATAGCTAGACTATCTGTCCAATCTGATTTCTATGAGGATTATTACTGTCTCTTTAGTTAATCTTAAACAATAAAAAAGTTCTTTATTATCACAAAATTCAAAAATGTTACTGAATAAATATTTTTTGGAAGGTGGGTGGGAGTTGAGCGATAAATTATGCTATTTCTTTATAATATTAAACATTACAAATTCAATATAAATTAACATAGCAGCCAAACATTAAATGTAAGAAAATTAACCAATTTACTTTACTGACTTTAACTACGTAACAGCGGATTAAACTAGTTGATAACTTCATCAGGAGCATAGTGAGTTAAATAGGCTAACTCTAACATAACAATTCATAACATCTCGACAAGCTGAATTAGATTATTATAGAATATATTTCTTAAACTTATCGGGAACATAGTCTAATAGAGAACTCGACAGGAGATAGTATAACACATTTCTTAAAAATATCGGGAAGACAGTCTAATAGAGAACTTACTTGACGGGAGATTGTAGAACACATTCCTAAACTTATCGGGAAGATAGTCTAATAGAGAACTTGGTGGGAGATTCTAGAACACATTTTATAAATTACTCAGGAAGATAGTGTAATCAAAAACTAGTTGTGAGATTGTAGAATACATTCCTTATACCAATCGGGAATTTATCAGGTACATCTAGAACACACTCTGTGACAGGTACTCTGCATCTTATATTAATCACTTTATATTATGAATATGATAACATACATTTACATAATGACAGGAAAGTACAACAATGCTCCTTATACACTGAAGAAAGTATATTGGGAAATGCAGCAGTCATGATTTTAGAAAAGAAGGGGGGGACACGTTGAGGCTGGTTGTTTCTGCAACAGACCTGAAGGAGCAGAGTCTGGCTAGAACCGTGAACAGAGCCAGACCTCCGTGATGTTGCTTTTATCCTCCTAAGTATGTAGCGCGAGTTAGTAGAGCATGTGTAAGGTAAAATGCGGTAATAAAACATAGTTTTATTACAATATATACGGTTTACCTTTTATTTCTCACCCGAGCTAATTTCGAGGGACTTATGCCGCTTGCCGTTTTCGACATCCTGAAAACCGTTCGAACGTGCAGCAATCCTCGCATAAGGATCTCCATAGACAACCAGAGACACGCCATCGCCCTGGAACTCTAAGTTGGAGCCAGCAGCGAAGCGCCCGTCACATTTAAATTTATTGGGTAGATATTCTAATAGGGAATTATCAGTAGGGTGTTGAACACATTTCTTAAACTTATTGGGAAGATTGTCTAATCGGGAAATTGTAACACATCTTTTTACTTATCAGGAAGAAATTCCAATTGGGAAATCATCGGGTGATTTTAGAACAAATTTCTTATACTTATCAGAAATATAGTTTAATAGGGGGAACTGTTGTTGGATTGTAGGACACATTATTTAAACTTATCGGAAACGTAGTCTTATCAGGAAGTTATACGGAAATTGTAGAACTTTTTTTTTTTACTTATCGGGAAGAAATTCCAATCGGTAAGAAATTCCAATCTGGTGATTCTAGAACAAATTTTGTATATTTATTAGAAATATAGTCTAATAGGGGGAACTGTCGTTAGATTGTATAACACATTTACTAAACTTGTTGGGAAGATATTCTAATAGGGATCTTATCGGGCGATTAGCAAACACATTTCTTACACTTATCCAGAAGAAAGTCTAATTCGAAAATTATAGGAAGTTTTTACAATTAAATTATTAAACTTAACGCAATGAAACTCTAGTCAGGAACTTATAGGGAGAATGTAGAACACATTTCATAAACTTATCGATAAGATAGTCTAATCAAGAGATTGTAAGGAAATTGTAGAATACATTTCTTAAACTTATCGGGAAATTATAGAGAGATTGTAGAATATATTTCTTAAACTTATCGGGAAAATAGTCTAGTCAAGAAATTGACAGGAGTTTTTAGAACAAATACCATTCTTAAACGTATCGATAAGATAGTCTTATAAAGAAATTGACGGCAGATTGTAGTTCACATTTTTTATCTTCTCGCAATTTACTTAGAAAAATAGTCAGTTCTTTTAAAGAAGTTAGAATGATAACAACTATTGCATTAGAGCTGAAATCTAATAAAATAGCTTGTCGTGAACGTCACAAGTTAGAAAGTCTATATAAACACTTGGATGGGAAGAAACGTGCATAATCATTCAAGAGCAAACTGCCTGCAGATTTAGAAAATAGCCATATTGACTTGGCGAGAGAAAGAACTGACAAGGATTTAGACCAGACAGCGGAAATACAAGAAGACATAGTAAAGGGGAGCATACTTGATGTAAAGGACTTTTAATAATAGTAAATAACGTAGTCAGGATTGTCTAGAGTCACAATAGTTGGAATCATTCTGGATTTATAATTTAATAATAATAGTAATATTTGACTGAACCACTTAAATGTAAATGTGGAAGAAATAATTGTATTAAGAGTAATAAAGGTAGATTTAGTAATTATAAGCTGAAACACTGTCTTGTTTATTGTAACAAAAGAAACAGGCGGGAATCAATGACCGATATCTAACAATAGTCTAATCGAAACTTGTCCTCACATTGAATATCACATTTCATTTCTTTAACTTATGGGGAAGATAGTCTAATCTGGTAAGTATTGGGAGTTTATAGAACACATTTCTTAAACTTAAAGGGAAGATAGTCTATTGGGGAAAATGTCGTGAGATTGAAAATCACATTTCTTAAAGTTATTGAGAAGATAGTCTAATTGGGAATTTGTTGGGAGATAGTAGAACACATTTTCTAAACTTATCGACTTGTGTAGAAAACATTTTTTAAATTTATCTGGAAGATGGTATAATCCAGAACTTATCGTGAGATTGTAGAACACATTTCTTATACTTATCGCAAAGAAAGTTTAATTCAGGAATTATCAGTAGATTGAAGATCACATATCATAGACGTACCGGGAAGATAGTCTAATCAGAATTATATAGCGAAATTGTAGAACATATAGGGAAGATTATCTAATCAGGTACATGTTGGGAGATAGTAGAACTTATACTTATCAGAAAGAAAGTTTAATTGGAAAATTTTCAGGAAATTTGTAGATCACAATTTCGAGATGTATCGAGAAGATAGTCTAATCGGAAATATATAAGGAAATTGTAGAACACATAGGGAAGATTAACTAATCGGGTACATGTTGGGAGATAGTAGAACACATTTCTTATACTTATCAGAAAGAAAGTTTAATTCGGTAATTTTCATGAGATTGAAGATCACAATTCCGAGACGTGTAAGGTCTATATATATAATGGGCCTAGTCTAATTGGGAATATATAGGGAAATTGTAGAACATATTTTAAAACTTATAGTGAAGATTATCTAATCGGGTAGAAATTGGGAGATTGTAGAACACATTTCTTAAAATTATGGGAAAGATAGTCTTAATCGGGGTTATTGGAAAATTGTAGATCACACTTCTTATAATTAACGGAAAGAAAGTTTAATTCGAAAATTTTCAGGAGATTGTAGATCACATTTCCTAGACTATCGTAGAGATAGTCTAATCAGGAATATATAGCAAAATTGTAGAACATACTTTAGAACTAATACGGGATCGAGAACATGTTGGGGAATATATTTCTTAAATTTATCGGGAAGATAATCTAATCGAGAACTTGTAGGGAGATTGTAGAACATACTTATTTCTTAAACGTATCTACAGTAGAACTCCAATTATCCGGATCGCCAATTATTCGGATCAGACTGAGAAAAATTTTAAAATCGTGTTTTCAAAGGTACATCGTCCTGCGAGCAATGAATATGCAGTAATCGTGCACAGTAGTTAACCCTTCTAACTGCAAACATAGTGTAGCGATAGCGGAGGGTATAGGGGGGAGGAGGAGCAATGACTCATACTGCCTCGCCATCCTGCTACTGTCACTCACTACAGTCTATTAATAGGCAGTCGGCCAGTGCTTTTTCAACCTACAGGGTGAATTCATATGTTGACTTTTTCGTGTTCCTTAGTGTTTTGATTATCATGTGCAGTACTACGATGAGTTCTAAGAGGAAACGTGTGGTGTTATCATTGGCCAATAAAATTTAATTTATCGAACAGTTGGACAAAGGTGTCTCGGGTAAACATTTAGCCGAGGTGTATAAAGTGGGGACATCAACAATATCGGACATTAAAAAAAAATTATGTAATGTAAACATTGTCATTGATATTGTTTTTTATTAATAAATACCGTAAATGTTCTCTATGGTTTTGTTTACATTTTTTCCTAAAAACGGCCTTTTTTCGAGAAAAATCCAATTACTGTATCCTGATTTTTGATTATCCGGATCGGGTCCGGTCCCAATTAATCAAGATAATTGGAGTTCTACTATATAAGATAGTCTAATCGAAACATTGACGGCAGATTGAAGAACTTAATTATAAACTTCCCTGGAAGATACTCTAATTGAGACCATATAATTTCTTATAATTATGAGGAAGATAGTCTAATCAGGAAATTGTTGAGAGATTGTAGGACACATTCTTAAAGTAATAAGGAAGATAGTCTAATCAAGGACTTGTCGGGAGATGTAGAACATATTTCTTAAAATTATGTGGAAAATATTCTAATCAGGAACTTGTCTGAAGATTGTAGAACATATTTCTTACAGTTATCAAGAAGATTGTTTTGTAGGACAATTGTTAGGTAATTGTAAAACGAGAAGGTATTCTTTTAGTAAAATGAAGTTTAGGATTATTTGTATAGTATATAGTATAGAAGAGAAAAAAAGGACACTATCTTTACAAGGGGTGTTTAACTAAAACCCACATTTGACCACTTTATAGGAGCAAAGCAAACTTCAATCAGTTATATAACAAAAGGAAACCACTGAGAGTTAGAATAGTTAGGGGGTTAACTAATTTGAATAAATCTAAAAGTGATTTATTATGAAAAGTTAAGTAAACTAATTTTATCGACAAAAGAACATTAAACAATCAAATTACTTTATTCGAAAGTTTTGGAATTATACTTACGTAAAATCTTGTAATGAATTCACATACATATTCAATTGACATTCCATCCAGATCATAGATACTTTCAGTAATACCATCAAATAGATTATTAGGTTTTATGCAATAGTATATATCCGAGTAATATGAGCGGTATCTGTAATCAATTCTAAAGAAATAAGGAAGATTTCTGATGAGTGTTGTCTCTTGTGGAAATATTAACATGCATACAGATCTATCTTCCTTGAAATAACCTTGAAGCAGAACCTTCATATTTGGAAACAATGGTTGAATCTTAGAAGGTATTGATGATCTTCCTATTGTAATATTCTGCACAGAAAAATTACCTGAAAATGAAATAAATGAATTTAGCTTTAGGCAGTGAAGAGCAAACTTATTCTATTTTCTATAGAGCTTAGCCTTTAGGCAAAATATTGATCAAATCAAGAAAATTTGTTATTGAACGCAATATTAAACTGTTCCGTAACATTGTACACACTTACAAGGCAATGATCATAATTTGTTAGTAACTGATTGATTAAATTGTTATTTTAATGATGGGGGTCAATGTTCGTTTCTGCTTGTTGCCAATTACTTCTGAATCATAATTGTCTTCTTTTCAAAATCTGTCAAACATAAATGTTATTTCTGTACTTGTCAAATAAAAATGTTATTTCTGTACTTGCCAAACAAAAATTTTATATCTGTACTTGTCAAACAAATATGTTATTTTTGTACTTGCCAAACAAAAGTGTTATTTCTGTACTTCTCAAACAAAAATGTTGTTTCTGTACTTGTCAAACAAGAATGTTATTTCTGTACTTGCCAAACAAAAATATTATTTCTGTAGCCTACTTTTCAGACAAAAAGTAAAAGTGAACCAAGGACACAGTTTAAAAATATATATATTTATTTACTTAAAATTGCTTCACTCCTGTCATAAATACGTTATGACCGTAATTGATTAAAATTAAGCATTTAATGACAGCTGTCGAGGTTCATTTTTGTTTTTGCTTATGTTTTTTCTTCGACCTTAATATTTTTTAAACTTTTGATTTTACATCCGGGTTTAGGTCATTGATATTCACATTTTAAAATTTGAATGAATGTGGTAGAGCTGATTTTGAGAAATGTAGTATTTTTATCACTGCCATGGCATACTTTTGTAGTTTTTACACTGATAGTCCACGAACTGGCAGTTCTGAAAATATGGTGACTAATACGTTTTGCCTAGATCCTTAGAGGCTACATTTAAGCAAAATTTTATCAAAATTGTGTGATTTTTATTTGTTTAAAAACTGTAAAAATAAAACTTGCCAATAGGTCCTCATACAAATTTCATTAAAATTGGTTCACTCTATTGGTTTGTAGATCCTGTAGAAAGGATAATATGATTAAAAAACACTTTTTTGAACTCAGTGGACGGATTTATCATCAAAAACTCGACAATGATATTTTGACTATAACAAAACAAACTTTATACTTTGTATATGTGAAAAGGTAAAATGAAAAACTCACCAAGATATGGTAAAATACACTCACATACAAAATTTGGCAATAATCAATTCACACATTTAGGCTGAATGTCAGAACACAGAATACAGACAGAAAGACAGACATTATTTCAAATCTAAAAATTCTAAACAGACATTTTCAATTAAAACTCAACAACAATTTCACAAAAATTTCTCTGCATTATATGAAGTATATTCAACAATCTATATAGTCAAATACTGTACATTTAATCATGTAATTTTTAATAATTTGTATCATTTAGATGACCACATAGTGTTTGAAATAATGGAGTCTTTATTATTTATAATAAATAATTTATCGCCGGTTTGCACAGCAATAAATCAAGTTTTTCACAATATTTAATTAACAACAAACACTCATACTCGAATTTTGAAACCAACCTAACACCCTTCCATATCTGTGAAAAAGGAAAGAATTATAAATGTCATTGATGAATTTGAGATATACAAGACATTTAAACAATCACCAGAAAATATACTTTAGAGCAGGCTACAATTTAGTTATTTTTATTGTAGACATTTAAGAATTGATATACTGATATATACAGAAAATGGTACAATGCCACATTGACTATCTTAAAATTAACGTGGATTCCTTATCTTTGAAAACGTCGGAAAGTACCTCATAACTCACGGCATTGCCTTAATAATATGTGCATATGCCACAAGACTACAACCAGATAAGCTGACTGAGTTGAATTAAACTTTTAGCATTATTGAACCATTTTACCTTTCCTTCCTTCAAAAGTCAAAGTGTTGCTATGTTTATGGTTTTGAAGACTTTTTTATACAAAGCTGATAATTTAATCTGTACTCTTGTTTTAACCAAGTAATGTAAAAATCTAAAATTTCCACATTTTATTGAGTTTCTCTCTTATTCTTTTCAGGACACTATTTGAGACTAAAGGGCTGGTTCGGGAGTCATGGATTTAACTAAACTCCAGGGTTATAACGGGTTTAAGTTTTGGAGTTACAAAATTGGGTTCGTGAGTCAGGGCATCTAGGATAGGCTATGCTAGGATTTGAGATAACAACTAAACTCTAGAGTTTATGACTTCAGTCCGGGGCTTTCAAAACCCTAGACTTAAGTTCGATCCAAGCTGGTTCGGGAGTTGCAGATCTATGAAACCCTCAGATCTAACAGTAAGTCCAGGACTTCATTTTCGCTCATTTCAGTGGATTTTTTAATCCTGAGAGAGGGCAGGATTTAAATTAATTCCTGAGTTTAGTGTGGCTAAACATACTGTCAGTGTAGGTTGGCTGTTGTAGTGATAAAATGGATTATTTCGATTACCTCGATTATTTGCATGGAAATGTACCACATAGACAAAATGTGCATGACAAAAATCCTTTCGATTGACTAATGGAGGAACAATTTCAAGAAGGATTTTGATTTTCAAATGAGAGCACAAGAAAGCTTATAAGGATTCTGTCACCAGGACTGCAACCGATAGAACCCAGAGCCACTCACGCAATACGGAAATAGAAACAAGTGCTAATCGCTTTGCATTTTTTTACCACAGGATCATATCACAAGGAAACAGGAGATTTGTTAAAAACCACAAATAATGTGAGCAGAGTATATAAGATATCCTACAGGGAACTGTGGTAACAAAACAACATTAATTTTTTTCGTACAAATAACGGTTTCCTGGAGTAAAGTCGATGGTTTGAATCTGCCAATACTGTATCCTTTACGCCTGATAAAGAAGAATACAGGAATAGAAAAGGACATGGAATGTAATGGAAATGACTGTGGTAGATTTTGAGTTCACTGATTTAGGCCCCTTCATGGTTTTTAAATAGGCTCCTTCTAATGGCTGCCTTATCATTTTCCCACTCTTTTTTATTCTCTTCCATGTATTTTGGAATTGCTTCCAAGTCCTTTTAGTACTATTTGAGTCAGCATTATACTCTTCACAGACCTTAATCCATGCTTTATTTCTTACTTCTTTGTTTTTCTTGTCATGTTGTTTCTTCTCAATTTGAAAAGTTTTCAATACTAATGATCGAAGCCTGTTAAGTTTACCTTGCTCAAACTTCACTAGTTTCTTTTTACTTTTTTCTTCTTTCACAGGATTCATTTTGTTATTTTATTATATTTTAACTTATTGGTGTTTGAAAAAGAATAAATGGGGGGGGGGGAAATAATGGCCCTAAAATAATTCATCTGGTTTATTAAAAACATGAATAGTGTAAAAGGTAAGGTATTAAAACAGTTAAGAGATACACAAGTTAGTCATAACTATTTTTTCATGTAACTTTTGCCAGAGATGTACTAGAAACCTTTTGGAGGTGCCATTATTTATTCTATTGCATAGACCTTCTCAATGACATGTCTCAAGATAGGGGTCGCCATTTAAAAAAATGAAAGTTGCCCTCTTTACCCCCCTTTCAAAAGTGGGCAGAAATGTTAACCCTCCTTAAACATCAGAAAAAGTGTTATAATAGGTATGGTAGAGGTTTTACGTTGATATAGCAAACTATTTAAATTATATCAAGGTGTATCATGACTTATCTTTTAGTCTACCTTTGTAATGTCTTCAAAAATTACAGGTTCTTATTGATTATTTTTTTAATAATTTTCACACTATTTGTGTTTTAAATCAACCGAATTAATTACATTTTTAGAGGATTATTTTCCCACCATTTATTCACTTTCAAACAGTAACAAGTTGAAATATATTAAGAATTCAAATCGTAGCAGGACAAGGCCGCTGCCATCATTAGAACACTCATTTCTCTACAATTTCCCACTAGATTCCAGAGTTTATCAACCTCAAGTCCTCAACTTGACCAAGTTCTAAACATAATAGATCTGCAAGTATACGGTGCTAGCCGGCGACTCACAAGCCCGATTTTTCCATTCCTTAGACTCTCGAGTTTATTTGAGTTCTAGTCTTACTAAGTCCTGGAGATTTTAGACCCTGACTCCTAAACTGGCCCTAGAATTTATTTGAGTTCTAGTCTTATTAAGTCCTAGACATTTTAGCCCCTGACTCCCGAACTGCCCCTAGAGTTTATATGAATTCTAGTCTTACTAAGTCATGGACATTTTAACCTCTGACTTCCGAACTGCCCCTAGAGTTTATATGAATTCTAGTCTTAATAAGTCCTGGACATTTTAGCCCCTGACTCCCGAACTGCCCCTAGAGTTTATATGAATTCTAGTCTTACTAAGTCATGGACATTTTAACCTCTGACTTCCGAACTGCCCCTAGTGTTTATTTGAGTTCTAGTCTTACTAAGTCATGGATATTTTAACCTCTGACTTCCGAACTGCCCCTAGTGTTTATTTGAGTTCTAGTCTTATTAAGTCCTGGACATTTTAGCCCCTGACTTCCAAACTGCCTCTAGAGTTTATTTGAGTTCTAGTCTTACAAGTCCTGGACATTTTAGCATCTGACTCCCGAACTGCCCCTACAGTTTATTTGAGTTCTTGTCTTACTAAGTCCTGGACATTTTAGCCCCTGACTCCCCAACTGCCTCTAGAGTTTATTTGAGTTCTAGTCTTACAAGTCCTGGACATTTTAGCCCCTGACTCCAGAACTGCCCTTAATCCTTAATCCTTAATCTGTGGGAGATTTCCCACCATCCTACATCACCTGTCAGAACTGATTCAGAAAATCGCAGTTACCCACATACTCCAGTAGAGAGATCACTTGGATATATTTAAAGATGGTGTTATTAAGGTGACAGCTTAATATGGGAGAAAAAAACTTGCATAGTTTTATTGACCGAAGAAGGATATAACTAATCAAATACAATGTTTTAATTTCTTATATGTTTACTTAAATTACATGAGACCTCTACTTATTATACCGAAATACGTTTCAGTTGTACTTTTACACAATCCCATGACTTACCTAAAAAAATTGGTTTTTCATATTTCACTTCCCAGCCTTCAGTTTTCCAATGAAATGAGTTTGTTGCATTTTCTTTCAAATTATTATGAAACGTAGGGAAGTGCCTCCCGACAGTAGCATCATCTAGACAAATATAATTCAATACACATCTCAGAATTTTGCCATATTATATTTAATATTATTAAATAAATAGAAACAAAATATAATACATTTTCCTATATTGTACCATTTTTTTGTTGTTTTTTTTTTGTAAACACTACAAACCTTAACAAACACCTCACAGTTAGTTGTACTCTAAAAGAAACACTTAACAATTACAAGAGTCTAAGCTAATAAGAGAGTTTAAATATCATAAAACAAACTGAATACTGGTCAAGCGTACAATAGCAGTTCCATTCTAGACAGACAGGAGTACTTACTGGACATTGCAAGACATCAATTGTAGATCTTGATTTGGTAGAGCTCATTCGTTATGAGGTGGCGCTTTGAGGGAGAGCGGTCTGGCTTGGAGTAGGGAGACCAGCCCATGGAGGAGATGTGTCTACCCGTGTACACCACTCTTCTGTCCAGATTTGAAATTTAACAACGCATTTGAAACAAACCCTTTCTCACTTCCTGCATGAACAATAATGCCATATTGACCTTTAAATATCGGAGTACGAAGGCCTGCTTTAGAGTTGTCAACCATGGATCAGATTTGTGTGTGACGAATGTACATATGTTTTGTCAGTGTTGTACCACCTTTAAGAAATAATGGAAGCGCGTGGGGAGGGACCATTACAGATGGTACATGTCAATAAATATTTTAATGATAAACTTCAGTAGTTTTAAGAATTCATTTTTGTATAGGGGGGTGAAAATATTTAATATACTACCGGTTAATGTTCAAAAGGGGAACAACTTATCCCAGTTTTCTAAATCTGTGAAGCTATGGCTATTTTGAGTGGAAAATATTGAATTAGTTTTTAGGTGATGCAGTGGGAACAAGTTAACATTTCTGGAATATGTCATGTGCATGGTGAGAGTAGATTAGGTCTTGTGTATAAGTGTGTGTGTGTTTATGTATGTGTGAATTCTGTTCTTTATCCCTTTTACTTAGTTTTATTGTTAAGGCATCCTTTGCATTTGTATATATCTTGAATGGTAATGGCACTGTGGCTGATCTCTTTCTTTCTTTTTCCTCTAATATCTAGATTTAAATATTATGATGGTAAATCCTACTCAGGCATATGTGCCTAAGGATTACCTATTCTTTACATAATTTAAATTTGAATGTAAGGAAAATTTATGTTTTCGATAAATCAAGTTTAAGTGTAATATCAAGAATCTGTTATTTTTACTTGTATTGTACTTTTATTTTATTGTTATTGCATTCAAAATTATTATTTATTGTAATCTGATTGTGAAGAAATAAATATTATTATTATAGTTGCTCTTACCTTAGTGTCCAAGACCTAAAAAAAAAAAAAATGAGTGAAATCTCATCCAATTTTTTTCTTTACAAATACACAAAATTAGAAATAAATATACAGCCCTGTAAGCATGGGACATCTCCAACCAAATAAAAAATAAATTAATAATAATTTAAGTATTTAAGCAATTAGATAAATAATAGTAATAATTAGGAATCTCACATAAAAATCAAAACAATTAATAACAAACATAAAAACTTTAATTTAAAAAACATTTAAAACAAATAATTAAAAATCAATTAGTTTAAATTAAGAGCAACATATCAATACAATGCAACACCCTCTAGGGTGGAATTTGACATACCAGCGGGTTGCAGTGCAACTAAAACTATGAAGCTATTACAAACGGAAAACGAATCAATTCCAAGAATTTGTCCAATGCTCGCCATGCTTTTCAGTGGGCGTGCCGTTTCGGCGACACAACCCAACTTACTTCCAGCTTAGCGTCTAGGAAGGTAGGACGTATCTTCGGATCGCTCTAAGAAATTCTCTCATAATGGAGCGTTTCAAATTAAGACTTTTATAAATCGTCGTACAGTGCAAAGGTTATTAGCAAACATGTGTTACATATAAAAACTTATTCGTGAGTAAAACAATTAAACAATTATTTTATGTAATATGTATCTGAACTTTGGAGAAAGAACTGAATTTTTGTAATGTAAATTTCATGTGTAGGATTAGTAGTTTCACAAAATGTTGATATGTTATTTTTTTTGTCTAGTTATTAAGTGTCTGAATGTCAATTGAGATGTGTTTGTTAAATTCAAAATTCATAAGAATTCTGGTTATTAAAAGAAAGGTTTCTAAACTTTAAACATGTGTCTGTAGAAAAATAATTGAGTATATCCTAGCATTCACGCGTCACGGAAATTTGCCTGGTAAGTACAGATTGGAGCCTGAACCTTGAATCCTTTTATTTAAAATTTGGTATTGATCTAACAATTAATAAAATCATAAAATAAATAATTAACATTTAATATTTTTAAAGAAATTAACCTTATAACTCTTACAGCCCTTATGATTGAAAGTTTATGATTCCTGTGTTTAGACAAAAGTTAATACAGTAGAACCTCTGTTAACCGGCCTCGGATCAACCGCTCCTCGGATTAACCGGCCTATTTCGTAGTGTACTGGTTCGAAGGAGTTTCCGAAAATAAATTGTAATTGAAACACCAAAGTGGCGGTGAGTCAAACGACTTTGTCGATAGCGGTATCCCATTGTCGGCGGCGTAAAAACACCGCAGCATTGGCACCCGTCTGTACAGCAGACATACACCGACAAAAACGTTTGATGGGCCGCTTTTTTTCCACGAATCAATTTAGTATACATTATGGAAAATATAACATTTCTTTTCAGTTTTCTTCTTGTCTTTGACCGGTTATGATCCAGTATATACAGTAAATAAAAATGAGTGAGTTACGAAAACGGAAGCGTGTGTTGGTTTCACAACATCACAATTTGAAAAATATTGGCTGGTAAACTAACTGGAAAAACAGGATACCACTCAGTTAGCCAAAACAGTATCTTAATGATTATGACGACAATTTTGAAAAGAATTTCAAAACCTTTTCCCAGAACAACAAGTTTGGAAAGAAAGTGGGCCAAAACTAAAGGAAGGATCCCTCCAATTGTACACTGATGGATCAAAAATGAAAGGTAGGGTGGGAATGGGGATAAAAGACCCATATTTTAGCCTTAGTAAATCCTTAGGTAAATTCCATCCATATTTCAAGCTGAGATACATGTAATAGAGCTCTGTGCTAAAGAGATTATTAAAAAAGGTCTCAAGGGCACAGAGATCTATATCATGTCAGACAGTCAGATAGCTCTTAATGCTCTAAGTTCATACAGTTTTGAGTCAAGATCGTTCTTGGAATGTCAGTATAAAGCAGGATAGGCTAATTATTTGCCTACTGTCTGGACACTGTCCAGTGAATTACCATCTAAAATATAGAAAAGAAATAAATTAATAATTTTATAAAGTATAATGTGTTGCCTTGGACTGTTTAATATATAATATAGTTAATTACCTTAGAGGTTATCTTCAGTCTGTATATTAGTTATGGCTACAGCGCTGTTTCGCCGTACACTGTCGGCTTCGTCAGGCCCGCACCAACTCAGGCCCTGACGAAGCCGACAGTGTTCGGCGAAACAGCGCTGTAGCCATAACTAATATACGGACTGAGGACAACCACTAAGGTAATTAACTATATTAAATTAATAATAGTGATAAAAAATGGAAGAGCGTGTCCTGCCTCTGGTGGTGAGAAGAAAAAAAACAATAAAATAAATTCATGTAAACTACCTTGATAATGCTGTAACTAGCGAAACCATGGTTGGTAAATTTTAAATAAAGTTGTGGTTTATACTAAAAAGTGTTTGTTTTAATTATTTATAATAATTAAATAAATTGTATATTTGTGTTTGATGAGTCGGTGTAAAAACAGGTTTTATGAAAGTATCGGTATATATATATATATATATATATATTATAACATAAAATTACATGAGCCTGTGTGCACACACGCACACACACAAAACACAAACTTAACAAAGTATACATATTGCAATACCATTGAGGACTTGTGATGATCTGCTCTGCCTCATGGTCTGGATATTTACGCACACATGAATCCTAGTTCTAATACCCAGCCCTTTCTTACAGAAAACAGAAGATCGAACATGAGAAATTGCCATAATACACCCCTTGACCCGTGATGTATACAACAAAACCTTATAAGTACGGATTTTAATGATTTTTTTATGATTCGAATTTTGCTTACGTAGAGTGAGCCGATTTATGACTCTCTCTCGAGTCGTGCCATTTGGAGAACTATGATCCCTGAATTTAGTTTAGGTTTTGATCTGATTTACAACTTAACATAAATTTAGAGTAACAAAAGTTGATCAGGAAAGTATGCAAAATAATGTAATCAATGGTTTTAGGATTAATTAGTCAAAATTTATCTCCTCAATTCTATATTATAACATTTACAGACAAATAATTGAATATTGATTTATGTAGACAATATATCAACTTGACATGACATTTGATTATTCTATGAATTTATATATATTGGAATTACCTTTATCTTTAACAATGATAATGATTCTAAATAACCCAATGAGAAGTAAGTATTTTTGAAGTTAATGATTTACGTTTCTTTAAAACAAATAAGAACTTTTGAATTAGAAATTGTCATTGATTCTATATTTTTAATTTCGATATTTCGGTACCTTATAAAAGCGATGATCGAATTATCGTTCTTTCAGTCTGGATTCCTCCAATTTGCAAGGTCCACGGCTTCTCAGGAGGCTAAGGTACGTTCTACTGTTGGCTTGAAATCCAGAGAGCTGATGAATGTTTATAGTTGATCCTATCTTCAAGAGCGCATTTGCTGAAGTTCGAGTGTTCTTTAATTTTCTTGATTTTGATGATTAATTAAAGATGTTCGTTGTGTCTACTAATATTCCCAAATTATACCAATTATGGAGTTTGCTGAATTTACATTTATTAGGCTTTTAGTTTTTTATTTATTTCATAGAAAATTTTACACTGTTCACATATAATAATTTTAAGACTAATGTGAACAAAATGTTAAAATGATTTTAAAACTAATATATTTAAGTAATTAGAGATATGCTGATGGTAATACCAGGATAATCAGAATGAACCTCTAAGCTCTGGGAAAGTAGTTTTATAGTTTCATCAACCCCACTTTCCAAGGAAACATTATGACCAAATGTAGACTCTTTTTTGAGTTTGGTAATTTGCTTATATCTCCTGTAGCTTTTAAGATAGAATTTTTCTTCTATTTTTTTATAATCCCCTATGGATTCTATGTCGAATTTATCTTAAAACTTTTTAAATTACCAGACTATTGTTTTTTCTCAATATCAGTGTGTTTTCGTTGAAATCATCATGACAATTTTTGATTTATTTATGTGGGAATGATACTTACTTTTCATGGGCATTGGTTACAAACATGTATTTAAACAATTATAATCACTACTTAATTGTAAAAATCATTATATTTTGGTTATATGAAAATATTGTGGTTTTCCTTCCATATAACCATCATATCTCACAAGCCCTATGCCCCATGTTGTTCAAACTTTGCTATATTATCGAGCTTGAAGAGCCCCCTAATAATCATGTAAAATATTTTCAATCTTGAATCTAATTATTTTTATTAACTGATATAAAATTTAAATTTTGGATATGACCTTCTATGGTCTATAACTTATTAATTATTGATTTTAACACGGAATAGTTTATTTTACATGATTGCATCGTAAGAACGAGACATAGGTTTATAAAAAATTTAAAAAAACATATAAATAAATATTTCAAGTAAATATTTCAATATTATAAGAGTCTGCCCTTTTGATTTGTAACGGTTTTTGGATGACCTACTTTCACTGCTTTGTTTCTGCTAAGTAACCCTTTCTATTTTGGTACTTGTAACCTTGGCATTCCTTACAAGTCAACTTGATACAGGCCACGCCTTTTTGGTCCGTCTCAGACTTCAGGTACATAATAACTAAGATTAGATTTTGTACTCTCAATGATGTGATGAACCAACTGATCAACAACAATAAAGTTAACAAAAATCGTCAAATCGCTTGAAGCTAGAATAGCATTGAAAGTCGAAAACTCAAAATGAGTTACAGAAGCATAACTGATTTAACAATTTAATACGGAAAGAGGTAACAATATTATAAGACAAATTAGCACTATAAAGGGATTTAGAAACAAACGTAACAATAATAAAATAGTTAGTCGTTCTATGGGTAGTGATCCCATGACATGACTACGATTTACAAATATTGTAATCAAATTCGACAAATAGAACGTATCACCTTACATACACAAACAACATCCATTCAACAAATCTAAATATACATATAACGTGAATGTTTGGAAGAGGTTATATAAGATGACGACAGGATGATGGGTGGTTAAGTATTGAATTCATATTCGTCTGTGACTTTAAAAATAATTATGGTAGAATTACCCGGACATCGTGCCGGAGGGCATCCACCCAAATTTGTATTGCTGATGTTGTACCTTGTACTATAAAGTAATCGGTTAGGTCATCTTTAGTATGATTTTTGGTTTTAATGGTAACTCTACTCGTTGAGTAAAGGGTTTCAGGAGGGGAGGGTAATGAGTTAAGACAACTATGGAAGATATATGCATCCACAACACCTCTCTAGTACACTAGACAACTATAACTAAATTTCTAGTGATTAGCTAATTAAACTGTAGTTTAACTCAATAGACCAAGGTTAGTTGAGAGACAGAAAAGAGATGAAGTGGTGGTGGATTGAGTGTTGTTATAGTTTGTTGAAGGAGTAGTTTTGGTGGTTTATATATGAGATTTGGAAAAAAAAATGGTACAGTGACATAGGGTGGTTCTTGTATGAGTGTAGATGACAAAATTGTTGGCAAATAATGTTAATTTGGATCAACGCTGAATATTTCCAGTTACCAGACTTTGTGGGTATATCCCGGTAAGTGGGTTTTGCCAAAATAAATTTTAGGGCTATGGAAAGAAATAAATAAATAAAATAATAAACTATGACCTTTAAGGGAAATATGGTCGATAAAGATCTTTTGGAAAGTGGTAGTTGGTATCTCAGGGACTTGATAGCCCATGGGGGTTTTCTGGGCCTGCTTGGACCACAACAATGGAAATAGATTTTTAATAATTGAACGATTTCATCCTTAAGATATTTACCCCATAAGTACTTGGAGACCCGCCTGAAGATTTTGGCAATACTAATGTGGGCTGAGATAGGTAAAATATAATAATATTTGAATACTTGATCAAGAATATTTGGCAAATCACTCTTCCTGAACATTGACCTTTGGCCAAATGCAATAGAGTGTGTTCTTTGATAAAAAAATCGGGGGAAATAGATTGTGAATTAATAAATTTAGATATAATGTGATCTTCCCTTTTATGGGTAAATTTGATAACACTGAGACCATGCATGGTTATTGGTTATTAATTCTAGGGTTACTAAAAGGGAATGATGTCTGTCCCAAGTGGTAGAGAGTTACACTGAAATTGCCCAACATATACAAATGGGGTATATTTCTTTTATTCCTCGTCTATAAGTATTAACCTGATTAAAGTTATAAGATAAGCCTGGTTAAGGTTGATAAGGAGAACCTTTTTTCCTTACCTAAATACTGAAAATCAGATTTTAATGTTACCTCGAGTCTGTGATCTCATTTATTAGTTTGTAGTTAACAACCATTCTTGTGTTACTGCCTTTCTTTGCAACCAAAAAGACGAGACACAAGATAAATTTGATGGTCTTTTAATCCTTTTGTTTAGCAAATCATCAAGCTTGAGGAATCATATTGGTAGGAGCGAGATCTGAACTTAGTGGTCGTATCCTTTATATTTATGTGGTATGTTACCAAGTTAGTTTCCCCCAGTTTTATGGTTAACATCTAGGCGAAAATTTGGAAAACAGGGAAATAATCTTGTACTGTTGAGAGGTGCGTTACATTATTACTGGGTTTGGATAGAATTAGGAATTAAGGAAGTAAATGTTACGGGGGTGATAGCACAGATTGGAGGAGAACCGTACAGAAATTTGACCTCTGGAAGTCATGAGAGGCTTTAGTTTTCTATAAAAAGTTATGGCCAAAAAATTATTGGATACTGTAATTTACGGGTAACCAGAAAGGAAAAATCCTAAGATAGGGTGCCGAAATTTATCTGGAGGATCACAATTTGGTCAAAATTGACACGTTGATTATTAACAATCTAAAATTATTAACTAGACGATAAAACACAGATGCAGTTATGTAGAGGTATGTCGGCAAATGGCTTAATGTTACAAAACTGAGTGTAACTAGACGATAAAACAGATGGAGATATGTAGGGGTATATCTGCGAATGGCTTAATGTTACAAAACTGAGTGTAACTAGACGATAAAACAGATGGAGATATGTAAAGGTATATCTGCGAATGGCTTAATATTACAAAACTTAGAGTGCCCAGACGATAAAATATATAAATGCAGATAACTACAGGTATGTATGGGAATGGTTAAATATTATATAACCGAGTGGTACTAGACGATAAAACATATCCAGATATGTAGGTACAGGTATAGCTTAATATTATAGATATGTATAAAAAATAGCTTAATATTACAAAACTGAGTGTGACTAGACGATAAAATTATTGCAGATATTTAAAGGTATGGCTGGGAACTGCCTAATATTACAAAACTGAGTGTTACTAGATGATAAAACATAAGCAGATGTGAACAGAAGAGTCTGGAAATGGCTCTATGTTACAAGACTGAGAGTTACTAGGCGATACAAAATTACTTCTATGTATAGAGTCAGACAAAATCTGCTCCTAATTACAACTATAAGTCAGTTACTATAATTACTAATCAAAGTCAGTTTTACAACTATAAGTACATAGTAAAACATGGTGTACATTTAAACGCCCTAAATACTATCGTAGAATTATTGCCCCATAACTTGTAATGTTTGCCTCAACTTACCCACGACTCTTCCGCCATAGTTTATAGGAAGTCCTCTGGCATTTGTTCCTAAATGTACTTCAGTTATGTTTTCTGTAAAAAATCGTGTCCTTATTAGTTTAAACTCAAAACTAAAACTTCCAACACAGATAATAACACATTAAAAATATCATACATTCATTTATACAGAAAATCATATCATTAACATTGCCTTGTGGAAGTCCTCTGCAAAATATAATAATCCTTTTTCCAAACTAGGCGTTTTTAGATTTACCTTACGATCCTACCTAGTATTTGAAAGACACACAAAACTGTAGTATCAAATATGCATAAATGTAACGACATATAAACATATAATACACACACACACACACATACACACACACTCACACACACACACACACACAAACACACCTATTTATATATAAATTGTCTTTCAAAATTGTGACTGCTGTACTTAAAATCTGATTCTATATCCTCAATAGTAATTATACATTGTCTCATTAATTTGAAAAAAAATTATTCTCTGTGATATGATTTAATTTTTTCATGTCAATTGTTAAATAGACTCTATATATGTAGATTATTTGTCATCAGTAAAAATGCTAATAAAAAAGTTAACATACATAATGTATACTTATTTTTTATCATTTTTGTTATGCTTGTATCTGTTATTGTTTCAGTTACGCATTTATTATATTTATTGGTAATTGTTGATGAATTTATGATGTATTTATATTCAATGTTTATTATGTATAATGTTTGATACTGTTATCATTATATTATAAATAATGTTTGAAATTGATATTTAATAATATTATATTTATTTTTGATAAGGATTGTTATATTTATTTTATTTTTCTATTTTAAAGTATTTATTATGTTTATGTGTACTTAAGGAATAACTGGTGAGAATCCATTCCATCTTTCTTTTGTACTGTTGCAGAATTGACTTTTTGATAGATAATTAATTGATTTTTGTAAGAAACTGTTAACAAATGAGCTGCAGACAAACCTATTAGTGGCTTTTGCAGTTAAACTATATAGCATGCGTATCAATTTAAACTAAATAACATAAATAAATGTGAATTGTTTAGATTTTGATACTTATTGCAAAACTTTGTATGTTGTACAACAAACACAATACGTCAAATATTAATCAATTGAATGTATATACCGTAATATACTACCTGAAAATAATTTGAATAATATTCTTGATTAGTGTTTTTATTATTATTTAATATTTGTCCACAAAATATGAAAATGATTAATTTTGCTTTAGTTCACATAAAGGATTCTGGGAAGGGAAAGGGAGTAAGATTTCTGTAAAAATATAAACCGAATTGATTTACACCTAAAAATCTTGGTTCGACTAATACTAGGAAAATATAATGTTGAACATTCTCTAATACGATCTAAAAGTTGGTAATATTACCTGTTAAATATATGTATGTTTATAAGGGTGTGGCTTACATATAAGAGAAAGGAACAGCACTTCATTACGATTGTTTGTGGATAAAAAACTTGCGTTGCCACATACAAAAAGAAAACCTTTTTAAGAAACAGTAAAGAGAGAGAGAGAGAGAAATTCCAATCTGGAGCGGAGCTGCAATACAATCTTGAGTTTAATACAAATTATTAGATAGAATAAAGAAATAAATTTTCTGTAAAGACAAAATACATTTCATATATTTTTTTTTTTTTAATTTAAATTTAGCTCAAATAAAAGAAGAAAAACAATTAGTATTTTTTTTTTTTTTTTGGTATATATTTATAAATTTTATTTAACAATTTAGAATATATTGCCATCGCCCTTTACATTGGAACTAATTTACCCGGCTCACTCAATCCAACACTTCTCAGCGTTTGGTCACACCAAACACTGAGAACACTTCCCCGCACTTCTCCCGGACCTCTGTGCCGGAAACCCTGGGCCAACCAAACATCTACATCTCCCTTACTGTCGAACAGTAAAGGGCAGCTCGTGATTGGTCCAGACTCAACTCGCGAGGGGCCGCGGACGGTCTCTCGCCGAATACCAAAACTTCAGATTGTACGACCCAATCACAGCACGCTAAGCCACCCACGCCTCTAGCCGGCCTGTGATTGGATCGCATAATAGTAAAAGTCAAACAATGGCTTCTCCATTGTTCGACACTCCGAAATACGTATAAAACCAGACGTTTTTCTAACCAAAAGACACAGCTCTTCAAGCTCTCTACATCCACTCTTCAGTCTCTCTCTCCACAGAGACGACTACCTAGATCGCTCTTCTCTTCACTGAGACTAGAACACACACATCATTCTCTTCTCTCCTCAGAGAAACTCTTCACTCTGCTCTCCCTGGACAGTGGAACTGTTCAGGCACCAGACCACCCAACGCACATCTAACACTACCTGCAGCAAGGGTGCCTAAAGGAACAAAGGGACTACTATTCACTGTAAATTGTTGTACTGCGCCTCATTTCAACTCACTCCATTCTCCAAACTCGCCTCCCGACAGGGAAACAGCTAAATAGGGGAAACCCGGCGAGCAACCACTACACCGCCTCCCGATAGGGAAAAATAGTAGGGTAGTGGTTACCCGGCGGACTACTGGCTTGATGTCGGGGAGGCGACGAAACCAACAGAGGAGAGCCGTGAGACGGATACAGCGCCGCATCAGCAGAGAACGACGCCAGCAGTTAACCAAGGCCATCACACTAGAGAAAGGCCTTTCTAAGGCCAAGATAGCACCTCACCTGTGTGGCGACAACCCGTTCCTCTCACTCTACCACCTCGCCCCTACACCTATTCCGTCCCCGATCTCCCTTTCTACGACCCGAGAGCGGCATATTATCTAACCTTTTAAAAAATACCCCCGTCACCATTCCTCGCACCAAACAATCGTCCCCGGCCAGACAGCCGATATCACCAACACACACTATCTTCTCGAGCTCTCACCGGACCCTACGTCAATATATTATAATTTTAAAGTTTTTTTTAAAATATTAGCTATTGACAAATTTTGTTAAATTCTATTACAAGATACATAAACTTAGATATAATTTTTACGGACGTCAACATTTTTAATTTGAGACCCTACAGGGTCTAAAAGGCCGAAACAGTTCATGTGAGTAATCCTCCCAAATTTTCTTTAAAGAAATAAATATATAATTTTTCTTTTAATTGCAATCTTTACTTTAGGTTAAATTAACCAAGTCCAATTCTATACAGGAAGCTCAGTCCAACACATGATCCTCCTTATACACACATATATTATGTGTACATTTTAAATTATTTATGTATTTTTTATTTACCAAATAATCGTACCTCCTATTTACAACATCTCCAATTCTATTGAAATGTTTCTTCTTCAAACTCATTTCCACCATCTAAACCACATTTCTTTTAATACATGACGCAGGGTCCGATCTCTCCACGAAAAAAATTTTTTTTTCTTTTAAATGGCCAAAAGTTTGCCAACTTTTTTGTTTGCATACAAACTACTAACCATATCTAAAATGACTCCCCTGTCAATGTCATCCAATACAGCATTGCAATAATAGGGTCATTTCCCCCCCCCCCCCTGGTTGGTAAGCTTCTCCTCCGGAGTTGCCTTGCCCACCTTCCGGATACGTTGAATGTTCTTTTCTGACACTTTACAGTATTTAGCTGTCCTTCACAACCCCCTTCCTGACACCCTTTTTATTGATGTTAACAAAGATTTTTCTCGGACTTCTTGATCGCCATAATCTATTACTGACGTAACAACTTCCGGCTCCCCACTCTGAATCGCTTTTTGCACCATACACCCCGGTATAAGTCACTAAAGTCATTCCCAGGGCGCTATTTAGGGACATAAACCAACAAACAGGTAAAGGCTATTTGTATAACAATATTCATAGATTTAATCTACAGTCTCTTATATTATTTACAATTGTCTTATTTTTAGAAAGCTCGTTTATAACTTTAACATAAGTAAAACCTTCATTTTTGAAATTTTTTATCACATATTGAAACAGTGCGCTGTTTGGTTTCGCCCGTTTCTTACTTCTTTTTGACGTTATTCACAACAGAAGGTTGTAAATGGGAAATTGAACTTATTGCTATGCAATTCCAATAAACCCTTAATTTTATTCAAGACCCACCTTTGGGGAACTGCTTGATAAATTATTTATTAACGTCCTTATTATGCCAAACAACACAATGCTCCATGAATAAAATATTGTCTTTAGTATTTATTCTTATATATTAGGAATCACTTTAAAATTCCTTTAATACTTTTATTATTTAATCAAAACTAGCTCTTTTTTCTCTTATTGCTATAACTTTAAACTCACTTTCAGGGAGTGTCATTTGAAAGAGTTATTTTGCAGAATCTATTTAAAATTGTGAAATTTATGAGAGCACAAATTATTTTAAAAAACACTCTTAACTTTAAGCTGAAAACAACATAGGGTTAGTTTAAAATCCACACAACACAAATCCAGAAATAAAATTTATATTTTAATTAAAAATTCCTTTTTTAATTCTTTATATTAATCAAGATTTTAATTTATAAAATTTCTTAACTTGATTTATCTATAACTTTTCTTAACTTTAAAACATCTTACAAGAATTCAACATAAATATCAATGACTATTATCTCTCTAATTATTATTAAAATGAATATATCTTTACTTATTATTAAAATCAAACTTACTTTAAAAATAAAAACACATTCACTTTAAAAAGTACATATATAAAATAAAAAAGAATTTAACTTTGATAATTTACCCCAGAAAGTTTTTAATTTAATATATTTTTTTTATTTCAAAGCGAATATTTATTCAAAATCGTAACTGTGGTACCTTGTAAACATATTTATAGCTGTTTTCGGCTCCTGTTAGGCAATGCTGATTACAGTTGTTTTGGTGAAGGTTGAAGTCTAGTTGATGTCAGCTAGCAGTCCTCAGTTACCTTGAAATCGGTTGTACTGTTGTTAAAAGTTGAATGGTTGCAGATTGAAGATCTTGTAGTCGAAAAGTTTAAAGATGAAGTCCAAGTTTGAATCAGTGTGGCTGTCTGTTGTATCTTGCTATACCATTTGAAATGCCAGGTCACTTCCAATAAAACAATCGGTATAGCCTAGTGCTGATCACATAAAGATGATTGTAGATGACTCTCCTCCTGGTGCTAGTTAGAGTTGTTCTCCTACTAGGAGCTTGATCAAGACTTCTCCTCCTTCTAGGAGCTGTATCACGACTGCAGAAAAGTTCTGTTGAAATGGACCTCCAAAACCTTTTCCCTGTTCCATGGTACCAATTTATATGAAAATTTCCCTTTCATTTTTGATGTTTAAAGATGATTAATTTGGTTTATTTATTCAAGATATCACTTTAGTTAGTTTTTATTATAACCCTTTTGGTTATTTTATTGTTTGTTTTACTTTAATTAGTTGTTGATTAACTAATTATTATTTAGTTTATTTGTAAATAGGTTGCCAGCACTGTTTTTGCAAAATCCAAACACTTGACTCCTCCCCTATTGTGTGGTAGGGGTTTCTACAGGTTGATTTCTGTACTGTCCGACTTTCTGGAATTTAATTTGTACACTTTCTTGAAAATTCCCATATCTCTGGTTCTAATAGGAATTCTGGAAATCTGTAAATGTCATTTTGTTCCTCTTGACTTCTGGATTCCATACAACTTTGATTTAAAGTTGTAGGATGATAACTTTCTAAGATGTACCCTTTTTAGTTTTTCATGATTTTTTCTTTGACCAACTTTTGATCAGTTCCGAATTTCTTAATTCTTCTTTTTGGTTTTTGTAGCCTCTGCCATAGAAATGAAGGAATTCTTTACGTTTTTCATTTATTTTCATTTTCTGATGAGTTAATCCTTGTTAAACTTTGTCGATTTTTAGATGGTCAAAAACCCCTTCAAAATTAATTATATATGTACTTATTTTGGTATCATTATATTATGTCACATATCCTTAACCTATTTCCATTATAAAAATTTTAACTTATTATATAGACAAAATTTTAGTTTTTTGTCTATGCATGTTTTTTGCAATAACTATTAAACTATTCGAGTTAATAAACATTTTCTTGTATTTCCTATGCTAACTAGTTATTCTTTATCATAATATACTTTTATATTCAAAATTTAAACAATTTAAAATTTAACATAGGTGATTGCATGTGAGTAATTTTTGTAACAAATTTGAATCAAATTATTTTATCCAGTCTGGACCTGTAATGTCATGTGATCAACCGAGCTATTGTTCTCAGTCGACCTGTTCGCTCATGTTAGGTAACGAGTCTCTCACTCCACTTCCCTTACACTTTGGATGTTTCATTTATTAATGAACTTGACATAACTTTTATAATTCTACTTTCCTTCATATTAAACTAATTTTTTCTGTGCACATTATTAATTATTTATGGATATTACCATTTATTTATGTATTCTTGCTATTTATTATATTTTAACTAAAATTTTGTTTTACAAAAATTTTGTTTTTGGAACGATTTTGGTGAAAAACCCAAACCGTTTCAGTATGAGTGGTTGAAAATAAATAACTTACATAAATGATCATGTAATTTATTGTTCTAATTTGTAGTTAATGGTAATATCGTGTGATCGGTGTCCAATATTGCCTCCTAAATGCTGAATACCGCTCCATCTCACGTAGGCCTATGTATTAAAGGCTGGGCAAGGATATATCTCTTGGTTCACCGACAGTAGATGTGGAGTAGTTTAACATAAAAGTGAACTTGTGACAAATAGACAAATGATGTAAATTTTGTCTTCTACGTTGATTTTACTATTTTTTCCATGCGCACTGTTTCATGTTTCGCGAACTACTGATATTACGGTGAGGCCAAGGTTATCTGACTAATGGTTGATATTATCAGTTTATCTGTAACTCATTGCTGTCTCATATAATGCATTTGATATGTACCTATATGTGTATTTATTTAATTGTGTATGTAGTGTCAATGTTTATGTGATATTAATGTTTTAACGACCTCTACGGAGTGATAATACTGAAGATGGAGATACGTCTCCGAAACGCGTCTTTATAATAAAGACATAATAAAAGTCACATGACGGATCTATAAGGTAATATAAAATAATTTATTACTTATTATATTATACTAAGTGACTTGGACACCAAACAATGAACATTACTTTGTCTACCACACTACTGCCACACAAAGTTTCGACAACCAATTGACGATTGCCACTTACATGGTTTTAAGTAAAGAAAGTTTGTCAAACTTTTGAAATGTTAGTTCCAGTTTAGCGAAACCCCTACCTCAACAATTAGAATTAACTCTCCTCTTCCAACTTTATTTACTTCAAAAAGGTTTGGGTTATTTTAACCTTCGGTTTTGCACGTGGACTAAGTATAGTCATTCCAGTCCCAGAGATACTATATCTGGCCTTACCGTAATAATAGGTTTTACATATATTAACAGCTCCGAACGTCTAATTCAAAAGAATGTCATATTACAAAAAATTTAGGCACAGCTATATCTTAATAATTAATGAAATAATATTATAATAACTTTAACTTATTATTTCTGTTCATTTGAAAAGCAAATATTTTTATTTTTATTGAATAAAGTTTTTTTTTAATGTAGTAAAAACAGTCTCTTTCCCGAAAAATTGACTAAATTAATAAATTGCATTTTATGATGATTTGGTGATATGATATAAAGGTTTTATAAAACAGTAAATATTGAAAATACTGTTTGAAAATGATTGCATGAAATTATTGAGGTGTCCTCCTCCTCCTCCTCCAACCTGGATATTCGTAGTACCTTTTCACATTACTCTTTTTTTTAAATATTCTTATCTTTTGCACATACGAATAATCAACTAAAATTTTATGAATAGTCCCCCAGATATTTACATTCTCTTTTTGAATGAAATCTACAAGTTGTGCTTGGCAATAGTAACCAAACATATTATGCAGTATTTGTACATATATAGTAATCAAATGGTAGTTTGATGGAACTAAGCAACTCTGGTCTAACATTCTCAAACAGTATTTCCAATATTTATTGTATTCTAAAATCTGTATGTCATGTCACCCTATCATGATGATAAGCAATTTGTAAATTAAAAATTTTATTTAGAAAACCTATTGTTTGTTTATTACGTTTTGAAAAAAAAAAAATACATGATTATTTAAAATTGAACACAATACTTTAGAAACTGATTCTAAATATAAAAATAAGACGAAACCTTCACATAAACATGTGCCCAAAAACTCTTCATTTTCTAGTTATGACTAGTGAAATATTTCTCGCTAATTTCTGTTCCAAACCCTACTGTAATTCTTGGGATCCAAATAAAGGAACACATTTGGTGGTTTGATATGTTTTTATCTGAAAAATTAAATAAAATAGTTCTACCTCCGGTCAAATAAAACGGTTTAAATAAAATAGTTTAATAAAATAGTACCTCCGATAATTTCTAAAAAATGGTGTATATTTTTTTTTTTTAAAAAAGTAGAATAACACACTCTTTTAAGATTTGACGTAAAATTTTTTTTTTTTTAAACGGTTAAAAATAATAAAAGTGTATCCGACCATATCTTAAAAAAACACATTTATTCCGTACTTTTAAAAATACCCGCCTATACCTTATAACTGTAATTTATAACAGAATACCGTTAACGTACTACTATACTTCTCTGTGCAAGTACAACTTAAGTAATCCGAAGCCTTTTCAAATAGAATTTCATCACATCCCTCATTCTTATTGGTCGCAACTTAAAATTAAACAGTTTGCTTCTATTTTTTACGTATGAAGGCTTGAAGACGCTTCACCCACACCGAGTGAAAGTTAGTGTAGTGACACACTACCCCTTTGTATCGTTACGCTAAATTGATTTATGTAAATTTATTTATATACAATTGTAACATCTAGACAGGCTGGTAAATAAATAACTCACAGCAGAGAAGGAGAAACATGGAATTACTCAAGGCCGTGCAGAGTGGGGGGGGACATGCACACACACTAGGTTGAATTGCAACCTATAAATACAAGCTGTGTCCACTTCGAAATCATTCTGTTTCACAGAATTACCTGGAACACTCCTCTCTCTCTCTCTCGCTACTCTCAAAATGTTACCTAATTTCTCTTGTATTCTTTATTGTTCTTTACTGTCTTTCCTACCATGGTCTGTTGGCTGATCCCGGCAGCACAGATACCCCGTTTGTTGTCTGAGGGATGATTCCCTCAGGACGAGCATTACGTCTGTGTTCTGTCAGCTGATCCCGACACACTCTACCACCTTTGTTGGCGTATAAATAAATATGTATCACTGAGGATGGCAACTTTGTCGTTGAAATGGGTTCCATTAAATAAACGTAACTTTTGTGATATGTTGTGTTCGAGTTTTTTTCTATCTAATATTGGCGTGATTGTGGAAGAATGTTACATTTCCTGATTGACCCAATATTGGCAGTGTAATATATTACCAACAATAAGTGCCATAAATAGATCAACATTGAATTTCCATTATTTTTCATAAATTGATATTACTATATGACACAAATATTATTGGATACTTATCGTATATTCATTATTTTACCAATATTGGCGTAATTGTGGAAAACTCTTACATTTCCTGATTGACAGGGTAATACATGACCAACAATAAGTGCCAATAGTGGATCAACATTGAATTTCCATTATTTTCCAAAAATGTGTACACTATAACATATAAAACCAATTATTCTATAAATACTGTATATTTATTATTTTACCAACATTGGTTACATTATAATATATCCAATATTGTGCCAACATATAAAGCTACTTGGAATAAATTTGTTGAAACTTTCTGAAAGCTACCAAATATTGCACTATATAATATTACGAAATAGAACTAAATACTACTTATTATAGGTTAGGATAACTAGAAATAGCTACTTTAACTTACTTTCATCTGCATTGTAGTAGTTTCTGCCCACGTAATAAAGCGTTGTGACATCGTAAATCTCTGTAACAAAGTCATAATGGAATTAATGAGGTAAAAGTTACTATTTTGTTTATCATATAAAATACATGCATTGTGATGGATAAAAAAATCGATGCCTAGTTTTTCAAGGAAATATTCCGTTTGAGATTAAATATATATTTGTATTTATCTCTGTCTGTCGTATGTTAAAAGTACATATTAAGTATAAACATTTGAAATTAAATTTACAGAAAACTAATTCTAACAAGGTATATCTCCCATTCTACAATAATCTCTCAGAAACATTATGACAGATTTTGTAAACTCTTATTTAATACAATGTTGGTCCCCCACTTATTTACCAAATGTCTGTCTGTCACTCCAGATTAAACTATTCGACCGATTTTTTAAACTCATATTAATACAATATTTGTCCTCCATGAGGTAGTTGTCTCAAGTTTTCAAATAACCAATCATTTAATTCAACTTAAATCTCAAGTTTACTCAACAATAAGATTTCCGGTTGTTCTGGGCTATTATTAGCGTTTGCTTATAAATCAGCTGTTGAGATCTGCACTTATATAGTTCGTTTTCTCGCAGGACAGGAGCATTGACAGAGAAATTTTCATCATAAACTTTTTTTAATAAAATTTAACGTTTTTAATTATCATTTTAAAAATAGTTTGCTTTGTTTTAATTGGGTTGTGAAGTCAATGAAGTTGTCTTAGGGCGAGATAAAATTTAGACAATATTATTCTCAAGAAGTTATTCACTTAATAACGCCTATTTTTTAAAAATTCACCCTGGTGAGTTTGTCAGTTATTAATTTTAGATAATTTGAATTTTTGAAATTATATTTCTTTATATATATATATATAAATCTGCAAACTGTGGGTGTTTAATGATTTACAAGCGTCATATTCCCTATGTGGAATCTTCATAGACAACATTAGACAGGCGCATTTAATCGCTACATACAAGTTTTCCTTCAATCATTTATTAATTTAAAGTTACGTAGTGTGTTTTGTAACAATATAAACTATTATGGGCCAAAAAGAAAATAACCATTAAATTCAATAAAATCTCATTTTATATACTGTCTACTAACACTAACTACTGCGATTCCCGGCTTTTTACAACTAAATCTGTGATTTCAGAATGTTTAGAGAATCGGCGAAAATAGAAAATAACGTATTGGATTTTTTTTAAATATAAAATCCGACTGAACGAAAAATATTGACAGTCAAATTATCAAATACTAATTGCTAAAAATATTGAATTTAAATTGAATATTATATTTATAAAGATAAGCTTGAACTGGGTTGGTACCATTACTATCAAGGTGATTGCACTAAAATGGTAACGCCGGCAACACACTTCCCGTTGTTCTCCCATTTACCATACGGTAGAAAATTTTTTAATAAATAACTTAAAATGGCGATAATGTAAAGAATTGATTATAATGTATATTTTATTTACATATATTTATTTCACTGTATGTATTTAGCGTAAAGCTTTTCACTAAGCACAACTAAATCGACAATGTTTATCAATCCGTGCCGCCTGTGTGTGTAGCTCCCCCCTCCCCCCCTTATAAATTGGAGTCTGTGCTGTGTGTTGACAGTGAAGTACCCTCCTAGCTTCAACGCCACACAGAACTGATAAACACCATCCGTTGTATAGTTTGTAGTGCTGTAGCCACTAACACTATAAAGTTATTAACTTCTTTTAAAAGCCTTAAGTATAACCGTTGCAATTCAAGATTAAAGTTCAATTGTTCACTCCAACAATCACTTTTTCCATTGTGATTATTGTGATTATTTGTGAAAATTAAAAACTAATAAAAAAAAATATATGTATTTTGGTTTCCTATTTATTTGTACCTTATTCTTACATTTCATCATAGATTTTATTTAAGATTCGATTGGAGAGATTTTATTTTTAAAAGTATTACAGACATTGTGTTCACACGTTGTTTCTATCTTCTGCTCGAAGAGTAGAGGCAGAATGTAGTGTATATACTATAAAAAAAATGGACGTTAAAATTTTATAAAGATAACTATTTGAAGTCCCGAGATACCATAAATATAAGACTTGGAGCTGTGATGTAGGCTACTACAACTAAAACATGTGAACTGATTTGATCAATATCTTGAGTGTATATAACAATAAAAAATTACTAGTGTGTGGTAATTTAGCTGAATAAAAACACGAAGATGATTTTCTAATCTAACCCCTTAAAAGTGTTATCATTGGACGTCGAAAATATTATGGTTCAGGGGTTATCGAATCAAAAACTTTTTGTAGGTTCAAAAAAAATTGGATCAATCAAATTATTTTATTTAAATGAAGAATAGGATTGAACCATGACCACTGTAAAAAAAATATTTACTTATGTATCTATAAAAAAAAGTAGTTTAGATTATTTGTTGATTTTATAAATAATAAATATTTCACAATGACTGTGAATACGACTAACATAAACATCATAAACATTCGTTATTGCAGCATAATATTGCTTGCACAGACAATAAACAATACTGCTTTATTGTCTGTGTTAGTAACATAACAAAATACAGTTGAGATTGACACAACAAGGGTGAAGCTAACCAGTCTGTACAGGAAAGGGACTAGACACAAGTTGTGATAAAGGAAGACGTTTTGAGCTTTCAACTTCTTTCTTTGTTTCTTTCCTTTGTGAGGAAGGTTCTTCAATTCATTGGTTCTACTCATGTTTATTATATTAATAGCACAGAATGGATGATCTCTACTGTTTGAATAGTGTTACCCACTATATTGTTGTGAATCCATTTTAAGGTGTTTAAGTTGTGCTGCCTTGATAGAGGATAAAATCAAATAACTGACCGTTTTGACCACACGACATAAAGATTTTTATCCCTTAAGGTGTCGGCTTCTCCTTTATATACTGCTTTACATTTAATTTCCCAGTAAAAAGCACCATAGATTCATCTACACATACATTCTTTGTTGTTTGTAGCCCTAAACATATTTTTCTTATATCATATATTGGACACACTTTGAAGATTCTATCTATGCATGTGGTAGGTATTTCTAAATTATTGACCATGTGTAAATTTGACCTCAGTTGAAAAAATCGATCAGGGGACATGTTTTCTAAAAAAACATTCATTTTCAATGCTGTATCCCAATATAATGATACTCTCGGAAACTTAAATGTCCCTATTATGTGTAAAGCAAATAATATTTTAATTGTATCAGGTGTTGTTGGTTTAAAATTTGTATTAGCCTATCTTTCTGCAAAGCATAGCTATTTGTCATCTTGGACATTACTTCAAACAAACTATCTGGTAAGGTATTTTTTTAAATAATCTATTGGATAAAATAGAATTTCAATTTCTAAAATAGGACTTTGGAATTTGTCTGTTGGTTTTGAAAAAGATTTATGTCGCCATTTGATGTCTTTCTTATGTGTTAAAACAATATCAGAATAAAATTCAGGTACTTTTGATATTAAATTTAAAGTTTGTCTAAATTTTCATGTGTGTCTTCTACGTCTATAACATCTAATCTAGTTTTTTGATCAAAAGTAGGAGCATCTATTTCAGTGCCAACTGTGTTACATGATTCATTGATTTGCATACCTTGATAAAGATTATTTATATCATTTAAGATATCAGTTTACTCATCCTTTTTATCCTACAGCAAGTCAGATTTCCATTAAATAATATGTCTAAAATTTGGCCTTCATCTAAATTGTCCAAAACCGCAGAAAAATCATCTGCATTTACTTGTGGTACTTGGTTGGCTAGACATTTTCAAATATTCAATGCTTTAAATATTAATTTTAAGTAATTATAAAAACATAGTTTTAGCATTAAAAACAGTGAGTTCATCACAAATATAATAAAAATGAAAATAAAAGTCACTGAACTAAATGTAAACACAAAAAAGTAGATTGGTTATATTACAAGGTTAACTTCACTGATGTCTAATTGTACTCGAACAAGTACATAAAGTTATTAGCACATTGTGTGTTGAATTTAATATTTCTAATTGTTCTGTAAACCTAAAAAGAACACAGACACTATTATTTATCGGGGAAAAAAATGAAACGGAAACTGTAAAAAAAAAACCTCATGAAATTGCACTGTAATACGCATAACCTATAACAGTATACAGCTTTCAGCTTTGACACTTGACAGTTGACAGTTGACTGAGTAATGAGTATAAACAAACTTATAGTAATTGCTATTTTCCCCGCTAGATGAAGACACTTTACCAACAGATGATAACTTAACAGCTGACTGAAGCAAATGGAAAATTCAAACACCAAAATATATTTTAATTTTTAACTCATAGATGTACAATAACTACTTAAATTTAATGTACTCGCTTAAGTCATTGGGTCTGAAAGGGTTGATGGGATGTTTGTCTACTGTTTATTTATCAAATGTCTGTCTGTCATTCTACTACAATCTTTCAGAAACAATACGACCAATTTTGTAAACTCTATTAATAGAATGTTTGTCTACTATTTATTTATTTATCAAATGTTGTCAGTCTATAATATTCTTTCCGAAACAACACTATCAATTTTATAAACTCTTGTTTATTTGCTACATTGATAAGGCCTAATTGTGTAATAATCAGGAGGGGTTCCTGCAATTCCTGTAAATAAAAATATAAAAATTCCTATTTAATAAACAATAGCTGCTATAAAGCCAAACTCCAACTTAGATTTTCTCAATATCGAAACCATTTTGATGTTGTAAGGTAACCTACAATTACTGTATACAAACAAACATATTTGTGGACATCTCCCATGTAGAGGACAGTTCTGGAGTTATCGGTAAAGCACATACACACACGCACGGACACTCAAACCTGTTATAAAATAACTAATTTCTCATAATCAGATTTACCTATTTTTTTTTTTTTTTCAAAATGTATGGAATGATAAGATTCTTAACAAAGATACTAATGTGCTAAATCTTACGTAACTGTAACTTACAATTCCGGAATAATTGTCAAGGTAATGTACCTTGACAAGCGTCATTGGAAACAATATTTCAATATTATACGATTGACGTATTATCATCATAGTTGTTAATATATAAATATATTTAAATATTATTTTTAAAACTGTAATAAACTAAATTACATTTTACTGGCTGCTCAATTTATCTATATCCGGTATGTCTGCTAAGAAACTTATCCAAGTCATTTATAACCGTCAGTGAAGCTACACATATATATTTCTTTTTAAACTTATTCTAGGTAGCAAGATCCGTGCACATTTCGTAGGTGCAATATCTTTTCTAACTAAATGGAAATTTATTAGTAAATTATGGAATAAAAACCAAATTTTCTAAGGACACTGAAGTATAAATAATTTACCTTGAGACGCAGTAATGTCCAATAGAAACAAAATAACCAAGCTTCCAGTTCGTAACATCTTTACACACTGAGACTGAAGTGATTGCAGCTGTGCTGTGTAAAGTGCTGTGCTGTGTGCTGTGTCAGCATTGATATAGAGTTTATCACTGGTCAGAGTACAAAGATGATACTGTACTTCTACCAACAAAGACCCACATTATCACAGCCTATTATTAATACTCGTGAAGTTAACTTGTCCAACAAATATTTTTGTATTAAATAGTCTACTGTATATCGTTAGGTTAGTTTTTATAAAACAGACGTTAGTTTTTAATTTTAAAACTGTTTTAAGCCTCCTATGTGAATGAGCTTGTCTGCATAATTTGACATTTCATAATCAAAATCACATATCGTTATTTGAAAGTTAGTTAGATTTGAATTTTGAGTATAATTTCAGTTGAAACTTTCAGAAGAGTTTTGAACTAATTAACGTAATAAAAGAACACGTTATTATTGTTTTTATATTTAACTTTAATTTAGAATTTTAGTATAAATGCTGTTTTTGGTGCACTAACTTTACATATCACAATATCAAAAACTCATTACAGGATTTGGTTCAAATTACAAGGTTTTAGTTGATAAGTTGCTGGGTTTAATAAAAAATTTAAATCTGTTAATTCTGTTTCAATACGGCGACCGGTTTTCAATGAATTTATTTATTTTTCAACTTTATGATAACAGTCTGTTTATACAGGGTGATTCACAACTATATGCATAGAGTTTGGGAGCTCAATCTACATGTAAAAATAAAGAAAACATTTTCATATAACATAAAGCTGTTCCCCTCCTATCCGCCATTTTATTTTTACAAAAAACATTATAACTAATAAAATATTGGGTTCAATTTGGTACACACATTTTTTATGTTAAGTTTTATAAGTGCACTAAAAACAAAAACTTCATTTTGCATTACCGGTATTTTTAAAAAAGCAGTCGTTTAAAATGTTTACGGTTTAATATGTTGATAACCATTAACTTTACACAAATTGTACTAACGACAAAATATTTTTGATTTTTAATGACGAAAAAATGTTTTTTTTTATTATAATTATTATTTTATTTTATTGTTTTTTTAAACATAATTATCTGAGATAACGACAAAAACTAAAAATATAATTTCTTGGTAATTGTCTACAATACAACATAATAATTAATTGGTCTAAGTTACTATTGATTAGTATAAAATTATTATAAAATGTGTATCTGTTTTAATAAGATTACATGTATATACTTTAATTATTCAATTACAAAATATACAAAATGAGTACTCTTATCTCGCAGTTCAAAAGTTCAATAGTCCATAAACGCAACCTTGACAAGTTTACAACAGATTGGTGCATAATATAAATAGGACTTAAAACTATAAAAACTTAATTAATTTAAACAATTTGGATATTTGATATCTTAAAAACTATGAAAGGTGTGTGATGGAAGTGGATAAGTGATGAGTGAATTTGATACAAAATTGATGATAAATTCCGTTTCTTAAAAAAATTATATTTATATTGCTATATTAATAAAAGTTCTTTCGTTCGCAGATTTGGGTTTGTCATTATGGCCTATAACAAATTTTTGAAAGTTGTAATTATAGTTGGTTAATTTTAGTTTGATGTAATCAGGATGAATTTGGTCTGAAAGGTGAATTCACAATGTCGAATCAATGTCTGAAGTGATAAATAAAATTCTATTTCCACTTACCAATGGTTCTGAGCTAGGATATTTGCTACTTAGCTGTTATTTATCCCTATACTTTTGTTCAAATACTTATCTTCTTCCTGGATCTAAAATGTGATTCTACCTGTTTTGGATGATTTTAGTAGAAATTGCCAAAACCTTTTTTCCCCATCACTAATCAGACTTTTTTCTCCTCCCAAGTGATAGTTTTTCTTTTCCTCATTTGCTTAATGATTCTTTTTCACCTTAATTCGTTACTTATAATGTCAATTCTGTCTCGGTTCATGTTGCACAAATTATATTATATGGAAATACAATATTTGAATGATTTTAAATCTACTGCAGTATGGGGTTTGATGAAATGTGTCATATTCTTGGTTGGTGATACTCATTGATCCTATGGCCTCCAATCTCTGAAGTACTGTCTTATATCTGCACCCCCAGGGATCTGAATTTACTTCGTCACACGTGTTCTCCAGCATTTTCCTTGCTGTTTTTTAAGTCATCCTTCAAATTCCATCTTGTGACCCTGTATTCGTTTGATATTTCTAAGCTGGCTATCATGCTTCGTGCCCTCTGGGATCTCCTCCTAAGCATAATTCATTTCCTTCTCATATCGGAAATTTCTTGTGTCCACCAGAATGCAGGCTGTCGTCTAGGTTGTTTAGTAGGCATGCTCCTGTTGCAAGCCTTGATCAGTAACTTGATATTTAAATCCACCAAGGCTTCAGTTTGTTTCCGGGTTTTGGGTTCGCTGTTTACTTATTGGGTTCTTGACTCTTTTAAGATCACTTCTCGTAACTTTGCCCTCCATTTTATTTACGTGGAAGCATGCCGGCTAGGGATTGGTGTTTTCTCTTTCGTGGTCCTGAGCTGGTAGGTTATAAAATGGTGATCATTGTCAATGTAATCTTCTGTTACTCTCTGAGGCAAGTCGTGATGAAGCCAAGGTTATATCCTGGTATAGAATACCCAAACCCCGGTCTTCTATATGTTGGATTGGATCCTTTATTCAAACAGTCAGGTCTTTCCTGGCCAATATTTCTAGTATATCCCGGCCTCTAGTGTTCGTACATGACATGGCATTAAAATCTCCGGCCACTATATCATTGTGTGACTATTAGTGTAAATGAACTTCAAAGACCACAGATGCTCTACATAACTTGAAGTCTTTAAAATGTTGGTAACAATATCTTCTTTGCAACATGTTTTAAATGTTTTTCCAGTTTTTCTCACAATATATACAGTGTGGCAATTTCCAGAAACATTAAACCAAAAGAAATGGTTATTCGAGTTGGGTTTGAAAATGTTAATTAGGTTATTTGTAGTTTATTCTAATATTCTTTGAAAATCCTGTTTATCTTATAAGAATTTGAATCCAGATATTTAAAGAGAATTTAATGCATTTTTAGTTTTGTTGTTATAATTTTGTTTTACTGTTGATTAAAATATAACTACTTAGATGGTAATCTCAATCGGTACCGTACAAGCAATTTTGATAAAATGGTAATGAAATGTAGAGGTTTACTACCCAAATCAAAGTGTCAAACCATGAGTAACAGAAAATTGGGATTCATTGGTAAATTTTAAAAAAACAAAACAATATTATTTTGTTTCTACAGATGGATATCACAATGGACAGACAAACAATCAATAAAAGGTTATCTGTTATGAGATTTTATAGTTTTTTAGAACCAATATTTTTAACCAGATTTAATTAGGTTATAGGGCCTACATTGTTCTTAAAAACCCTTTTTTATTGTTGCTTAGAATAAATTTTCTAATAGCATTCCATGGTTAGGCCTGTCATGTTTTAACCTCAATTAGGGCATATACCTACTTTGATTTATTTGTAGTTTAAAACTATAGTTAATTCTAAATTGAATTAGGTAAATTTATCATAACTAACATTTCAAACTAAAACTATTCTTGAACTATTAAAAATGAAATTTTTAAATGTATTCACATTATTTTTCTGACAGGAAATTATATTTCGTTAGTTTTATTCTCAACTAGTTTCAATCTAATTTTTTAACTACTCCAGACCAATTTAATAATTTTTGGTTTCACATGCAAGTTGGCAGGCAAATTACTTCGTGTTCATTTCTCTTTAAATCGAGTACACTGTAAATTTTTTCTGCTAACTTCATCAGTTAAATTTTCTCAAATATGTCTGCTTTATACTCATTTGGTGGTAAATCTTTGCCATGACGAGTGAGTCAGTTGACCATATCCTTCTTCTTCAAAGCTGACTTCAACAGGAACTTGTAAACTTGCTTATTATAGTAAGATGCATTGTCTATTACCACAGTAGTTAGGGGGAAGATTTGGGTTGACCTTTTCTTCAATCCATCTACAAAAATTAACATAATTCTAATTTTTATAATTTTCTGTGGCCAAACCAGTTTCAAAAACTACCCCGTATTTTTTTAAGGAATCCATCGTTCTGATGTGCTACTAGTAAGATTAGTTGTTTTGAAGAGCTGTTCTTGGTGAGTACGCCATTAACATCGCCACTTTGCCAAAAGTTGGAAAAGAAGAAGTTGCTGTGAACAGCAGTTTCAAGGTAAATATTGGTCTTATCTTTTGCTTGGCTCTGTCTTATATTCTGAAGGTACAAAAACCTCTATTTACAATGTCTGGTCCCTCAATCAACACTTATCCTTTATTTTGTCACTTTTTTCACACAAAATGACCATGTTATTTAATAGTCATTTCAAAGTTCTTTCGCTCCACTGAACATTTATTCTTTCTCCTAATATTAGAATAAATCAGACTTCAAATTGTATATTCGATACAAACTATCAAGTTTTATCATTAACATAAATAAATTGGCAGCCAAATTGGAAACTTTTCAGTGTATTTATTTCCTTTAAAAAATAATAATAATAATAGAGCTTTCCTATTAAATTATATCTTGTAGTTTTTTAGATCCCAAAGGTAGTAATTTTTAGTTGATTGACTGTCACATATTAAGAAGCAAAGTTTAGTACAATACCTAATAATACAAAGTACCTTGTTAAAATATTAAAAAATTTGAGGTTTTAACTGTGTGGAAGTCAAATATTTCAGTACAAAAGGAATTTTCTTTTTAATTCGATAAATCATCTCATTTCACACAGTCATTATCACTTCACAAAAACAAAGGGTAAAATGATTCTTATCATAAAACCAACAAAGCAAACAAAGAATCAAACAACAAAAATTTTAACTCACCGTGGGTCCAACTCACTGCATTGTAGTGTAAATAACATTACCTTCACTAACTACATGATATATTCAAAAATTGGGAGGACAAGGTAGAAGAAAAAGAAACCTCTAGCTTTCAAATACTCTTAAAAGCATCAGGATCAGAAGAGTACAAAAGTTGATCAAGAGAGACATGATAAGACAGATGAAAGAGAGGTAGGATACCTAGGGATTGGCACACCTGTACTCACTATAATTGAGCCTCTGAGAATTAATATAATTACTGTAATGCCCTTAATTCAATTTTTGGCATTGTGCTATACTCACTCGTCTTCAATGTGTTTTGGGGTTTTCGTTAAAATTTTGGATAGTTTGAAGTTTCTAGTAGTTAGGTTTTTAAATCACTTTTATAATATACAGGTGTGTTTAATATCAATTATTACAAAGAAATAGTTAGGTTTCAATCTTTTAATATTTGAAGAAAAAAAAGAAGAGAAACATTTATGACTAATATTAGTTATATAATGCCACACAGCCCAGACCCTCCATACGTTCCAACAGGGAACAGCAGCACTACAATGGACTATGGCCCGACTCCACAAAAGCCACGAGACAGCACCAGCAGTCCAAGCCTACTTCAAAACTTCGCCACATGGGCTAGATTTTAAAGACACTCTCACCTCAGCATGAGACAAGTCAATCAGACAACTGGCTTCAACTAGGGCAGAGGTATGTAGCGACATGCTACCCTTTACATTGTTACGCTAAATTGTTGTGCATATGTAACTATAGTTGTATTCAATTGTAATGTCTGAACTTGTAAATAAATGACGCACATAGCAGAGAGAGAGAAACACCCCTGCAAAGTGGGAGACATGTGTGCGCAACCCTGATGACAAAAGGCCTTGTTGGCTTCAAAATCATTCTGTTTCACAGTCACCTACAACACTCTTCTCTCTCTCTCTCTCTCTCTCTCTCTCTCTCTCTCTCTCTCTCTCTCTCTCTCACTGCTCTTGCTACCTAAATTATTTTGTTTTCTTTATTGTTCCCTAACTGTCTTTCCTTCCGTGGTCTGTCGACTGATCCCGGCAGCATGGAAAACCCTCTTCACATCACATTGTCTAAGGGCTGATCCCCTCGGCACACGTTGCCTCCGTGGTCTAACCTCCAAGTGATCTGTCAGCTGATCCTGGCACCACTGTACCTTGTTCATTGTCCAACTGGTGATCCTTTTCTAAATTCCTACCTAATCATTCCTACTGAATATGCATACTGTCAAAGTCCTTCTGCTACCTCTATCCTCAGTCAAAACCAAAAAATAGCTCCGACAATATATATACACTCAGTGTCTAGAAAATATTGTCCCAAATTTCACAATTTCACTATAGAAGAAAATAAGAGAAAAAAATACAATAAACATAGGTCCAGAAATGCTTAGTTTTAAAATTATCGACATATGATTTCGAATTATCTATTTATGATTAGAGATGTTATGATCATAGAACATTATATTAGGATTCAATTGTTAAACTGCCTGGATTCTTTATTTTTAATATAATCAAATGGTTCAGTAACTTACTCAATTAACCTTAATTAACACTTATTAACAAGAATAACCATCTCATACCTTATTACAATGCTACAATATTCTTATTATTACTACTAATACAGAATGACTATAATTGCTATGGCTCACAGGTCTGATTCTATGTTATAGTTTAATTATCTGACTGAAATAATTACTAGTTTCTTAATACACAAAGTTTGCTCACTGTGTTTGCATTTCTTGTGGATGCTCGTCCGAAGCCTCATTTCTCCTAGGAAGCTCTTACTCGCCAAGTCCGTCTGGCTATCTTCAAGAGTTCCTGGAACACCTACCCTTGATCTATCATGGCTCACTTATCAAGTTTCCTTCCACCCAAGAGTTTATTATAGCATCAATGTTGTCAACCTTGCTTGGAAGGTAAGCAATTTCATCAGTTTTCCAGGTCTGTCACAATAATTGTTGTCATTCTGGGTTCTTAAAAAGAACATAGACTATATCTCTAACTAAAACTATCCAAATTCCAAACATAACCAGCACCCTCGAAACATCATCACATTATTTCTTCAAAACTGGTAGGTACTCAATACTAAACAGACAAAAAATATACATCACCACTATACCTAAATATTCCATCACAACTGACATATAAACATTATAACCAACACAATTTTGCACAATAATATATTAAAATTACATGGCATACTGTGACGATATAGTAAGGATAAAAATAAACTTGGGTGAATTCATAGTACCCACTAACATAAAAAGAGTCAAAAGAACAACTAAATATAAAATACAAAATAAATAGTAAGGTTAAAATAAATTAATATAGATGGATAAGAAGTGAACCAACCAATAAATTATAGTGATTTAAAAAATAAACAAATAAATGTGAAAGGCTAAAGGACAAAAAAATATATATATATATATAATAAAAAGTGAAAGAAAAATAGTAGAACTTTTGACACGCGTAGTCGCGGAGTGAAGTAAATTGAATGGAAATATCGGAACTGAGGCTAGCGCTCGAGGCTAGAATTTCTCTAATATCAATACGCCAAGACAGCTGATGGAAATAGAGTATGCTGATTGGATGAGGAAGAAATGGAAGAACTTATTTTAGCCGCGATATATAAAAAAAACAATGCATAGCAGTTAGAAAGGGAATTTCAGAAAGTGCAGTTGAACTTTAATATACTAATTGAACAAGCCAAATTAAAAAGAAAATATTTTGAAACTATCTCTGTGAAAGTTAAATTAGCCTGAACAATAAGTATAAAGAACAATTAAATAATTAATAATAGAGACATTTAGAAATATAATATAATAATAATAGTAAATTTAGAATCTTGAAATTTTCATAAATTAGGACTAACTAAAAAAAACCAAGGAATTTTTTAAATAAAGCCACGTACCAGAAACCCGGAATTAAGAGCTATATATTATAAATTTATTTAATTCAGGACAATTAAAGTAATAATTAAACAATTAAAATTAAATAACATGTAATGTAAAAATAGTAAAGTGAATAAATAATTTGTACTAAGAGGTTAACTAATTATTGTATCTTAGCCAATATAATTTAGTTGAAAGGTTGTTTAAATAAGGTATTAGAAAATATTAGTAATAAAATTTTTTTAAATAATTAATGTGAAAAGGAAAGTATTACAAATTTGGCACCCAACGTGTTGGCATTTTTAAAGAATTGCTTGGTTTAAAAATTTTTTTAATGAGATTAATATTTTAGTAAATTATATTTATAGAAATTTTAAGGTTAGGAACTTAATAATAGTAATTTCAGGTGTAACTACTGAGAAAACCTGTTGCAAAATAAAATAATAATAATAAAATACGATGGCAGAATCACATGGACATGATTTAAGGTCCAACCCAAAAGCAACGGAAAAAAGAAAGGCGTTAGAGGAAAATAAAGCGGTGAAGGGACGATTTGTTCACTTAATGGATGAAAGTGAGATTATGACTGAAAAAGAGGATGGCCTATTAATAGAAAATGAGATAGTGGAAAATATAGACCATACTATAGGTACTGAAAAGGAGATAGTGGGCGAAATAATTGAAGACAAGGAGGAACAGAAGGAGACAGATATGTCACAAATAATAATGTTGATAGCAGGATTAAATGAAAATATGGAAAGATTAAAGAGAGATATGACAGAAGAAATAAATAAAAATAGGGAAGAAGACAATTTGAGGTTAAGTAAAAATTTGGAAGGAATAAGTAAGGAAATAAAATTAAACCTAGAAGAATCTGATAAGAGAATGAGGGAGGAATTAAATAGAACTAAAGTTGAATTGAAGGAAGAAATAAATCAGAGAATAGAAGGGTTAAGTAATAATATGGAGGAATTAAGAAATAAGATGGAATATAATACAGAGGAGATGAGAATGGAGATTCAGGAGATAAAAAATAATAATGATGATATGGAGAAGGAGTTTAATAAATTACTAAAGAAAAATAAGGATGAGACTGAGAGTAAAATAAAAGGTATAACAAAAGAAATAGAAGATAAAATTAAGGTGCAGGACAATGGGATAAAAGGAAATAAAGAGGAGATAAAGAGTGTGAAAATTGATTTAAAAGAAATAGAAAATAAATGGACAGAAAAATACGTGAATGTCGAGGAGAGGATTAATAAAAGAGAAAAGGAAGAAGAATGGAATAGGCCTACAGTAGTAGACAGGCAACCACAGATCATATATGTATCCTGTGACAACAATAGTGACCAATTGATACCAAAATTTAATGGCAAGTCAACGAACCCTATAGAGTTCTTAAAGGACTTGGAAAGATATTTAGAGATTCACCAAAATAAGAGGATAAGAGAAGGCAAAGGAGGAGTTGAGTTAAAAGGAACATTAGACAGAGTATTTGAGGAAAATGCTGCAAATTGGTGGCAGGTTATAAGGGAGGATATAGAAAATATGGGAGATTTTAAAGCAATATTTATTGAAAGATACTGGGGAACTGAAATACAACAGAGTATTCGGGATAGAATTGAAATGGAAAGGTACAGAAAAGGAGGTTTATTATCAAGAGTGGACTATTTCATAGAAAGGGTTATAGTTTTGAGAAATTTAACAATGGGAATGACAGAAGAAGAAATGGTAAGGAAACTAAGTATACAATTTGATAGGAGAATTGAGGATGCTGTGAGAGTACAAGGAATTAGATCGATCAGGGAAATGCAAAGAATTTTGAGGTCGGAGGACATAGAAGAGAAAAACGAAAATATTCGAAGGGGAGGAACATGGATAAACGAAAATAGAAATAGAGACTATAATTTAAGAAATGACAGTAGAGGTACAATGGGAAATAGAGGAAACAATAACAATAATAATGACTATAATAGAAACCGGGAATACAACCAAAGGAATGATACATTTAGGCCTAGACAAACTCCGATATTTACAGACAGAACATGGCAAAATCGAAATGGAAATTATAATAATTTTATACAAAGAGGAAACTATAGAGACCAACAACCGGAAGGATTTAGACCATATGGTTTGGAGAATAGGAATGTAGTTAGATTTCAACCTATAAATCAGAGGGAGAGAACAGCTGGTACAGAAGCTAATAGAGGAAGCAATAACCATCAAAATAATCAAGGTAGGCCAAGTGTTAACGCTATAAATGTGCATGAAGAGGTTAGGTCAGAAAATCAACATACGGAAAACTAAGGAGCACTGGGAAACCTGTAATAGGCTTCAAAGAAAACAACAAATGTCAGGATCTCAAAGTGCAAAATAATAGTTTAATTCGGAAAAGGAAGCCTATAAATGAAATAATTAATAATAATAACAAAAATGACAAAGATATAATAATAGGAACAATATTAATGGACAGGGAGTTTTTATTAGAAGAACAGGAAGAAACTGAGTTCAATAAACAAAGGAAAGGCTATGATCAAAATAATCCAGAAATACTAATTAGAATTGGAAAAGAAAGTGTGTATGGTTTAATAGATACAGGAAGCAATGCATCTTGTATGCAAGAAAAATGGTACAATGAAAACAAGGAAAGATTAGGAAATGTAGAAGAATTACCACTTACAGGAATTAGCATTATGACAGTGACAAGAAGAAGGAGTAAAAGAGTAGCGAAAATAGTAATGGTAAAAGTAAAATTTGGGAAAATAGAATATGATTTGCAATGTTTGATAGTACCAGAATTAATAAAGGAAATTGTCATTGGAACAGATGTAATGTATGACTTGGGAATTGAAGTTAATTTTTGTAAAAAGGAAATAAGGCTAAAATATAATAATGTAGTGGAAAATTTAAAATTTATAGAGAATGAGAGTAAAGGAATAACATGTGAAATAATAAAACAAGGAAATTGGGAATACATGGAAGAAATAGAAGATGGAGGACAGTATGATGGAAGAATGGATTTAAAGATGTATGATTGGAATAATAATAACAATTTAGACATGGAGAGCCAAATTATGGAAAAAATAAAAGAAGTTGAAGGGATATCTGAGAATGAAAGAGAAGAATTAACTGAATTATTAATTAAATACAAAGATATATTTTCTGAGAAACCAGGAAGATGCAATGCATACAGACATAAAATCGAAATATTTGAAAATAAACCATTTTACCAGAAAAATTATCCCATTCCAAACAAATATCAGGATAAGGTACAAACAGAAATTAACAACATGTTGGAGCAGGATATAATTGAGAAGAGTAACAGTCCTTACATAAATCCAATAATACCGGTTATAAAGAAATCTAACGAAGTCAGATTATGCCTAGATGCAAGGCTACTAAACGATATCATGGTTCCAGATTATCAATGCAACAGAAGTGTAACTGAAATTTTAAACAAAGCAAAAAAAGTTAAATGGCTTAGTACCATGGATATGACCAACAGTTTCTGGCAGGTTGAATTGGAAAGGGAATCAAGGAAATACACAGCATTTCAGCACAAAGGGAAAACTTACCAATTTAAAGTAACACCATATGGATTAAGTACATCACTAGCTGCATTGGTCAGGGCTCTAGATAATGTTATGGGAGAGGAATTGGAGGACTATACAATGCTATATGTAGATGATATTGTATGTATGTCAAATACTTTTAAACAACATTTGGAACATTTAGAAAAAATATTTATGAAATTCAGGATGGGGAATATGACAATCAAATTCAAGAAATCAATGTTTTGTAGGGAAGAAATTCCATTTTTAGGATTTACATTAAATATAAATGGAATAAAGGCGAATGATGATAAAATAAAGGCAATTATACAATACCCAGCACCAAAAAATTATAAACAATTAAAAGGATTTATCGGATTAGCTAATTATTACAACAGATTTATAGACCAATACTCAAAATTTGTACAACCATTATTACATCTAACCTCAAGAAAAAATAAGTTTATATGGACAAGGAAAGAGGAAGAAGCCTTTAGGATATTAAAAGAGGAATTTTTAAAGACTACCATGTTAGAACACCCAGACAAGGATAAGGAGTTATATTTACAGACAGATAGTAGTGAATATGCTATAGGTGGACACTTATATCAACAGGACAATGAAGGAAAGAAAAAGGCAATCATGTTTATGAGTAGGACTCTCAAAGGAAGTGAAATAAACTATTTTACCACTGAAAAGGAGATGGCAGCTATATTGTTCTGCTTACAAAAAGCAAGACACATAATATTGGGAAGGAGAATAAAAATTATAACCGATCATCAGGCGCTGACCTTCATAAAAAAATGTAAAATTTTAAATTCCAGATTATATCGATGGATATTATATATGCAAGAGTATGACTTCACAATAGAGCATTGTAAAGGTGTAGAAAACGTTGTTAGCGACATGTTAAGTCGAAATCCTTGTGATGGTAAAAAAGGGGAAAATTGGAAAATGAAGCCAGAAATAATAATAACTAACTTAAGAAGAGTAATAGATAGAAATTTAGTACAGGAATTAAAAGAAATTAGAAAGTTTCAACAACAGGATGAGGAGCTAGGCAACATTATGGAAAACTTAAGTAATCTAGAAAATAAATATAAAATGGAAAGAGGAATATTATTAAAGAATTGTAAGGCAGAATGGAAAGTAACAGTACCAAAAGTCCTAATAAAGAAATTAATTATATCATGTCATGAATACTATTGTTACCAGGGGACTTAAATTTAAGAAAGGCGGAACCAAAATGGTAACAATGTTTGAAAAAGAAAAGTAAAAAAAGACAAAGACAAATTTAGTAATTAACAAGGCTCAAGTTTATTGAAACAAAAGAAATTTCGACGTTTCAGATTTTATCATTTACAACTGAGAAAGACATCCTGAGACAAATCATCATAAACACCTTATGATTAACAATATTGTAATTAATAAAAGTTATACGCCCTTAATGTAAAATATTATAATTTAATAAAAAAAATTAATCAATGGATTCTGAAAATTTATCCCCCCTTTTAGTTTATATATTTTATAGTTACAAAATTTAACAAAAGACAATGAGCACAGCTTAACAATTAACAGGATTATAATTAATCCAAAAAAAAAGATTATACGCCCTTAAATGTAAAAAACTTACGAAATAAAAAAAAGATGAAAAGATACTGATATTTATTCCCCCCCCCCCTTTTGACTTTATGAGATGATAGTTTTTTAAAAACAGTTACATAATATTACTTATTTGATAAATTACTTAAATGCTATATTGGCCAATAAATATATATATTTTAGATAAAGAATTTATTATAAAATGAGACGTTTATTTAAAAAAAGAAATGAAAATTTTGAATATTAAAATTTTTTAAATTGACGTCAATTATATTAATTTAGAAAATAACCTCTTGGAGGTTGTTAGGACCGAAAGTTTGCATGCAGGCTCCACCCAATAATTTTTTATATATTTTATAAATAACTACACAAGTCTACATCTAAAGGATAGCTTAAAAAAAAAACATATTCGCTGAAGCAATTTAGGCACATGTACAATATGAGTTTAATTAAAGTTCTATAAAGTCAGTTTTTTTTTTAACATCACTTTTGTGCACTTGAAACTCTGAAGGTATATTAAGAAAAACGTGTTTTGCCAACAGGACGAAACATGTTTAGATCTTTAGCTGGTCTATGCAATCTGAGGCAAGAATTGCTGAGTATCTCCTACCAGCGTATTAGCTATAGCAAAAAACATGTTTTTTAGCGTCTGTGCAAAATCAGACATGTTGTAGCATTATTGTTCATTATTAAAGCAAATATCTGGTTATTTGTCAAAATTAAAGAAAATTGATTGTATCACAGAAATTCGTTAAGATTGTAATTAAAAGCTTCTTAGATGATTATAAATCCATTTATATATATTTAGTTTTGTGTAAAACAAGGCTTGTATAAGACTTGCAAAGATCTGCAAAAGTCTGTAAAACGAAATTTTCTGATTTAGAATAGATTTCTCTAATTGTTTTATATTTGACATGTTCAATAAGATATTCTGATCATTTAATGTTCAACATTAATTTGCACCTATTTCACATAATTGTTCAAAACTCAAAATGTGCCTTTGCAAGGTTTTGTAAAGTATGTCTTAAGAAAAGAAAATTTTTATAATCATTCAGTTTCAAAAAGAACATTGAATATTAAATAAAACATGAAATACATATTTTAAAGAATACATGATAATTAACAAATTATTTTAAAACATTAACAAAATTTAAGATATGATAAAATCTGTAAATTTGAAATACCTGGAAAATCCTGTCGCAGATCACGTGAGCTTGTGCCGTGAAAAATAATAATTTATTTAACATTTTTAAAAAAAACTAAAGCGCACAAAACTGTAACTTAACATGTCGTTTAGAAACTGAGAAGTAATTTTGAGAACAAAAAAATATGTCTGACGGAGCTTATAATAGAATGTAGAACATCGTGAGTTATTTCAGATAGACTGGCAATGGGTATTAGAACAGCTAGGCTGGCCTGCCGTTGTACTTTGCACTTGGATGTCATGCGATGCTTAGTTTTGGAGAAGGCCGCCAGGTGCCAGCATCTGTCAAGCGACGGAAGTTGGATATGTGGAAGTCGAGTGAATGAATTTATATTGCAGATGTAATTTTGAATTAGGATGTTACAGCTCTCCCCCCCCGAAGGACGGAGTTAGAGTGGAAAAGAAGAGGGGCCAGAAGGGCCTCCCGCAAAATTTTGAAAAAGGAGAGAGAGAGTGTGCGTGACGGGGTAAAAAAAAAAAAAAAAAAAAAAAAATTCCTCTCAGACAGGTGTTTTAGACCTCGAGAAAAACAAAAAACAACCTAAGACTAACATGCATAGCGAGTGCCACATTAACTATATGTAGTTCGACAGAACCGGTCAGTATACCTTCACCAAGATAAACAACAAGGAACAAATACACCAAACTTAACTATTAAGGAAATGGACTCACTATGTCCTCGTCCGAAGACGTTATGGTGACGAAGAAACAGAAGAGTTCATGACGCTCTCTATATTCTCGTCGCATCGATTACACCCGCGGAGTGCTCGATGTTAAGATATGTCTAGATAGGGAAACATGTCAGGTACATGTAGCGGCCATTGCCGTAAAGTGGAACCTCATAGTTGATCAGACTATGGGTTGAAAAGCGTCAAGTCCGGGAAACAGTGAGATATATCACTGGACAGGGAAAATCAAGATCTCTTCGCCTGCAAACATCTATACAGATTACGGCACGGAGGGGCTCTAGGAGAGCTCAGCCCACCGATGCTCAAACATACAGATGCGCATTTGGCTTAGAGGAAATACGGCTTGGTTCCGTATTTTGTTATGTTCTGCAGTGCACAGAAAGAAGACTACCAGATGACAATTTGTGCGGGCCAAGAAAGATCAGAAAGAAGAATAAATCGTAAAGGAGAAGCTTATAGGAATTTGTTAATATTTAATTTATATGATGAGGTTTGAGTTGCTCGACGTGTGCTTTTTTAATGAAGCGAGGTGAATTGGCGAAAGAAAGCGCAACGGTAACTGGAGTAAGAAAATCAATGATCCGGAAGGGACCGGACCATCGAGGCATCAATTTAGCAGCTCGCTTGTCTATAGCGGAGCTCAGAGGGTGTGTTTTACACCAGACAAGATCGTTGATTTTATACAGATGAGGCTTCCTGAATTTGTTATAGGTCTTTTCGGCCTTTTGGTGCGCTTTCATTATATTGTCTTTGGCCTGGCGCCAAACTTGTGATGGATTAGTATTAGGTTTTGGAAGGAGATCATGTATGTTCCAGCTGAGACTCAGTGGTGTATTGGGGAGAAAATTAAAAAGAATACTAAAAGGTGTTGCTTTAAGAGTCTCATGATGTGCGAAATTGAAGGCCAGCTGAAGCCAGCAAAGGGAGTCGTCCCAAGAGGATTGATTTTTGGAGTGATAGGCGATGAGGGCTGCCTTAAGGTTTCTGTTAAGTCTTTCCGCATTATTAGGTTGGGGGTGATAAGGGGATAAGGTTGCATGTTTAATACCGCGAGAAAAACAAAAGTTGCGGAAGACATGTGATACAAAACATTGTGCATTGTCAGAGATAATTATCTTTGGAAAACCGAAATTTTGAAAAATGTTTTGGCTTAAGGCCTTAATTGTACTGTGGGAAGTTGCATCTCTGACAGGCATGAGCCAGGTGAATTTTGAGAACTGGTCAACTGCGACCAGTATCATGTTATAGCCCTGTTTTGTCCTAGGAAGCTGTCCGACGTAGTCAATATGTAATTTTTCCATGGGACGATTGGGAACCGTTGAGGCAAGGTATCCTAATTTGGAGTTGTGAGCAGGTTTGCTTACAGCGCACACCGAACAAGCTCGCACTTTAGAGGTGACATCCTGTTTTAAAGTTGGCCAATAAAAATTCTCCTTTACCTTAAACAAATTTTTAAGTATTCCAAGATGACCACCCACAACGGAGTCGTGATGGTAATTAATCACCAGGTCGACTAGGGACTGAGGTAAATAAATTCTGGTGGGCTTTTCCAAATGATTTTTCAGGCAAAGTACACCTTTACTTAAACAGTACTTCTCCGAAGAGATGTTCTGTTCAAGGTCGGCAATGATATTTTTCAAAATAGGGTCGGCCTTCTGATGAGTCTGGATGTCATGAAAAGCTAGAGGAAAATTTGTGAGGAGACTGGTACACGAAAAGGTGACATTTTCTTCGTTGAAATTTTCCGGTTCAAACATGCGCGAGAGGGAGTCTGCTATGATATTCTGAGTTCCTCTTATGTGCGCTACCTTAAATTTCAATGAAGTCAATTTGGCAATCCATCGGCCTAATTTACCAAGTTGACGAGGACGTGCTAAAAGCCAAGAAAGGGCTTGGTTGTCGGTTTCTAATAGGAATTCCCGATGTTCTAGATATTGCCTAAATTTCTCCACTCCAAAAACTACTGCTAGGCATTCGGCTTCATATGCAGATGAGGCTTTTCTTTCTGCAGGTGTTAAAGTACGTGAAGCGTACGCTATGGGCTGTCGTGAGCCGTCAATTTCTTGGAGTAGAACTGCTCCAAGGGCCACCGAGCTCGCATCTGTTTGTAAGATGAAAGGTTTGGCGAAATCGGCCATCCGGAGAACCGGAGGCTGTGTTATTGCCTCTCGAAGATGTTTAAAAGCTTTCTCTTGTTCAGCTTGCCAAGAGAATTTTTGGCCCTTCCTCCGAAGCAGATTTAGAGGCGCAGCGTGCTCCGCGAAATTTGGAATGAATTTAGCAAAGAAGTTGACCATTCCAATAAATCTGGAAACGGCCTTAGGGTTCTTGGGTTGCGGAAAATTTCTAATTGCCTTTGTTCTAGATGGGTCGATTTGCACGCCACGAGAAGAAACTAGGTGTCCTAAAAAGCTTATCTCATTCACAGCGAAACGGACCTTATCTGGGTTAACAGTCAAGCCAGCCCGCCGCAAACGAGTAAGGACTTCCCGAAGATGTTTTTGATGCTCTTCCCAAGTTTTGGAGTAGATGACTAGGTCATCCAGATAATTAAAAATGAATTTAAATTTGATGTCATGGAAGACCTGATCCAAAAGTCTAGTAAGCACTTGGGCACCAGTACAGAGTCCGAAAGGGACTCGAGTAAATTGATAAAGCATCCAAGGAGTACAAAAGCTGGTAATTTGTTTGGACTTTGAGACAAAGGGATTTGATGATAAGCTGAATTTAGATCGAAAACTGTGAAATATTTGGCACCGACAAACCAGTTAAAACTTTGATGTAAATTAGGTAGCGGCACCGCTTCGACGACGATGTTTTGATTGAGCCTCCGATAATCAATCACCATCCTTGTTTTCTTTTCGGGATGTTGAACCAGAAAAACAGGAGATGCATATGCCGAACGGCTGGGTTCTACTACTCCTGAATCTAACAATTCATTAATGTGTTCACGGAGGTATTCCATTTTTGGGGGTGCCAATTGGTATGGAGAACACTTGACCGGAGTGTTGTCCTTCAGTTGAATATCGTATTCAACTAGATGTGTTAGACCTAACCTTTTTGTGAGTACCTGAGGAAAATCATTAATTATTTTTAAAATGGCGTTTTTATCATTCTTTTGAAGATGACCTAAAGGATCAGGAGCAGTAGATTCAGATGTTGTAGACACTATAGGTTTATAAGCAGAATTACTGAAATTACACAGAGGAAAAACAATAGACCTTGAGAATTTAAAATAGAAGTTTTTTGCTGAAAGATCCAGTACCAGTCCCGTTTTAGATATGAAATCTGACCCGAGGATCAGAGGACACGACAACTTATGCGCCACCAGAAAATCCACATTCCAACTACAATGTTCCATTTTAAGATGAAGACGACAAGAGTAGGAAATGGGCAACCTTTTTCCAGAAGCCGTGACACAATCAGCCTTCACCCTGGTTATTGATTTAAATGCCTTGGTGTTCTTTAATTTTTTAAAAAGGGCTTTAGAAATGACGCATCTTACTGAACCGGAGTCCAGCAGAGCCTTAACCTTGATTTGCCCAAAAGCTACTTCCACCAAAGGCAAAAACTGATCGTTCAGGCCCCTAGATTTAAGAGAAATATTTTTTTTTTTTTGAAGTTTGCAGTTGGAAAGCTTAGAGCTGGAATAGGTTTGCCTGGACCTATTCCGTAGAGAGAAGAATTTACAACCCCAGATATAATGACCGGGTATGCCACAATGATAACAAATGGGAGTAAAGTAATTTTGAATTTTATTGCCGAAATTGTTTCTTCTTAGATAGGAAATTGAATTTAAATTTTGAAAAGATTGTTTATTAGTGAAATGTGGGTTTAGGTTATGTTTAAATCCGAAGTGGTTGGTTTTTGGACGGGAGGCTGGCCTGGAGCTACCAACTAGACTCCAAACCTGCCTCCGTTTTTTGGAGGGTATTGCCTTGTTGGAGGCCGGTTCCGACATTCTGGGCTTCTATGCCCCGGCTGACCGCAACTGTAACAGACCACTGGTCTTGTAGGTCTAAAATCAGTACTTCTAACTTCGGGTCTCTTTAATGGAGCCCTTTGCCTGTCAGTATACATGACATTGTTAACATGTGCGCAGAGTCGATCTAAGTCTGCAAAATTTTTAGGTTTGGCAACAAAAACTAAGCAGTTGCGGACTTCCGGAGACAGTCCCTCCAGAATGACGTCCGTGACCTCCAATTCGGACTTATCTAAATTTAAAGTTTCTGCAGCCTCTTTAATCTGGTTTACAAAAATGTGCACCGCCTCGTTAGTCTTCTGGGGCCTATAGAACAACTCCTGCACTAGAGAAGCCAACCTTTTCGAAGGTATAAAGAGACTTAAGGCCTCTTTGTGAAAAGTTTTAAATGTCTGATGTCTAATCAGACATGAATTTAAAGGGCCCTGAGCATAGGGCATCAGAACATTATTGATGTTTACAGCTACGTCCGGGTAAGTTTTGACTATTTTTAAAGCAATTTTAAAAAAATTTAACAATTTATCAAGGTCGAACCCATCTGTCTGAGGAATTGTTTTAATAATCTGTTCGGCAGGATGACTTAATTTTCCGTATAAAGAGGTGTATGTACAGCCTTTCGAACTGCTAGGAGTCGCTTGCTGAGCATCGGCCTGCGGCGTGTCCGCAAGGAGATTTGGCCCATTAGAGCGAGAGGGCTCTGCAGAGCTAGCTTTAGTGGTTCCCCCAGAGGGCGTTAGCGGAATGCTTACGTTTAATTTTAGAGGAGCAATGGTTTGCTCAAAAGCTTTAAATTTTTCCTTGAGCATGGCGAAATTGTTCTGTAGCTCGGCCAGATCCCGTGGCACGTTATTATCTGCAACATTTAGTTGCTCAGTATGCACCCGAGTTAGGAACTCTAGACGTCTTCCGAATACGTTCATGCGCGCACGAACACGAATCATTTTGATTCCTCTTTCAGAATCGAGGTTCTCCAGGTCGTCTTGTAAGACAAACAAGGAGTTCCGGGCTAACGCTATCTGTTGCAAGAGGATATCTTCGGTGAAGTTTCCCATTTCGGGCTCAACGCTATTCTGTAGAAGGGACCTAAGAGAGGTTCGCATTTTAGCTACAATGTCTTTCTCACCACCTCTAGCTACCACTTCAAAAGCAAGCTCAGTGTTCTTTAACGAGTCTACTAATCTCAGCAAATCCACTGCCATTTTAACTATTGCTGATAAAAAAAAATTAACAAAGTGATTTAAAAAAAAATTTCTTTTAAGATGATGCAAAAATGAAGTGAAAGAACCAGAGAATGACTCAAGAATTATATGTAGTGTAGTTGTTGTGTATATGTGTGTGTGTAAGTATGAATTAATACAGACAAGCGAAAGAAAACTCGAGAAAATTTTTTGAAGGAGATTTTGAATTTTTTTTTTTTTTTTTTTTTTTGTTTCTAACTATTTTTGGGTTTTATTATTTATTTAAAATTTTTTTTGGAATTCCCGAATGAGCCCGCTGTCTGGATCAAATTCAGTGAATGACTAGAGTGCAGTGTATGTAAATATATATATATAAAAAAAATATTTAAGCAGACAAAATAATAAAAAAAAATTTTATCGAAATTGGTTTAGAAGTTTTTGTGTAAGTGTTTATAAAAATAAATAAATAATAAAAAAGAGACTATAGCTTTATATAGATTTAAATATTTAAAATAAAAAAAATAAAAAAAATTTCATCAGCAATAGTTGTGCAGTATTTAAAAACAAGCTGCAAAACATAAAATTGAGCCTTGTTTAACAAAGAATTTTTTTTGAATTTAAATTTAGATGGTTCCAATGCAAAATTTTGAAAATTAACTAAGGTTCCAGAATTTTAAATTAACCACTCTATAATTTAGAATTAACCACGCTAGAATAGAAAATTAACCACGCTCTGCTACCAGAAACATGTTACCAGGGGACTTAAATTTAAGAAAGGCGGAACCAAAATGGTAACAATGTTTGAAAAAGAAAAGTAAAAAAAGACAAAGACAAATTTAGTAATTAACAAGGCTCAAGTTTATTGAAACAAAAGAAATTTCGACGTTTCAGATTTTATCATTTACAACTGAGAAAGACATCCTGAGACAAATCATCATAAACACCTTATGATTAACAATATTGTAATTAATAAAAGTTATACGCCCTTAATGTAAAATATTATAATTTAATAAAAAAATTAATCAATGGATTCTGAAAATTTATCCCCCCCTTTTAGTTTATATATTTTATAGTTACAAAATTTAACAAAAGACAATGAGCACAGCTTAACAATTAACAGGATTATAATTAATCCAAAAAAAAAGATTATACGCCCTTAAATGTAAAAAACTTACGAAATAAAAAAAAGATGAAAAGATACTGATATTTATTCCCCCCCCCCTTTTGACTTTATGAGATGATAGTTTTTTAAAAACAGTTACATAATATTACTTATTTGATAAATTACTTAAATGCTATATTGGCCAATAAATATATATATTTTAGATAAAGAATTTATTATAAAATGAGACGTTTATTTAAAAAAAGAAATGAAAATTTTGAATATTAAAATTTTTTAAATTGACGTCAATTATATTAATTTAGAAAATAACCTCTTGGAGGTTGTTAGGACCGAAAGTTTGCATGCAGGCTCCACCCAATAATTTTTTATATATTTTATAAATAACTACACAAGTCTACATCTAAAGGATAGCTTAAAAAAAAAACATATTCGCTGAAGCAATTTAGGCACATGTACAATATGAGTTTAATTAAAGTTCTATAAAGTCAGTTTTTTTTTTAACATCACTTTTGTGCACTTGAAACTCTGAAGGTATATTAAGAAAAACGTGTTTTGCCAACAGGACGAAACATGTTTAGATCTTTAGCTGGTCTATGCAATCTGAGGCAAGAATTGCTGAGTATCTCCTACCAGCGTATTAGCTATAGCAAAAAACATGTTTTTTAGCGTCTGTGCAAAATCAGACATGTTGTAGCATTAATGTTCATTATTAAAGCAAATATCTGGTTATTTGTCAAAATTAAAGAAAATTGATTGTATCACAGAAATTCGTTAAGATTGTAATTAAAAGCTTCTTAGATGATTATAAATCCATTTATATATATTTAGTTTTGTGTAAAACAAGGTTTGTATAAGACTTGCAAAGATCTGCAAAAGTCTGTAAAACGAAATTTTCTGATTTAGAATAGATTTCTCTAATTGTTTTATATTTGACATGTTCAATAAGATATTCTGATCATTTAATGTTCAACATTAATTTGCACCTATTTCACATAATTGTTCAAAACTCAAAATGTGCCTTTGCAAGGTTTTGTAAAGTATGTCTTAAGAAAAGAAAATTTTTATAATCATTCAGTTTCAAAAAGAACATTGAATATTAAATAAAACATGAAATACATATTTTAAAGAATACATGATAATTAACAAATTATTTTAAAACATTAACAAAATTTAAGATATGATAAAATCTGTAAATTTGAAATACCTGGAAAATCCTGTCGCAGATCACGTGAGCTTGTGCCGTGAAAAATAATAATTTATTTAACATTTTTAAAAAAAACTAAAGCGCACAAAACTGTAACTTAACATGTCGTTTAGAAACTGAGAAGTAATTTTGAGAACAAAAAAATATGTCTGACGGAGCTTATAATAGAATGTAGAACATCGTGAGTTATTTCAGATAGACTGGCAATGGGTATTAGAACAGCTAGGCTGGCCTGCCGTTGTACTTTGCACTTGGATGTCATGCGATGCTTAGTTTTGGAGAAGGCCGCCAGGTGCCAGCATCTGTCAAGCGACGGAAGTTGGATATGTGGAAGTCGAGTGAATGAATTTATATTGCAGATGTAATTTTGAATTAGGATGTTACACTATTTACACTGTGGGGCTAAAAAATGTTTGAATATGCTACAAGAAACATTTAATTTTAGAAAAATGAATAAAACAATCAAAACAGTAATTAGGTCATGTGACACATGTCAACGATGCAAACATCCTAACCAAATTAATTATGGAAAAATGAAAAGTGTTAAAGTCAACGGACCAAGGGAACAATTATCTATAGATTTTTGTGGACCATTTCCAACATCTAATGGAATGAAACATGTGATGGTAATAATGGATATTTTTACAAAATTTGTACAAATTTACCCACTTAGAACAGCCACTGCAAGAAATGCAATTAAATGTTTAGGAATGTATTTAGAAAATTTTGGAAAAGTTAAAAGAGTTCAGACAGATCATGGAACACAATTCCATAATAGGAAGTGGATACAATATTTAGAAAATTTAGGAATTAATCCAATATTTTCTCCAATTAGAAGACCAAATAGCAATATGGTGGAAAGAGTGAATAAGGAGATAGGAAGGTGTCTTAGAACCTATTGTAACCATAATCATAAGAACTGGAGTAAATTTATTAATATTATAAATGAATGTATAAATGAATTGCCACATGCAACCACAGAATACACCCCAAATGAACTACAGCTGGGAATTAAAACACCTCGAATTTGGTACAATATAATAAATTTAGAAGGATTAAGGAGAACTGGTAAGAATGAAAATTTAGAACTTAAAATTACATTGGCTAAACAAAGGATTAGAAGAAAGGGGAAAATGAGGGCAGAATTGTTTAATAGAAAACATAAATTATTCGAATATAACATAGGAGAACATGTGTTGGTAAGGGAAAAGGGATATTCTAGACAGATAGAAGGAGAGATGTGTAAATTATTCCACATATATATTCTGGACCTTATGAAATAAGGAATAAAATAGGAGAAACTACATATTTATTGGAATATGTGAATGAAGGGAGGAGGATAAAAGGAATATTTCATATTTCAAACATAAAGAAATATTACCATGAAGAAGAAGAGAAAAGATTTGATGTATAATATTAGAGTCAAAACAGGTTTTGCCAGTAGATAGGGTAATATATTAATAGTTAATACTGTTATAATGTTTATTATTAAGCTTATTAAAGGAGTTATGTTACATTTAGTTAAGATAGTAAATCAGAAAATGTTATAGTTATGATAGAAAGGGTTGTGGCAAGTAGGAATAATAATAATAATAATAATAAACAGAATATAATAATAATAGTTTAGTAAGACAATAATAATTCAATAATAAATTAAGATTTAAAATCAATTCTGTTCATAATAATAATATGTACATAATTAATTGGAGGACAATTGTGACGATATAGTAAGGATAAAAATAAACTTGGGTGAATTCATAGTACCCACTAACATAAAAAGAGTCAAAAGAACAACTAAATATAAAATACAAATAGTAAGGTTAAAATAAATTAATATAGATGGATAAGAAGTGAACCAACCAATAAATTGTAGTGATTTAAAAAATAAACAAATAAATGTGAAAGGCTAAAGGACAAAAAAAAAAAAAAATATAATAAAAAGTGAAAGAAAAATAGTAGAACTTTTGACACGCGTAGTCGCGGAGTGAAGTAAATTGAATGGAAATATCGGAACTGAGGCTAGCGCTCGAGGCTAGAATTTCTCTAATATCAATACGCCAAGACAGCTGATGGAAATAGAGTATGCTGATTGGATGAGGAAGAAATGGAAGAACTTATTTTAGCCGCGATATATAAAAAAAACAATGCATAGCAGTTAGAAAGGGAATTTCAGAAAGTGCAGTTGAACTTTAATATACTAATTGAACAAGCCAAATTAAAAAGAAAATATTTTGAAACTATCACTGTGAAAGTTAAATTAGCCTGAACAATAAGTATAAAGAACAATTAAATAATTAATAATAGAGACATTTAGAAATATAATATAATAATAATAGTAAATTTAGAATCTTGAAATTTTCATAAATTAGGACTAACTAAAAAAAACCAAGGAATTTTTTAAATAAAGCCACGTACCAGAAACCCGGAATTAAGAGCTATATATTATAAATTTATTTAATTCAGGACAATTAAAGTAATAATTAAACAATTAAAATTAAATAACATGTAATGTAAAAAAAGTAAAGTGAATAAATAATTTGTACTAAGAGGTTAACTAATTATTGTATCTTAGCCAATATAATTTAGTTGAAAGGTTGTTTAAATAAGGTATTAGAAAATATTAGTAATAAAATTTTTTTAAATAATTAATGTGAAAAGGAAAGTATTACAATACATAAATTTCATACAAATAATCTCACAAATAAAAAAAAAATTGTTTACAATTAGTAACAACTTTCAAAACCAACTTGTCACATTTTTAACACTCAATAAGTTCAAAACAAACTATATTTCTAGTGTTCTGAAATTTTAAATTAGATCTAAAACTAAATACAACAATATACATAAAACCATTGAACAACAGATGCTGAACAAATATTTACAAATAAGTACAATACAAATATTATTACAAGTTCAATGACATCAATTACTTGCTGCCCATTCTTCCAATTTTTCCTTTCGTCAGCTCCATTTTCGTGCCATAAAAAAGCAGGAGTGCTTCTGAGAAAGGACGATGGTAACTAATAATACCTTGTTTATCTTCAATTTCCTCTTTGTTTTGCTAAAAACTTAGCTAAACTTGTAGAATTGCTCTCTATCTTGGTCTCCAACATGTCACTTAGCCTTGAAACTATGTTGCAGTAACAAATGAATTATTAATTATACCACAGTTTTACTGGTTGCCGTCACTGAGCAAACATCATGTTTTAATTTCCTTGCAATTTTTAAAAATAACTACCCTCTCCGTCTAAAAATCATTACACTATTTAACACCCCTGGTTAGAGTCATTCTGTGTTGTACAATATTCTTAAAAATTTATAACATAATTATTCATACTAGACTTTCTGGCAAACTATAGTACTTAAAATTGGAACAAGCAAAAAAAATCACCCTTTTATATTATAATTGTTTATTTTATATGTTTACATAATTTTATTTAGGGAAACCTATCGACAACAATAATTTCAAAATTACTTTCTCTTACAAACATTGCTTATAACTTTAATTTTTTTGTTCATTGCTAGGTCATGAAATTTCTTTTTTTAACCAGACTTCACCAAAACATTCTCCATGAAGCTTTCAGAAAATCATGGAAGAGTGCCATCCTTTAAAGGTTGAAATTTGTCCATTGCAGTGCATCCTCGATTTCTTCACCTTGTTTTTTTGTGAGTTTTGTATCAGGATAGGATTCTAGCATGATAGCCAAATGTGATGGGGAAAATGTCCCTGCAAGTCGTTACGTACTTTCCAGATAGCTCCGAATATTTAGGGTTTATATCCGAGACTTGAGTTTCAACCCTGACCTTTCTTGAGGGTCCCTCGCTTCTACCAAACTCTCACCCTTGCCTTAGAACCCCCTTCAGAACCAGAGGCGATTCCTGACTCTGATTTCCTCTTTTTTTCTCTCTTACCCGTCCGCCAATTGGAGGAATCCCATCTTCACCACTTTCTTAAGCTTTGCCTTGATAGCCTCTCTTCTTTCTTTAATGGTGAGATTAGATCTTTTGGTTTTCAATTCACCAAGTTGCCTTATATCATCATCAAGTGAACCAGAAAAGCCTGCTGTATCTAGACCATTAAGAAGTTCATCTTCTCCCTTTCTAGAAACACCCAATGCACTCAAGTTCGAAGACTGCTCTTCAATGACCAGATCCCATTTGATGGTAGATGGCGCTGAAGCCTCCAGTGTTACAGTTTGATCAATTTTGCTGGATAAAAAATGTAGATCCCATGAGAACCTAGGGAAAGAAATGACAACCTAGGTAGCGCCCCGCATGCCCAGGCAAGGTTATTTACTCCCAGGAGCTCTCCTAACTCCTGGAGGCTCCATTAGCATCTCCGCTGGATAGAGCCCTGAGACATTCACTCCATTAGGTACGAGTCGTGTGACACCATTAGTGTTCGGCTGAAACATAAGTATCAAACAAGAGAAAGGGAAGAAGGAAGAAGATCTTCAATATGAAAGACTAAAAACAGGCAAACAGCATGTAAAGGAGTTAGCATGTATGCTGAAGTAGAAAGATAGGCTCTGTTAGGAATTAGGATAGTTTTAGTTTGGAATATAGTCTAAGTTCTTTTTAAAAAGCCAGAATGAAAACAGTTATTGTGACAGACCTGGAAAATTGATGAAACTGCTTATCTTGTAAGCAAGACAGACGTCATTGATGCTATAATGATATATAAACCCTTGGGTGGGAGAAAACGGAGTCAGTGGGTCAAGATTGATCAAGGGAAGGTGCTGCAGGAATTCTTGAAGATAGTCAGACAGACTTGGGATGTAAGAGCTTGTAGGAGAATTGAGACTTCAGAGGAGCATCCATAAGAGTGGAAAGCTGGATGAGCAAACTTCGTGTATAATTATTTCAGAGACAAGTCATTATAACCTATAACATAGAATCAGATTTGTGAGTCACAACAAGAGAGTCATTCTGGATCAATACTGTAGTAATAATAAGAATAAGAGCATTGCAATAGGATAGGAGATAGTTATTCTTGTTAATAAGTGTTAATAAAGGTTAATTGATACTGAACCGTTCGATGATGAACCCAGGCAATGATAAACTGAAAGAAAGAACCCAGGCAGTTTACAGGAACCAATTCTTATCAAATGGTGCATTGCCCAAGTTTTTAGTTTTTACTAAAAATAACAGTCAAATACTATGGATTTTTACTAAAAAAAAAGATTTTTTAAAAATTAGTTGAAAAATTAGTTGAAACATAGTTGAAAATTATGGTTGAGTTTTATTAAACTCTAATTGGCCATGGGTTTAGTATGTACTAAAAACTCTATTGCTTTTTTTCATTATTTGTTGCTTTTATTGATTGATTGTAGATTTGAAATAATTGATTTACTTGATAAACGTTAATTGGAAAAAATTGTTATTGACAAATAATTTATCTTTATTTATTGTGTTGCTTCGTTATTTTTGAAATTTGTGAAGGATTACTTTTTTTATATTAATTGGTTAATTTGTTGAATAGTGTTTTAAAGTTAATTTGTAATTATTTATTTATAAAACTTTGAGAGAAATTTGAGAAATATTGTATGTTTTGAAGTAACTTTTATATTCAATTTGTTACTTCGCTTTTAGGTTTTACATTTTTTTTTCTTTCTGAAGATTATGAATGGCTTTGATGTAAATTTCTTTAATCTGTTGATTTAAGAATAATTTGATTTATTATACAGTTTGAATGAATGATTTTTGAATACATAGGTATGGTTGTTATGCATTTTGAAATATTTAATATTGTCAGTGGTCAAAGTTAAGTTAGTCTTTTTGTTTCAAACCAATAAACTGAGTGGACACAAAAAATACTTATGTCAGATATATTATGAATGAAGTGTTGTGTGAAGATTATATTACATGCTGAGTTAAGAAATTCCTTGGAGTTTGATTGTTTATTTCCGTATACTAAATCTTAAAATCAATTTGCTTCTTCTTTATTGTGAATCAGTCTTCCAGGTAAATGACTTATAAATCTTAACTGAGGTTTTTTTATATTGGTGAATTTATTAGCTGATATGATTGTCATAAGTCATTCTTTTGTCTAATTAGTCAAGACTTTTAGGATGTGTGTAGCACGAATCCTGGTGCACATGAAATTTGATAATACATTTATAGTTGTAATCTATTAGATAATTCCAAGTTCATGATTACATCACATTGAATACATATTGCCTTGATGAATTTGACATTGACTGAAATCAAGAATTTTAATTAAAAGTTTGTCAGAATATTGCTAGGTCAGATATTGTTATTACTAAAAATGGATTTAAAAAAATACCTAATGAAGATTTTTGTTTTGTTAAGGAACAAAGAGAGAGTTTTGAAGTTCAAAAAGAGATTTGAATTTTTTTGTAGTATATAAAATATGTTTAAAATCAAAATACCTGTCGGATAAAAAAAAAATTAAAAACATGAACAAATATTTGTGGAAAATTAGTTAAATTTGAGAAATTGATGAGGGAGGAAGTTATAGTGTCAACATTAAAGGTAAAGTTTGTAGGGTTTTTTTATGGAAATAAGTAATTACTTTTATTAGGAAGTTGAAGTGGGGGATGGATGTTTTTTTTTAAATAAGGTTTCTGCGATTTTACGAAGAATGGTGTCCTGCGATTGCTACGGCGAATAATGTTATACAACGATTCTACGAAAAATGGTATATGAGTCTATGAGAAAAATAAATGTTCTACGAAAAAATAAAAGGTTGTACAAGTTTCTTTACTACGGATTTACAGAAAATTTTGAAATGAAGGGTTTGAAATTAATAAGACACTTGATGATTTCCATAACAGACCAAAAAGAGTACATTCTGGGATACAACTGCTATAGTTTGATAGTTTGAGTATAAGCTAGTTTATCGCACAAATAATTTTTCTTGGAAAAAATGTTTTTACTCTGGATGTTTGAAATAGTTCTAATTGTTAAAGTTTTGGTGAAAAAAAGAAATTTCTTGACCTAGCAATGAAAAAAATAAATAAACCAATAAGTAAATAAAAATTAAAAGTAATATTTGTAAGAGAAAGTAATTTTGAAATTAATTTTTGATAGGTTTCCCTAAATAAAAATTATGTAAACATGTAAAATAATATAAAAGGATGAATTTTTTTGTTCAAATTAAAAATACAATAGTTTATAAGTAAGTCTAGTATTATGAAGAATATGTTGTAAAATGCTTATGATTAATATACAATACAGAATGGCTCTTAATATTTGGAATATTTCGGTGTATTGATGATGTGTATATATATTATTGTGTAGTATTGAGTACCTATTTTGGGTGTTTCTATTTTATACAAATATATTTACTTTTCTGTAAAGATTAGAATGATGTTTTGAGGGTGCCGGTGATTTTAGGAATTAGGATAATTTTAGTTAGGAATATAGTCCAAGTTCTTTTTAAGAAGGCAGAATGAAAACAATTTTTGTGACAGACCTGAAAAAATGATGAAATTGCTTACCTTGCAAGCAAGGCAGACGTCATTGATGCTATAATGATATATAAACCCTTGGGTGGGAGAAAACGGAGTCAGTGGGTCAAGATTGATCAAGGGAAGGTGCTGCAGGAATTCTTGAAGATAGTCAGACAGACTTGGGATGTAAGAGCTTGTAGGAGAATTGAGACTTCAGAGGAGCATCCATAAGAGTGGAAAGCTGGATGAGCAAACTTCGTGTATAATTATTTCAGAGACAAGTCATTATAACCTATAACATAGAATCAGATTTGTGAGTCACAACAAGAGAGTCATTCTGGATCAATACTGTAGTAATAATAAGAATAAGAGCATTGCAATAGGATAGGAGATAGTTATTCTTGTTAATAAGTGTTAATAAAGGTTAATTGATACTGAACCGTTCGATGATGAACCCAGGCAATGATAAACTGAAAGAAAGAACCCAGGCAGTTTACAGGAACCAATTCTTATCAAATGGTGCATTGCCCAAGTTTTTAGTTTTTACTAAAAATAACAGTCAAATACTATGGATTTTTACTAAAAAAAAAGATTTTTTAAAAATTAGTTGAAAAATTAGTTGAAACATAGTTGAAAATTATGGTTGAGTTTTATTAAACTCTAATTGGCCATGGGTTTAGTATGTACTAAAAACTCTATTGCTTTTTTTCATTATTTGTTGCTTTTATTGATTGATTGTAGATTTGAAATAATTGATTTACTTGATAAACGTTAATTGGAAAAAATTGTTATTGACAAATAATTTATCTTTATTTATTGTGTTGCTTCGTTATTTTTGAAATTTGTGAAGGATTACTTTTTTATATTAATTGGTTAATTTGTTGAATAGTGTTTTAAAGTTAATTTGTAATTATTTATTTATAAAACTTTGAGAGAAATTGAAAACTTTCCTCATCTTGAACTGCAATCTCCTTGTAGACATGGTTAGCACGCCGACGATTAATTGTCTTTTTAAGTTCACAGTATTACGCACAAAGTTCATCGTTCTACTGAAAACTATTGTCTATAAATTTCCTCGAACAAACATACCTCTTACAATCTCAAAATCCATCTCTAAACTTGTTAGATTATTAACACTCAATGTTCTAAAACTTCTTTTAGACAGTAACACTTCTAACTAACTCAGATGTCACAGTATGACTCTTCTTTTATAGTTAACACTACATTCTTAAAAGTTTCTTTCAACACCAAAATACGTCTGACTGCATCAGATCTCTCTCTAAGACTGATTTCTCACCACGAGATCTTCCTATACCCGGAAACGTCGGCTGTTACACTTAGTTCACACACCCCTACCTTTTCGCACAAATTATTAAATGCATGTAAAAAAAATAATAAACACTTGTAATTAATTATGTTATATTATACTAAAATTAAACATGGTTATTTATTCTGTTGTCTTGAAAATCTATTTTGTTCCTATAAATGAATTTACTAAATACAATTCATGATCTAGACATCCTGTCCCTGTCTACTTGCCCGCGGATTTTAAACCTATCACAGATTTTAACTTTTTACCTTACTACATAATATATAAACCCTTGGGTGGGATAAAAGAGGTCATTGGGCCAAGATTGATCTAGGGAAGCAGCTGCAGGAATTTTTGAAGATAGCCAGACGAACTTGGCGAGTAATAGCTTCTAGGAGAATTGATACTTTAGACGAGCACCCATAAGAGAAGCAAGCAGGCTGAGCAAACTTCGTGTGTAAATCTTGCAATTATTTCAGAGACAAGTCATAATAAACTATAATGTAGAATCAGATCTGTGAGTCACAACAATTAGAGTCATTCTGGATTTTTAGTAGTTAAGAAGATTAAATTATTTTTAATAAGTATATAAGAGAACTAAGAGAAATAGGTAAGTTGTATTAAATAATAAAAAACCATTAACTAGATAACTGGGCCACTGATTTATTTAGTAGTTAAAGAACCCAGGCAGTTTAACAGCTAAAGGTTAAAGGACTGAATAACAGCTCCCAGAACCAGAAGAAAAAGAGAGCATGGATAGTTGGTTTGCGATTGGTAGTTCAATAGAGTGGTAGGATCGCCAACCCCTATGCCACAGTTTAGAGAAACTTTCAGATATTGAATTTTGTCAATAGACATAATCCATACAGTATAACAAACACACAGAACACAATTCTCATAAAAAAAATACACCTAAGTATCAGACGTGTTTCAACGACAAGGTCGTCCTCTTCAGTGATACACCAGCTACACCAACCAAACCACAACTAAATTATCACTGAAGAGGACGACCTTGTCGTTGAAACGCGTCTGATACTTGGGCGTATTTTTTTTATGAGAATTGTGTTTGTTATACTGTTTAGTTTTTCTCATAAGTCAAGCTCAACATTTAATATAGACATTATCCACTTCATTTTACAAAATGTGAATTTAGGTTAAGAAGGCAATTTCCAAAAATAACATTTTTAGCCCCTAAGTAGATTAATAAAATTTTTTATTTAAATACATTTCTTTTGTGGTTCGTTTTAAAATCTAAATCTTTTATATCACATTACTGATCATTCATTGTTTAGGTCAATATTGCATTGTTTAAAGAACCAAACAAATCATACAAATAGCTATCTACCCGCACAATTTTGACTTAAGGGTTTGTTAACATCACCATAACAGGGAACTAGTTTCCCAACACTCGGCAAAATCTGCCAACACACACACACATACACCAACCAAACACATCATTTCCCCGGCTTTGCTTCGGCCAATCTCACCTTACATGTCCCGCACTCGCAACTTGTCTCTGATTGGCCGACAGCTTCACGCCAATTGCAAGAGTGTCTAAAATTCTGTGTGTACAAACAATAACGCTCTGCAACACTATTCCTAACCAATCACAACCTACCTCGTATCGTTGATTGGTTCGCATCACGGAGAACTTAGACAATGGACAGCTCATTGTCTAGGACTCAGCCAGTCCTAGGCAAGCTAAGCTACAAGCTGGCAGAGCTAAAGTTCTATAAGTACTGGCAGAAAAGTCCAATAAGTGACTTTATCTACACCCTCCAGGGAGACTAGACTACTAGGTAACTTCAGCTACACCCTCCGGGGACACCAGTCGAAGACAAGTCAGTCTTAACAGTTCACTTACACCCTCCAGTGGAAGGATGTCACTCACTATACATGCAAGTCAAACACTTCACTCGACTTCACCTGCACCAACCTTGCTATATAGAGAATGCCAATACAGAACACACTCACCTTGCTGATTGAACCCTGAGCTACTGCCACATAGCAACCTCTAAGTACCATACACGTTTTGCTCACTGCTAATACCTTCCACCTGACTCCTGCCACCTCACCGCAAGGATCCCGCCTCTCCGAGAGTCACCCCATGGCCTCCTATAAGGGAAATGGAAAATTAAACGAAGAAATTCGCGCAATGGCAGCATCTTGCTCCCCCACATCGCCTCCTGTAAAGGAAATTGTAGGTGGTTTGGTGCTGGCACAGATCACATATTCCTTCCTACCACATGACCAGTTCATCTCCTTATCCTATAAAAAGTGAATAAGAACCATACATATTGTCTTTCAATAAATTTCTATATATTTTTAATAGGACCTAAAATTACTTTGCATAAACACATTCTAAGTGTAAATTGTACTTAATTAAAATTGAGCTTCATTATTGTTTTGGCCAATATTTGATCATAAATCTTCACACTTTATCAGTAGAGTCAACGTTTTCTTACTGACACACATGAACCAACATTTATGAAAAATAAAACCAATAAGTTTTGATTTGATTTTTAAAAGCTAATTTGATCAAAATTGTTAGAGCTGACTTTGAGAAATTTTGTGTTTCTTTCTTATTGCAACTTCCCTGAAATTTTGACTGATGAGAAAATTAACTTATCACATGACCATAATGTACATATATACAGCTACAAATTTGATTAAAATCTGTCTATGTGTTTAGCATGTAGAGTACTGCACACACAACAGATAGATATCATTCTAAAAACAACTTGTTTGGACTCAGTGACCTTCAATATATAGTATATCTGCAATAAAAACTCTCCATAAATTATCTCAACTATCTCTTCACTACCTATATGTGAGAAAGTAAAAAGAAAGGCTGAGATAGAGACTATTGTAATATAAACGCATTATACAGTTTTGTGTAGTAGTGTTGTTTTGTGGTTTGGAGTTTTTCCTTGTTCATAACTACTGTGGTAAAAATAAAGGACGACTTTTCTAAAGCTGCGTAGATTTAAGAAAAGAAATTTACGTGAAAGATATTTTAACGTGTTCTGAAACAGTGGAAGAAACTACGAATCTTAAATATGAACTATGGAACCTCCTCCAATGTGAAGCTTCAGAATTCAGTAAGTGGCCATCAAATTTAATTGATCTACTTAAAGATATCTCTGATACATTTCAAGAATATCCTCTTCTGTTCCAAACACAAAATCAATCTTAATTAACATATTAGGTCTCTATTGGAATCCAAATCCGATACGTTTTATTACAACATCAAGTTGCCCTCATGAGCTTCGACTAAACGAAAAGTCCTGTCGTAAAGTCAATAGCTCGTATTTACTATCCCTGTAGTTGATCGACACCTGTTATATTTTGGGCTGTCATTGATTCAACTCTTATGGAGACGTGAATTCCAGAGAGACGATCCTCTTCCCTCAGATGTTGCACGAAAGTAGTCAGCTTACTATATAACCATACTAAATAAGAGACTATCTCTATAAATCGTACTTTACCTTTTACTTATACCTCTAACATCCAACTCCACGGCTTTTCTGATGCCTCCGAGATGGAGTACTTAACCGTTGTATACATACGATGTGTTCAAGAAAACTTATTTATCGCCAAATCAAGTTTCACCATTTAAACGAATCTCCATCCCTCACTACAATCTTTGTGTAGCGTTACTTCTCATCAAATCATTACATTGTTGTAATTATATTTTCAGCACATTGTAACATTCATTGAATCTTGGATTCGCACTCCTGCTTATCGTTTTAAGGTGTTCGTTGCCAGCAGGATTGCTGAAATACAGGAATTAATACTACCACATGCATGAAACCAATTCAGCTCTGAATGAAATCCCGTAGACTTCGCTTCAAGAGGCATATCACCTTCAGATATTTAATACAATCCTATTTGATGGGTTGGTCCTACTTGGCTGTCTTCCCCACCTTCAATGAAAACAATACCAATCAATCCCATAATAAGCTTATTCCCTTAAAAATAGTCTATAAAGAAATTTTTCTTCATTCTAAAAATTTCAACTGTGATCGGATATGTTTTCCGTTGGAGCAACAATATCCATACACCAACTAAAACAATCAGCTTTCATAAGATAGAAGAATTGAAGAGAAAAACTCTAAAATTTTATTATTTTATACAACAAAGAAGTTTCTCTTCGGATATTATGCAAATAGAAAGTGATAACCCATGCAGTCAAAGACTATTACGTTTCCAGAAGACTTCGACATGCTCATATCCACGAAGACATCAAACATCCAATCATACTACCTAAAACTCAATCATATAACTTCTATTCTCATTGACTGTTAAATATCCAGCATCTTCAAGCAGACCTACAACTTCTGTAGCCAATCATCAGCCAGAAATTCTAGAACCTGTTAGCACGAACTGTTACCAAAACACTCATAATGAAATGTTCTTATTGTTTTAGGTCAAAACCTTAGAACAAACCACCCTTGATGGAAGACTTACCAAAAGCTAGAGTTGACTCCTTGAAAACATTCTCACACATTGGTGTATTTCAGAGATCTCTATATATTGTAAAAATAAATAAGCTCGAAAGATCTTCAAAGATTTAGTAGTTTATATGTCTCTTCATTTGCATGATGACCAAGGCCGTTCATCTAGAAGTTAAAACAGATTTTTTTATCCTCTGATGCATTCTTAGCAGTACTTACTCGTTTCATTTCAAACGGGAAATATATTCTCACTTATACTTTGACTACGGTACTAATTTCCTAGGAGCAGCAGCAAAACAAAATAATGAAAACATATTAGAATCAAATAAATTTAAATTAAATCAGTTCTCTAATCATTCCAGCATTCACTTCCATTTCAACCCACCTGCCCCTCCTCATCAAGTTGGATTATGAAAGAGTGCCATCAAAGCATGAAATATCACCTCACCCGAGAAATATAAATAATACCTTGATATTAGAGGTATTATCAACATTACCTGTTCAAGTAGAAGCCATACTCAACTCTAAACCAATACCAACACTATCAAACGATCTTAATGAAATTACTGCTCTTACTTCTGAACACTTTCTCATCTCTGCTCCATCAGTTGTAATTCCTTAAGCATGCCTGGAATATCAACCCAACAGTCTCTTACGCTGACAGATCGTACAGGCCTTCCACCAACGAATCTGATGCCGTTGGCATCTGGAATATTTGCATACATTACAACAAAGAGACATTGGAATCTCAAGAATAACAACCTTAAGATTGGAGAGTTAGTAGTCCTAGATGGACCCCGATACTCTTCCTTCTTTTGACTATTGGGAAGAGTGATTGGTGAATTTCTCCCGGAAGTTATAACGTAGTGTTTGGTTGTGAAATTGAAGGTCAATTCTGAAGGTCTCACCAACAACCCATTGTAAACTGTAGTAATAGTTTTGTCTTTTATGTTGAACGAGTCGTTCAAAGTGGGCTGTTATGTTAACTAAATGTAGAAGACACATTTTGAGTTTTAAAATAAACATACGTTTATTACAATTAATTGATTTTTTGTAGTAGTACTATTAACTTACTCTTCTTTATTGATCCTCGGATTCAAATAAATGGATTGGTATCAATTTAATATTGTTTTTATATTATTATCTACTACTCATTCTTCCAAACCATAAGTATTATCAGCTGTTCTCCACAGTCCACATCCTAGCACATTAATAGTAGTCAATAAAATTGTCAGTCAATTTAGGCTATTTTGAGTGTTGTGTAGTAGGCCTATAATGATAATATTATGATACGGATAGCCTATAAGTTTGAAACATTTATTTTTTGTTATCACTGAAATAGTCAAGCATTCTTATCTTACCTTTCAATTTGTATCGTCTTAATTATAGATTAATATCTAGAGAGCTTAAATTCCTTAATCAAGAGAGCTTTTAAAAAGCCAAATGTATAGACTATCCAAATGTATGAAACTTGGTTAGGAAAATCCTTTCACATCGTTCAAAGTTAATTCTCTGTTGTTAATTTTTTATGGAAAAACAAATGACAGTAAGTAAATTGAAAGTTATTTCTCTTACTATACTAAACCTTGAAAGTCAAAAGGATCACTTTAGGGTAATTGTTTACTGTAGCGCCCCAATTTTAATATTTTCCCTTCGTTATTTTTGTACTACATACCTCTATAAGAATAGTAACATTTATTGGTGAGAAAGAGTGTTTATCACTTCGAAATTGACATATTTGTGGGTTAAGTTTACATGGCAAATAATGTTTCCACTGATCACTGAAGTCCAGCAACATTGAGCATGGTTATTACTGGATGGGTGATAGTTTTTCTACCACTTGTGCATGGGATTTGTGTTGTTCAAACCATTAAACAGCGACTTATTGTAAGATAAAAACAATATCCGATCACCAGGTAATCTCAGATATAAACATGAGAGGTGAATGTGAACATTTACCATTATGTCTAACCTATAAATACGTCAATTTGATAGTTTTTAAATTATGATTTGATCAGTGAAAAGAGTAACCTCCGTATTGAAAACATTATTTATTCTTAAGAAGTAAGGTACCAGTATGTAGGGAACGATAAACAAACAAAAATCCTGAAAATTAGGAATCACCTTTATGTAAACAAATACTGTGTATAGAGGGTAATGTTTACAAAGTAAGTTGCCAGTATTTTTGGCGATTTAAGAAAAATTATATTCTACATAAAATAAGTTTTCAACACACGGGCGAACCTCCCTTACATATGTAGTAAATGATAAAATAAAAAATCCTGAAAATTAGTAATCACCTTTATTTAGACAATTACCATTCATACATCTCACACTCCATGTTGACTGTTCGTATGTTTGAACAACACTAATCCCATGCACTGTGGTAGAAAAACTATCACCTATCCAAGTAATAACCACACTCAATGTTGCTCGACTTTGGTGATACATATTTTTCCTCACTAAAAATATTAATTCTTATAAATAGAGGTATGTAGTACAAAAATAACGAAGAAAAAAATTAAAATTGGGACATTGTGTTTGCCATGTAAACTTAACCTAAAAATATGTCAATTTTGAAGTGAAAAACATTTTTGCTCACCAAAAAATGTTACTATTCTTTTAGAGAGAGGTATGTAATACAACAATTACGAAAAGAAATATTAAAATTGGGGCGCTATAGTAAACAATTACCTCTATTAATATAGGAAGAATTCTATAGTTATATTAATAGTTATGTATAGGCCTATTTTCATGTAAATCATAGTTGAATTAATTATATTCACATAATAGATTTAAGTTTAAAAAGTTTGTCATGTTCGTTTACTATTATTTCTTATTTTGAAAATGTAAAATAATATTGTACCGGTAACGCGAATTCACTTTTGCTGTAAATTGGGTAAATGTGCATTGTAGATTCTGTAGTGAAATTTAATGAAATCGTGTTTTACATGCCATCTATTGTATATTATCATTGGATTTTATTATTAAAAATTATGAAATCATCTCAAAGATACGAAATTCAGAAAGTTGAATCTGAGATTCAACAAGCGATCACACATTGACATTGACTGACTTGATGAACGTAGTTATTAAGTAACCTAAGCTGGGTTTCGTACTTTTATATTTCTTATTTTCTACTAAAATAATGTATTCGATGACTTGAAAAGTTTCTTCTGACACAAAACATCAACTGACTATTTGAATACAAGGTTAAATAGTTAACAATTTCAACATTTTTAATAATAAAATCCGATGATAATGTACAATAGATATTTACCGGTCTGGTTAGGTAATTATATAATATATATATTTACATTATATACCGTATATATATATTTACATTGACCTTCCCAGACTTGTAGTTCCTTTTCTAGGTCTTCTTAGGTAAAGGTCAGGACAAGGAAGAAATGGCCTTTTAACATACGTAGCCTACGGAAACCGTTTGTTACGGAATTACAGTTATGACAGTGATCCTATTGTGTTATATTTACTACTTTTACATTAAAAGACAGGGATTTATCTGTAGAACAAAGGACACTAATTATACTTTCTAAAAAATAATGGGTGATCAATAATGATACTGTAAATGTAACATTTTTCAAAAAATATATCTGATTTAAACTTTATGCCAAGTTTTTAAAAGGCTCTCAACTGAAAATCTGTGGATCAATTTAGCTGAAACTTTATCTAAAGTTTCCTTCTGTAACTATGAGTGTTAAATAAATATAATGCTACATTAAAGTAACAAATGTCTTTGCCAAATAAATTGTACCCACATGCACCACTATATACTATATATATATATATATAGTCACCTAGCCAGACCTAATAAAACATACTTTTTAATATGACAAATATATGTTTTAATAATAAATAATGAGCTATGACTCATACACTAACTTGCACAAGGGCTTCCAATTGTCAATGATGATTTTCCACTTTTGACAGAAAAAGAAGCGATAATCAGTCTGTTGTTATTTGCTGCGACTGATTTACCACTTGCGGTCATGCAGTTCTTTAAGAATGTTGTTGGATTTTTGTTTTTATTTTTAGGAGGATTATCTATTTTGTACGTCAATTTATAAAGGTAAAGAGAAAATGCCCTAGTAAATGACATGCTTATATAGTAAATGATGTGCCTTTATATTTTTGAGATGACTTCCAAGCTGCGAACGTAGGTAGTGTGTTATAGCCTAAATCTAATAATATTGTTTTGTTTCAGAACGTCACCATGGAAAATCTGTTAGAAGATAAATTTAAACAAGAAAATGTGGATATAGAAATAAAGCAAGAAGAAATTTGTTTTGAGTTAATAGAAGTAGGAAATTACTTGATTGATGGCATCAAAGAAGAGAGTGTTTTAAGTAGTGAAAGAAGTGAAGAAAATGACAGAAACAGAGATATTGATGAAATTCAACAAACCAAGTTTATGGAATTCATCCATGTGAAAGCTGAAGAGGAAGTGGAAGACAACTGGTAAGTGTGATCAGAAACTTCCAGAATAATTTTAGCACACATCTGCTGAATGCTGTCATAGTAAAAGCAAATTATTTTGTTTATATTTTATGAGTAAGTATTCAAAATTTGAGATTTTGAATTGTTGAGATTAGTTGCCATAAGTAAAAACAGAATATTCAGATTTCCTCAATATCGAGTTTAATAATTTTGAACAATTTTTTTCTCAAAATGTAGCCTCCAAAGTCCCAAACTAAACACTTTGTTATTAATCTCTCTCATCTTTTATATCAATTCCCTCTTTACCAACTCTTGTTCTACTCTAACCCTCACGTTATTAGAATATTAGAGGACTAGGAGTTTCTATTTTGTGCTGTTTTCTTTTAATATGATGACCACAAAGTGTTATGTGAAAATGAAAAAAAAAATCTGTGAAGGGGAATAGTAAACAATTATCATAAATATTGTAGTATTCATGTTTTTGATTGCATGTACATTCATTGTATTAATTATATACTGTAACTATGTGTATGTTTCTAGGACTGAACCTATGGAGCGTGAATTGGACCCTTTGGCTTTATGTCTTGCTGTAAGTACTTTATTTATCTTAAAAAATAAATGGTATAAAAACACTGCACTGCACTTTCTTACTGAACTATGCCCCAAACTACATAAAAACCAACCAAAACCATTTTTGTTACCAAAAAAAGAATTTTGGTAGTGGTCTATCAAACAGTGAAAATGAACAATGGAAAAGTTGGCTTTGAAAAAATATTTATATTGAGCTTAGACTTGTTTTGTTTATGCTATAAACACATTCTCTGCTTAAATCGTATTTGATTGTAATTGAGCTTTCAATCAAATACATTAAGGTTAATTTATGTTTCTTGCCAATTATTCCAGAATTGTATTATAAATTTACTTGCTATTTTGCACATTAATTTGAGTCATTAATATTCACATTTCATTGAAATTGGAACGAAATTGGTAGAGTTGATTTTAAGAAATTACATATTTTATAACAGCCCATGGTCGATTTTTAATTTATATTTTAAGAGTAACCTAAACCATTGTTTTTAGAGAGATAGGGAGCAATATGTATTGTTTGGATCTGTAGACCCTCATCAGCTCACTTATGGTGAGTATGGGTTTAGAAATCCTGAGAGACTTTAGCTGGATCTACACCTTTCTTCATGTAGATCCCTTTCTTTCATCTTTCTTATAAAGTCTCTCTTCACCAACTCTTGTTCTTTTCCGACCCTGATGCTATAAAAGTATTTGAGGACTAGAAGTCTTTATTTTTTTATAAGGTGATGATGACACAGGTTTTTGGCCTTTAACCTGTTGAAGAGTAACCAATTTTGATCCCATAGGAGTACGTACATCTGAAGACTATGTTCCCTTGAGGGGATAGACGTGCCTGTTTGCCCAAAACATTGTTGTCACTATTAACACAAAACATGTGTTGTATTATGTAGTCCTACATTTCTATGCATTCTATTGTCTAATATGGGAACTATTTGAAAGTTACGTATAATTAACACTTGGATGTGCTGGCTTCTAGCAGCTAACAGAGCCATGAAACGTCAGGCATTTCAGACATTCCTGGATTATTGAATTTTTTCTCCCTTATTTACCTCATTCAACCTTTTGGATAATAATCTTTTTCAATATGAATTTTCAAACTTGATTAAAAAATTCCCTCAAATTAAAAATATAAACATTTTTCTCAGGCATAAAATCTGCACCACCCTCCTGCTGGTCTGGATACTGGACAGTCTGATCTCTCAAGCACCACAAGTTTCTAATAACGATGTGGTTAGTCTTTGGCTCTGGATAGTTTGGCTAAAGCCCACGCTGCAGGTCAAACCTATTACAATTCCCAATGACAACATAACCCATTCAAAATATGCGACTGGGTTATGTGTCGTGAGCATTATCTAGGCCAAGGCACCATGAGGATCAACGCCAATCTTTTACCATTATATTCAAAACTCATGGTTATTGGTACCTTCACAACACCCGTTACAGTTGCGCTGATCGACCTGGTCTCAAGATGTGAGGTTCGCAGCGTCCACATTTCCTATTTTTTAAGCCATCTAAATAGATTCAGCCCTTTTCCCCCTTTTCTTTATTTTCCCACCCTTCAATTCTAGCTTCAGCCTTCGACTGCCACTGGATCCACTCGGTTGTAGTGATAATCAATTTTAAGCCTATTTTCTCTAATTTTTCTACTTCATACCATGTCATTTTAAATCACTTCAAAAACATTTATCACTTATTTCCTTTATCCTCCTCCTTTACCCCCATTACTGATTTCCGCATCACCCTCGGACTCAATAGGGTTAAGGTGCGACCTCTGAGGCGCTGGGAGTTGCTGGGTCAGTTTGAGTTTCTTCCTAACCACCTACACCACATTTCCTTTATTTCTTCAGTCTCGAACTCAGCACATTCTGTATAACTTGTCAGTTTTACTTTGACATAACCTGGTATTATAGCCTATATTTTTTTTCTGGGAGCCAGCTAATAGAGCCATGAAACGTCAGGCTTTGGCACTTTTTTTTGTCAATCAAGGTTTCACACGCTTTTTGTCAGTAACAACAAATGTGTTTTGTTTGTAGTACTCGTAAAACAATATTAATTTTCTTGTTTTATTGATAGTTTTTTAACAGTTTTGCTTTAAAATTGTATTGCCTGAGTGAGTATTTAGATTGGTGTGAGGCTGTAGGTATGAAAGTTTACTACATTAATTTCTTAAATTGTATTAAAGTGAAAAACAAAGTGAGTTATTATTTACACTTTATATATGTATATATATATATATATATATACCAACGTTTTATAGTGTTCATATTCACCACAGTGCTCATTGAACATCTATCAACGTTTACAGTGTTTATTTAAAAATTTACAAACCATCAGCTCCGGTGATGCTATATTTTCTCTAATTCATGGGCGTGTGGAATTTGTCGAAACACGAAACTGAGTACAAGCATCAAAACATCACTAATGTAAGAAACATTTTTAGAAGTACTATCCATTTTAAAATAAATAATAAATAAATAAAAGTCACTTAAAACTATATGCCAACACAGTAAAAACAGAAAACTAATATTAAAATCTACACAAATGCCCAAAATTAAAAACCAATTTGCAACAAGGTTACTAGACTTGCACTAGTTACCCTGACAAAAATATAAACGTATCTGAAAAATGCTACACTAACAACCAAAGTATTGCATGGAGACAGGGCATTAGTTTCCGCCATATGCACGAGCGATTGTCCAGCTTGGGCGGCGATTGTGAGAGAATGAGTTGTTCACTCTCCGCTTAAGCAACTGGAGCTATGGACTCGGATTCAGCCTTTTCGAACTTGGACTTCACAGCTTCACCTTCCTTATTTTCCTAGTGCTAAAGCCTTCCACATTGGCATAATAGTCCAAATTAGAATCGGGTCGATTGATTAATCGGCCGAGTTAAGTGATATGCTAATAGTTGTTTTTTTTTCACAATTTACGGTGCATAGTAGTATGTCTTCCATTTTAGACTAGTGTCTAAATTTGGAATACTATGTTATTAGAATCAATCTGGATTGTCTAGTGATAAATATATTGATTATTTATATTTAATTTTTAATTAGTATTTAGAATAATTAGTTTCAGTCCCTCATCAGTTCTGACTGACTGAACTATGTTTAGTTGTAAGTTGATTGGCCTGGGTTGTGATCATTGTACCAACCAAGTTCTAAAACATCCTCATCATCCACCAATAACCAAAAAATACCAATTCAATTTTTATTTGCAGCAGATGGTAGCAGATAACGGTTGGAATTTTGAGTTTGGTGCAATGGTCTTGGTCTATGACAGATAGATTTACCTTTTTAAACTCGTATACAATCTTGGACAAGCTCAGTCACCCGACCTTGTATCAAATTTCTTTTTCCGATATGTTAAATTTTAAATTCTATAATTGTTATCTATTTCTCGAATTTATCTTTAAATAACGTATCAATAATATGCAGTTTTCCCATCTAAATGCTTCAATATTAATTTTTAATTTCCCATCAAATTTAGCCATTTTCAAAATTCATAACCAATAGTGGTCCTACACTTAGTTAACCAAATTTTCTTTTCGTTCCCCCTTAAATTGAAATTAATTAATTGCATTTTTATAATATTAACAATCCTATTAGTAAAATTGATGTCCTCTACTGATTATGGGATAAGTCAACAAATTAATTTTCCTATTTTTTATCGTAATAACTTTATTATTATGGTTCAAGTTGTGCACATTTAGCTTAGCTATACGGTGTGTTTCTTAAATGATAACTTCCTGCAAGAAACTTGTAGATATTATTTTGTTGATAGATTATTTTTTTTATAATTAGATTAGGCACATTCTAGAAGTATTCGAATGCATACCGGGCATACTGGTTAGGCTACTTGAATATCTAAGAACGGCACATAATATTTACTATAATTTTGTGGGAAAGATAAACAGGACGATAAGGGGATCCCAGGAAATACTTCCCGCCTTTGTTCGTTGATTCCAAGAATGCATTCACGTGATAACTTTAAGGCATACGCAAAATATCTGTCAATCCGTCTTTCACATTCCCTATTTCTCTCATAAAATGTTAACTTGGTCGGCTAATAGGTGTTGTGCTAAGTGTGATGATGAGTAATCGTAAAGTGTTAAAGAGTCGAAGTCATGAAATTATTTACAACGTTATACAATTTATGAAGAAAGAAGCTGACACACGGAAACTTTGTGATAGACGAGTTGGAATAAACTATCATTTATTTGTAAGTTTTATATTATAATAATTTAATATTTTGATTATCGGTAGTTATTAAAAACAGTGAATAAATTTATGGTCTAAACTGTGTAAATATTTTCACTTTATTGCTATACACAGTGTCAGAAAATGTTCTGCCAAACTTTAGGTAGTGGTTACATAAACCATATTATGTTACCCACTTTCAACTTATTTAACATAAATTAAATTGTCCATTCACCTTTTTTATACTAAAAAAATTTTTTTGTTTTTCATAAATTATCATAATTCAATATTATTTTGGTTTAGAATAAATTTGGATGTTGTAGATAATTATCAAGAATTATGTTTTGAGTTTTCTGTCCATACCTCAGGTTATCAATTGACTTAATTTTAAAAATATATATATATTAGCCCGTTCAAAGAGAAATTATTTGTATTTTGTACATTTCTCCTAAAGCGAACGATTTTCGTGAAATTTAACATTAAACCTTTTTAGTGTCAGCCATTTAAAATATTTACATGATAAAGTTTTAGTTTTTGGTATTCTGGTTAAGGAAAAATAAAATTTAATAACAATTATTTTTCAAAATAACTCAAAAGTGGGCTTAAAATGGAAAATGAAGCATTTCCCAGACATATGTTTAGAGGAACTGTTTCCTTTATTTTGACCCATGTAACCAATACAAAGTTTGGCACGACATTTTTTTAACACTCTGTAATGAATAGTCAAGCTTAGACCATGAATGAATGAGATAGGTTTTAAATAACAAATATTACATATTTTATAAATTCCATATTGCCTTATGAATGCTTTAAAATAAGTTTATTACTAAATTACTTACGTCTTAGCAATCTTGTGTTTAGTATTTATTTATTAATATTTCATTACAGCTGTTTCGGTATAACATATACCATCATCAGATGAAACAACACGTTTACACAACACACTGATACACATTTCACAAAAATAAATAAACATAAAATGTTTGGTACTGCAGTACAAGTCTAACCAGAGTGAACAGTTGACCACCACGTTAGAAAGATGTGGCTATATTATCTCAACTTTATTTTATATTATTTTCGACTTGTACTGCAGTACCAAACATTTTATGTTTATTTATTTTTGTGAAATGTGTATCAGTGTGTTGTGTAAACGTGTTGTTTCATCTGATGATGGTATATGTTATACCGAAACAGCTGTAATGAAATATTAATAAATACAGTACTCCCTCTGTAATCCGGCATCTCAGCTCTCCGGCACACCCAGTAATCCGGCGTTTTGTATTCGAATAATGCGTCCCCAATACAGTACAGTACAATGTTTCCCACGCAGTAACAAGACACTAGTGTCTGAGTAAACAATGCATTGGCGCCAAAAGTGATGACTCACGCATGCCCCCCTCACTCACTCCGTCAGTCTTAGTCACGATCGCACCACGTTTAGTGCTCCTCAATCTGTCCCGCGTGTGTTACCTGCTTAGTGTAGGACAGTTGTAGTAGTGTTGTATTGACGATGGCATCCGTGCAGAAAAAACGTAAACATAAAACTCTATCTTTGTTAGATAAACATGAAATCCTAAAGCGGCTTGAAAAGGGCGAAACGTTAACTAGTGTTGCTAACGAATACGGTGTTGGTCGAGCTACAGTTCATGACATAAGAAAAAACAGTGATAAAATAAAATCGTTTTTTAAGACGAATGAAAATTTAAAAAGTAATCGACAGACATTGAAAACTGGTGAAAATCCTAAAGTTGACGATAGCCTATATGCATGGTTTTTACAAGAACGTGGTAGGCATACACCAATTTCTGGTGAAATCCTTAAAAGAAAGGCTAGAGAATTTTACCGGAAAATTACAAAAAAGGATGATTTCCAAGCCAGCGAGGGATGGCTGCAGAAATTCAAACAACGTTATGGAATTAGACTGCTAAGTACAACGGGTGAGAAACTTTCATGTGACGAAAGCGCTGTTGAGCCATATAAAGAAAGGTTCAAACAGGTTATCCAAGAAAGTGATTTAACTCCTGACCAAGTTTACAATGCGGACGAGAGTGGTTTATTTTGGCGGTTGTTGCCAAAAAAAACATTTGTGCATCGTAGAGAAGCTAGTGCTCCTGGACGAAAATTGGCTAAGGATAGGGTCACTTTCATGCCTTGCTCAAACGCAAGCGGTGCACATAAGGTGACAATGCTAGTCATAGGAAAGGCGAAGAGTCCTAGGGCATTTAAAAACATCAAACTTCCTGTTGATTACATGAGCCAGAGCAAAGGGTGGATGAATAAGTCCGTATTCACTGAATGGTTTAATGAACATTTTAAACCCTCAGTGAAAAGATTTTTGAAGGAGCGGAAACTACCAGAAAAAGCTTTGCTTATCTTAGACAACTGCCCTGGCCACCCCGATGAAGATGAGTTGAATTCAGCCGACAGTTTTATTCGCGTGATGTTCTTACCGCCGAATGTGACCCCCCTCTTACAACCAATGGACCAGAACGTTATCCAGGCGATTAAAATGCAATACAAAAAGAGCTTATTGTACAAAGTGTTGTCTAAGGATGAAAGTGTTATTGAATCCTTGAAAGAAATAAACCTGAAAGACGTGGTATACTCGCTTGCTAATGCTTGGGAAAATCTTGACGAGAAAGTCATCATTTGCTCTTGGAAACCCCTATGGCCGGACATGACACTACTGGATCAGTACAAAAAAGATGAACCGAACAAGAAAGCCAGTGAAGAGAGAGAGATTAATCTACTGCGAGACGTGGTAAACGAAACAACTCGTGGATTCACAGGATAACGCATTGACAACTGATGACGTAGGCGTGTGGCTTACCGGTGAAGGTGATGAAAACAACCAGTTTATGACAGAAGATGACATCATAGAGGAAGTGGCAAGAGAGGAAGAGGACGAGGAACTGGTCGAAGGAGAAGTAACAGCGGCTGTACAATCAATCTCTCACGATGCGGCCATCGCCTCGTTTGCCACGTCAATTGCCTGGGCGGAGGAAAATGGCGTCTCTGCTAACGATGTCTTAGTTTTAAGAAGGTTACAGGAACAAGTTCTCAAAGTGTCTCTTAACCGTAAAAAGCAACAGAAAATTGATGCATATTTCCAGCCGTCTACTTCCAAGGAATAGTGTGAGTTATATGATGTATTTTTGTACTTTTTTTACTTTGTATAGTACAATGCAATTAAAACTGATTTTCAAATGATATCTTCGTTTTTCTCAATATTTTCCAGTAATCCGGCGTTTTCGGTAATCCGGCAGTGCTCCGGTCCGATATCTGCCGGATTACCGAGAGAGCACTGTAAATACTAAACACAAGATTGCTAAGACGTAAGTAATTTAGTAATAAACTTACATATTTTGTTTATTTAGTAAATGTTTTACTATTAAAAGTTTTTAAATAACGATTAACATATATTTATAAATAAAACAACTAATTGTTACACTTTCTGTTCATTAACAAAAATGTGTCCATCTCTTTATATGTAACTTGTGCACTTTTATAAGCGTTTTATTCTTATTTACACTGATAAAAGAAACGAAAGTAGGGTACGTATTTACACAGAAGCATTTGAGGTCTATATTTTTTTATTGGTGTTGTACCGCTGAAAGCAAACCCAACAAACCAAGTGTTCCTCTTTTCCTCTCCACTCGAGACACATTCCTACCTTGAGGATATTTCACATATATTTGTCTCAGTCGTTAAGAGGAAGTGGTCAATTGTCTTCGCATTGGTCATTCCATGATTACTCATGGATTTCTGATGGAACACAGGAATCAACTACAATCTCCAGTTTGTTAAAGTGTTCTATAATGGTTAGGCAGATCTTATTATATTGTTTTGTACTAAGAGTTGTGCATAGGACATTTGTTATATCCAATTTTATTCAGACAATGTTGGGGAGACAATGGTGAGATTGTTCATTGATATTGTCCTTTTTATGTCTCCTGAATGTTTTTGGTAAAATTAAAAATATTTAGATTTAATTCTACCATGGCCCCTTTACAGCTTAGTAATGTTCTGTTTTGTTGTTATTCAATTTTATAAAATTTTGTCATTCTTAACTTGTTGCATAGTCGTTTTACAGCCTTGTAAGATTTTATGTTGTTGTTTATTGAATTTATTATAGTTCAACATTATTCACTAGTTTTAGTGTCAAAGTTTAATAAATGTTGGGTAACATTCACCTTATTTCTGTTAATATCTGTTCTCTCCAATACTTAAATTATTTTATATAGAAACAAACACAATTATGTTTTTGTCAATGAATAAAGTAAAAAAAATTAAAAATCACACACATAGGTAAGTACTACCCAATATTTAGTAATATTTAAATACTAGGAAAAATTATTCTATTAAAATTTTTTTAGTGTTGTTGATTTTGATCAAATTTGATGCTTTGGTTTTATTTATTTATATTTATTTGTTACCTTTTATATTGGAGAGCATTTTATTGTCATTTTTGTAAGAGAGATGACAACTGCAATAGTTTTTCGTCTTAAGAGGTAAATAAAAATTAATGTTAGATTTTTACTTAAAATAGTTTGATAATTTTGTACTTTTATTTGGGACCTTTATTTGCTGTCAACCGATCATTCCCATTTGACGATTAAATCTTGCCCAACTTTCAAAGTTTTACAAAGTCTGAAAAAATTCCCCAAAATTCAGGATCATGTCCACATTGGTTTTCAGTGTTTGTGTTATGTAATATATACAAGTATTGTCCTGTTCATGGTTTTCCTAAGATTTAAAAATACTTTGAGCTTTGATTTGGTAAGTTTATGAGGTTAGGATTCATAGCTATCCTTATAGTTCTAACTGATTACATGTCATTACTCAATGATGTATTAAATATAATTACCTATATATAAATAATGGTGTATATATATATTATATATTATATAATATTATATATATATATTATATATTAGTTTCTTCTTATTACAGAAAGTTGAAACTCAATCTACAGAAGAAGAAGACACAACCACAGCCAATGTCTGTCCTAGCACATCACAGGAAATTGGTAAGTTGCAGTAATATCAACTTTATTTAAAATAAAGGATGCACAAATTTTTCATCACCCATCTTCACAATCAACCAAAAAAAAAAAATTTAAATAGGTCTAAACTTGCTTTAGTTGTATCATAAACGCATCCTCAACATAAATCATATTTGATTAAAATTTAGCTTTTAATGACAGTGGTGGTTCATTTTTGTTTTCTGCCAATTATTCTGTAATATCTTTTATATTAATTTGTGATTGATTACACACTCGAGTTTGGGTCATAAATCGTCACATTTCACTATAATTTCAATGAAATTCATAGAGCCAATTTTGAAAAATTATTCTTATTGCAGTTATTTCCAAGTTTCAAGATATAGAAAATATTTTAACAATTTTCTTGGATATGGCTAAAATATACTCACATTCCAAATTTGATTGTAATCGGTTTACACATTTGAACTGTAAAGCACTGTACAGACAACAAATAGATTTCATTCCACAAACCATTCTTGGGATGCGTGGAACCTGGAAATATATATCAGGAAAAACAGGAGGACATTCCTGAAATGCCACCGCAACCACTGGTAGCGAGATGTGAAACTCGACCTATCTCGGCTGTCCGTTTAGACACAGTAGACCACTTTCCAATACATTGCAACAAGAAAGAGGTTGGACGGTGCAAAATGACAAATTGTAAGGGGAGATCACATTTTCGCTGTGAAAAATGTATGGTTTATCTTTGCTTATCCAAAGACCGCAACTGCTTTAAATTGTTTCACATTTCCTAAATCTCCTGTTACAAATTTCTAAAATTATAATTAAACATTTTTTCATAATATTTTTGAAATAAATCCATTTTTGTAAAATTTTCCAATGGTTTATGTTATTTAATCTGTTGTATTCCTTATGCTCCTTGAGTACTTTTGTACATGATCATGTACATGTGGTATTTATATATATATATATATATATATATATATATATATATATATATAAATGAAAAAAAAATCAAATAAATATTTTTTGTCTTATTTAGACCTATTTTGATTGAAATATACGTACAATTTTTTATATTTTTTTTCATAACTTTTAAACTGCTGGGACCGAAAGGGTTTTAATTGTGAAACAGCTGTCACAATATAGGTTGATTTGTGAAATTTTACTTGTGAGTTATTATTTACCTTAATATGGAATTTCATCAAGAACCGACTGTATTTACACTTAATTAATTTTATTTCTTAATTAAATTTGTGTAGTTGTTGTAAAATAGTAATTTCTAACTTGGGCCTAAATGGGATTACATTTTTATTTTTCATTTACTTAAATTATTTCATTCGTCATCTTAGTATTTTGACTCCCTGAATCATTCTACGTTGTCTCCAAGCTGATCACACTACAAACATTTATGTTACGCCAGAAATCATATTCTGTTGAATTGTTATGAGTTGATATTTATACCTACTCAGTTCAATGACCACTGTGACACTGATTATCCGACAAACCCTTTGGTTCATCCCTATTCTACCAATTAATTAAATGATGAATAAAATTTTTTGAACTCTACTACATTATATGTTCCTACAATTTCACCTGTATCAGTTTTACCTAAAACATATGGATTTTCTAATTTATAATTTCTAAAACCTTATTAAGGACCTCTATATAAAAGAAAAAACTATTTAATCTCATTTTTTATTCACAAGGATAGATAATGATTCTTTTTTTTTTTTTTTTTTTAGGAGGGAAAAAATGGAAAAATCTTTATGACTTAGTCCGGGGCTGAATGTGGTGGGCGGCCTCCCTACCCGGTAAAACCACTAAACCCTCCACCCTCTTTTCCTCCCCTGCGGAACCATCTTGCGACATTACTTCACAGAGGGGGAATGTACTACCCTAAGCGGTCATCCACCATCCAATTGACTGGTTCATCGAACACCCTGTCTATAAATCTATGGATTTTATGATCTTAATTGTACTTCTCTTCTGCGTATTAATCCTTGGATAAATAATTCAATTGCCCTCCAATTTTCTTCATTCTCCGTCATAGATAATGATTCTTTACCAGAACTAAGTCATTTATTTCATATTGTATTGGTTTTACATCTTTATCATGTAGTTTTGCTCTGACCCTTGCTTTAATTTTCATATTATTTCTCGCAATTATTATTTTATGATTAAAATTTATATGTACATTTTTTGGAAATTCCACTAAATCTTCATAGAAAATTGGACATTTCTTCTTAAACTTTTTCCACTCATTTTAGTGCGCCTCAAACCAACAAGCAGATTCATCCTTAAAACATTTTTTTATGTAAGTGAGCACAAGCTCCCTGTTACTTTCTTTTAAGTCATCTATAATGTGTAAAGATTCTAAAAATGTTTTAGGATGACTCTGCTTCGGCCCACAGCTCTTCCTAACGCCTAAAATTATTATTTATTTGCCTGCAAGAAACTCACTTCTATCAACCCCACTCATTTGGTTTGAGGGGATTTTCATTTTTCAAATAGATTCACTACAAATAGAGCTAAGGATGGAGTTTGTTATGAATACTAGGTTTTCTCCTATATTCATATTCTACGGGTTCATATAAAATAACATATTTGGTGGCTCAGATTGTTAATATTAATAATTTATTCCTTGTTCCCTTATAGTTGTTACATTTATCAGGAATATTCTTATTCCTATCTGATATTTAATCCTATAAAATATAATTTAAAACATAATCTGTCCTAATCAGATCTTTAAACATTCAAGTCAGAGCAATGGCAAATTATTGAATTTAACACTTTTTTGTATCTATCTGCCACCGAATTACAGGTTTGTTAAATTGGATCTGATTGACTTTATTAGACAGTTGTCTGCTCCATATCTTTTGATGGGAGATTTTAATGCTCTCCACTATACATTGGGATAAAATACTTGTAGCATAACACAGTGTCATTGTTTAATGGACAATTCATATACATATATTTCTACTTATAATTGTCGAACTTAGGACCAGAACTTCTGGTACAGGAGAAGAGATTTAATTTTAAAAAAGGTCAAACCATCAGAAACTAAAATTATTCCAAAATCTATTGCAGATTGTCATAAAATGTGTCATGAACTCAGAATGACGACTTAGTCATTGAAACATCACCTTTTGAAAATAAAGTGTTGAGAAATTTGTATGATCGTTTGAATTTGTAGCTTAGCTAAATTTCCCCATGTATAAAAAAAACAAAACTTTAAATGAAAATTCAAGCATATAAAAATAGTACAAAGATTTTTAATTGTGCCTGATGTGTATTATATTAGTAAATTATTTTTAGTTTCCGAGTTATTTTTGTTTCCTTATAATTCAATATGTAACAAATCCATTTTATATTTATTTTCAGATGTGATGTTTCTGTGTTCAAAATGTGGCAGTAAGTTCACATCATATGATGAGCATTATGAACATGTAAAGCGTTGTTCTTGTTCAAGAAATTCAACCTTACAAATAAACTGCCATAGGAAGAAAAACCTGTCAAAACATACTGAATGTTCTGATCATCCATTGCAGATTAAAAAACACATAAGAGTGAACTCAGGAGAAAAAACATATAAATGCTCTAAATGTGATTATTCTTCTAAGAAGAAATATAATCTTAAGATTCACAAAAGTGTCCATACAGGAAAAAGACCATTTAAATGCACAGAATGTGATTATTCTACTAAAGAAAAAAGTCATCTTAAAAGACACATAACAGTCCATACAGGAGAAAAACCATATAAATGCTCAGAATGTAATTATTCTACTGCAAATAATTCTAATCTTAAGACTCACACAAGAATGCATGCAGGGGAAAAACCACACAAATGTACAGCTTGTGATTATTCTGCTCTAAAACTACCAGATCTTAAAAGGCACTTTAGAGTGCACATAAGAGAAAGACCATATAAATGTACTGAATGTGATTATTCTTTTAAAGAACAAAGTCATCTTAACAGACATATAAAAGGGCATACAGGAGAAAACCCATACAAATGCACAGAATGTGATTATTGTTCTGCAAGCTCAAATGATCTTAAAAGGCACTTAAGAGTGCACACACAAGAAAAACCATATAAATGTACAGAATGTGATTATTCTGCTTCACAACAAGGTAATCTTAGCAGACATATAAAAGGGCATATAAGATAAAACCCACAAGTGCATAGTATGAGAATAGACAGAATGTGGATCACTGAACAGACATCATTCTACCATGTTTTTGGGTAGAGAGTATTTCTGAAAAAAACATTCTATAGAATCTTGTTGAAATATGTTTTTTGAAATTATTATGTGTAAAGATCCAACAAAAACAATTAGTGGAAACAATTCTGAACATGTCAAAAAAAATAATTTTTTTTACTTGTATTTAGCTGTATCCCGGCTGTCAAATTCTATCTTATATATATATCAACTTTCTGAATTATACAGGATAATATTTATTGCCACCTCATTTTCCGTGATATGTTAAGCATTATGTTTAGTCAAGTTCAAACAAATGAATAAATGGATAATGAATCTTCATGTGTACCAATTAAGTTTAATGGAATATATGCCATTGGCATAGCTGTAACAGAATGAACGAAGTTTATCAGAATAATAATAATAAATCAATTTACAGCGTGAAACGGATTGAATTTATGCCCAACTCTTTGCAAAGTTATTTCACAATAAATATGTGTCTATAAAAAGTTTAAAGAAGTTTAGTAATCATAGAACTCTAACAGAACTATGGGAATAATTGTATAATGACTTATATGAGTAGCTAACTTAGCAATAGGACTAAAAAGGCTAATGTAAAAATTAAGTTAACGAAACAAAAATTCTTTTTTTTTAAATATTAATTTAAGTTAAGTAATTATATTGAAATATAAGAATAATTCAAATACATAAGTTAAGAAGATAGATGGTAACAAAAAGTCAAATTTTTTAATTTAAATATTTTAACATAGTAAATAAAGTAATTTTGTAAAAATAAAAGTGCAAATTATTGATCTAATGTGTTGTATAATATATATGTAAATTAGCAAAAATGTAATTTCTAAATTGGTGGAGGGGGTGGAGCTAAAATGTGTATCAGGAACAATAGATAATAAATGGAAGTTTGAAATCAATTTGTAAGTTTTAAATAAGAAGGAACAAACATTTATTGATAAATTGTTTAGAAATTAATTAACAATGGGATTCTAGTGTGAGAAACAATTGGGAACTAATAAACAATATGTCTGTAAACCAGTCGTAAGAGAACTGCAAATCAAGTTTTATAAAACAAAGGAAGAAAGCAAAAACCAAATGAGACCATCTATTTCAAAATCGAACCAGGGGAACCGATTTTATAGAAAATTAGGAAGTTTTAACACTTTTTTAAAATTTTCATTCAGAACAAAAATTTTAAATTACTCTTTGGCCAGATTTCAAGGCCTAAGGCGGAATAGAAAGGATAACCAAAACTGATACCAACTTAATGGGATATTGTAGGAGAGTTATTCAAATAAGAAGATCAATGTAATTCAACAATTAAAAGTGATATAAGGAGAGAATAAAATAATTAATTATACAGAATGACCCAGAAGTACCAAAGTGCATAATTTTAAAACTTAATTCAGCAATAATAATAATCAAAAGCATCAAACTCCATCCGAAATATTTTGTTTACCTATGATTCACAAAAATTTTAAATTACTCTTTGGCCAGATTTCAAGGCCTAAGGCGGAATAGAAAGGATAACCAAAACTGATGCCAACTTAATGGGTTATTGTAGGAGAGTTATTTAAATAAGTAATATTTAGAAGATCAATGTAATTCAACAATTAAAAGTGATATAAGGAGAGAATAAAATAATTAAATGTACGGAATTATCCAGAAGTACCATACTGCATAATTCAGCTATAATAATAATAGTAATCAAATGTACATTCAAATAACAAAATATAAACCAGGTTGACAGGTATATTTTCTCACAGTGGAGGGATGAAGAGAGGCGTCCCCAAAACAAGTTACTTTGGGAAAAATCACAAAGCAACAAAGTCACATAAATGAAATCAAAATTGTATAAATTGATTCTATACTCAGCCTTCAAGAAGTAAAGTCGTATCAAATTATAAAATTAATTTAAATGTAACAATTCATCGATGATTCGATATTACCAACAAAATAAAATATCAATTCAGTGAAGGCCGTTTCCTACATACAGTTATGGAGAGTGAAGAAACCTAAGAGGATAATTCTCTGAGCTGTGAACATCACCAACCTAAGTTTTGGATATAGGGAGTACAACCTCAATAGGAGCAGTTAAACAAGGTATAGGACAATTTTCATTTGAGTAAGGGCAAAATTCAATAAATTATTATACATTTTTCTTGCAGTTGTATAAAATATGGACTAATTTAAACTGTTGAAATGTATGTTTAGACGGTAAGTTGTTTAAGTTTAAAGAACTAAATTTTATAAAAGTTTTTTAAATATTATTATTAAATTTGGGAAATAACATTAAAATAACAAAGTTATAAAACTGATAATAAAATAATTAAGTTTTACAGATGGTTAAATAATTTTGTGCAGGATTAAGATTTGTAAATTATAAAAAAATTATTTTTTATTAAATTAAAATAATTAATGTAAAAAATTTGAGTGTCTTAGCTTGATCACTTATACAAATTTATTCTAAGATTAAAGTTGAATGTAACTACTTTAGAATTATAGGTGCTCTACACAATAATTTTTAAGATAAAAAGGTTCTGCTAATTATTAATCGAATCATGCGCTTAACCAAATCAGACTTTTCGAAAAAATGATTCTGAGAAAGAGATCTTACTAATAATTGAAATAAATAGAGAAACATAAATAAATAAAAATAGTGTTAGGATTAGATACATATTAGAATAAAAATATAATAATTAGGAAAATATTTAAGTAGAAGCTATACATGAAACCCAGAATAGTGACAAGTATTGTGAAAGAAATAAGAAAATGATGAAATGCTTGCCTTGCATGGGCAACCCACTTCGCAAGGCAGGTCAAAGAGATATAAGCAGCGAGTCAATAGAAGGGGGGATCAATCGATCAACTGCGGGAGCGAGCACGTCAGAGGGAACGTTCGAGGCGGAAGCGAGGATCAGCCGTTGAAGCGGTCAGACAAGGGCGCGAAGGTTCTATTGGCGAGTTGGAGCTACCAATAAACTCAAGAGTGTCAAGCTGTAGTAGCGGCTTTACAAATTACAGAAAGGGTGAGCAAATAGACAACTTACCAAAGCTTGTAGTCATCAATATATATATATATATATATATATATATATATATATATATAAAATTCATTTTCTTTAAATAGCTGGAACTATTCTGGGTTCATCTTTTAAATATATGCAATATAGATTTTAATTGTTATCTTAATATTTGAATGGATCAGGGAAACATGTTATATAGTTTAAACTTACATTGTATGCTATAAATGTAAAAGAATATAAAGAAAAGCATTTATTAACTCATAAACTGAACCACTGATTGCAAAGAACCCAATCCTAATAATAGTATCAACTGGTAATTTGGTTTAGTTTTTTAAAAGAAAATTATAAGTGTACTATTTGTATTATAAAAATATTAAAATCATATATAGTTGGGTGTATCCAGCTCAACACGGAAGAGGGGGGGGGCAGCTTTCTGAATTTAACTGATTTTATGAGAGGAAGTATATTCCATAATAGTGTATTCTAGGGAATAGTCGAGGATAATGATTCACTCTTTTTTAAAACCTCAATTATTGGTGGTGGCGCTTCCTGCAACTAGCCTATACCTCATTCCAGATTTAGAACCAGATTGCCTTTCTTCTTCAATATCTTCTAAATTGTAGAAAGTTCCACAAAATGAAGTACTTTCTATCCATTCCTCCAATGAAACAACTCTCATGTTATTGGGATGGAAATTTAGCAATGACAATGCAGGTGATTTTTCAGCAGCAAATCTGATCACTAAAGATGATATGATGGAATCGAAGTAAGGAATTATTAGAGACCTTCTGTAAACCTTATTAAAAAACCACTGTAAAGTTTAGTACTTGTCAATTACCAATATGTAAGGAACATACTTCACCAAGATGTAGCAGATGGGCGTCGAGCTGCCCATATATGAAGAAACCTTTTTATATATTGGAATAACATATGAAATTTATTTTTTTTAAACTTTTTAAATGGATGCCATTATCAATTATAATTTCCTAATTTTTGTACTATTTTTTCTATAGGTTGTGCAACAAAGAAAATTGCATGTCCCCTATAAGAAATTGCATGTCCTATATACCAAAATGCATGCCTATACCACAATTAACAAAATGTTATGAAATATTGCATTCCCCTATTATCAAATAGCATGTTCTCTATACCAAATTATATGTCCCCCTACACCAAACTGCATGTCCCCCATACCAAATTTCTTGTCCGCTATACCAAATTGCAAGCTACCTATATCAAATTGCATGCCCCTATATAAAATTTCATATCCGTCAGTTTTTTCTAATTGTTATGGAATGCTTTAAAGCAGTTTCTATTCTTGTTGAAGCACAAACTGAACCCACACTTTTCACATTTTACAGAGGAATAGCCTTTGCATTTTGGTAGTTTACAACGTAGCCTGTCTTCACTCCAAAGAGGCCAATGGCCTGTATTGTCCAGTCGAACATCTTGTGGAGGTGGTTTCAAACCTGGACCTTTCTTCCTTTTGGCTTGAAGTTGATTTTCTATGGTTGTGTTGGTAGGTCTTCTTCTCTTGGGTGTAGTTTTCTCTCCTATGGAACATAAAGTTACAACTAATTCTTCCCGGAACTTTGTCTATGGCATTATATTCCCATGGACATGACAGTAGAGAAGCCATGCATTCACTATTGACAAATCAACTAGGTGGTAAAAGATGCGAAAGTACCATTTTTACAATCTTGTGTTGAGCTAGTAAACTGTCCAACAAGTCCACATCACCCATAAATTTAACATATTCTTCCACAATCATAGGCCTAGGAACGTCAACTTTGCTACGGTTCTTTTTGTCATAACGCTTGCACTTGCCCACTGGGTTAGTTCCCACAAATGTGGATGCTATGGTCACAATTTTGTTATCGAGCCATTGGATGACTGAAACATCAATACCATCTACTACAGCGACATACTCATAAGATGTTCCTCTGGGTTGTTTTTTTTACAACTTTCCTTCAGGAAACTTAAGACCAGGAAAACGGTTTTTCCTCACAGTTCCCAAGGAGTGGATTTGCTTTTTCTCTAAAAAACAAGTAGAGGTAAAGTAGAGCCTATAATGTTGGTTGTTTGGAATCAACCTAGAAAGCCTAATAATAACATTTGCACATGCGCCTAAATTAGGTTCTTCTGGTAACATTTAGGGATCAATGCTTGAAAAAATTTCAAAATTATATGCGAAACCACTCACGCAAGTTGGAACAAATATTTTAAAACCACATTTGTGGGGTTTCATTGTGTTGTACTGCTTCATTAAATGCCTGATTTTTATGGCACAAACTTGCTCGTTAATAGACAATTGTGGCTCTAGGGTTACAGACTTGAACTTATTTTGTAAATGGTCAATGTCCAGTCGAAGGCTGAAAAGTCTGTCATGACCAGGGTCGTCTCTAGGTTTCATTTTTGAAATATTGTTAAAATGAAGAAACCTAAGAATGTCTTCAAATGTGTTTATGCTCATAGTTTCAACAATAAGTTGATTACCAATAATGGGGCACCAGTATGATCGAGTATTGTTCAACTTTACAACTGACATCATGACTAATATTCCAAGATATTTCCGAAACCTCAAATTATAAGGTTTACTAGGATTTTTCATCATGCTGTACTGAATTGTCTCTTCACAAATAGCCTGAATCAATTCATCACCAAAAAAGTAACGACAAAATTGATAAGGAGATTGAAGGGCTAAAATGTTGTCCGGCAAAGTTGAGCTGCCGGTAAAAGTTGCATCATTTCGACAATCTAAATTCTTGACCATCTACAACGGTTTCAGTGGCAGAGATTTTATTTTAAGCTTAGGTTAGAGATATGCCTAGGGTTAAATTGGCAAAAGCTAGAAGAAGGCTGAGAATCTAGAGATGAAGTATTACTTGACAGGTCTTACAAAATTGGAGTAGACCTACCTTTTGCTAATGATTTTGAATTTGAGGATGGTGATAAATGTGTAGGCTTAGTGGTAATTCTGAGCAATTACTTGGTCAACCCCAAACTTTTTCATATTTTACTACGGTCATAAGGATGTTCTCAGAAAGCAAGAAACATATAATTCAAGGCCCGCAAGGCCGTCCTACAGGTTGCCCAGCGATAAGAAGGTTCAAAGTCCACGCGATAACAGTGGCTTGCGGGAGACGCGCGGAAGGCCAGTTGTGACAGTACCGTTATGGCTAGTGGTTCCTCCGATAATCCTTTTTTATGTGACGGGTGTGAGAACACGTTACTTAGTTTCACGGTTTTAAGTGAAGATCAGGAAAAGTTAACACGTTTTTTGTACGAACACGGAACTTTGCAACGTACCAAAGTGTGTCCAACATGTGGCGGGTCGATGACGTTAAATGAAGAAAAGCACACGTTTAACTGTTGGAATAGAATTGAGTCAGTGAATAGTAGTAAAAAAAAGGTCAAAATTCAGTGTAAAAAATACATGCCGCAGTATAGAAATACGTGGTTTGAGAATCATAATTTGTCACAGCAAACTATTTGTCGTTTTGTTGCCATCTGGGCTTGCTTTACACATCTCACCGTCAACCACACGTACAATTTTGTTGACCCAGACACGGGAGCACACACTCAACATATTGAACGTTCGTGGAGAGAAGTGTGGGGAAACGTTCCGAGGTTCGGCAACACAAAACACCATTTTATTGATGAGGACGTTGAACCCGGCGATTACTGAGGTAATTTCTATTTGTATATAGCATATATTAACTTTCCGGGGCCTAAATTATGTTTTTTTAGTTTCACATACATCTCTACATTATCGTAGTAAAATATGAAAAAGTTTGGGGTTGACCAAGTAATTGCTCAGAATTACCGGCTTAGTCCTATCACTCAAGCTGGTAGATTTTGAACTGATAAAATCAGTTGAAACAATATTTTGAAGTAGACTTACACTTTGAGGCTCAGGTGAACTTGACAATGAAGTTAGACCTAGGCCTAGACCATCAAGTTTGGTAGAAGGCTCACTATCTAACTTTGACTCATCATTAGTGTCTAAATTATATCTTAGCTTAGCACATGAAACACTTTTAAACTGTAAAATTCTATCACTTTCTAAGTCATCTGAACCTAAATCACTACCATCAGGTATCTCAAAGTCTGTAGACAAAAGAGTGACAATTAATTGTTCCTCTGATAAACCATTATGATTTTCAAACAGAAGATTGTTTAATTTATCCATTTTACTTTACATACAGTCTGAAATTATAAAAATAATAATATTTAAGCACTACACTAATAACATAGCTTCACAACACACGTAGTTATAAAAATGTAAACAATACACATAACCTCTAAACGTCAACAGTAAAAATGACAGCTGCAGTTCATGATAATGCAAAAATTGCATCATACAGTTTTATTATTATAGCAAGATATATTTTGATAAAATGATAATTTGTACTATAAAATGTTATTCTTGAATATATTTCTTACCAAAATCAAATATTCAATAAACACAAAAACCCCACTTAAAAGGTTTTATAATTTTTCAAAACCGTCACTTTCATGATATGTTGGTAATAATGGTTAATATTGGTTATCAAATATCAAGATCAAAATACTTTCAGCAGTCAAGGTGAAGGTGGAATGGTGGATACTATACTGCTACATTCTATTGGCAATGTGAGGAACTAAATTCCATAGAGGATTGATTCACATATATGAGACGTCATGAGTTGTAGTACAAATTCTGAAAAAGGCCCATCATATTATACTAATATTTCGGTTTGACTCATTTTTGCATCACCATGCATTTAAGGGTTAGAAAAAAACTATTTGAAGAGGGGGTGAGCATTTTAAATTTGAAAATCTGTTATTTTTTTGCTACAATATATACATTGGCGTCTAATTATATCACAAGATGTAAATAGAATAATAATGGTTAAATTGTGGATTACCACATAGAATTTTTTTATAATATATAATATGACATCCTATTACACTACTTTTGTAAAAATTGCATTGTCTAATTAAACAAATATAAAAAATTAGTTACTAATCTTAATGTAATATTAGGCCTATTGAAAATAGCCTCCAGGAAAATTTTTAGAAAAAAGAAATTTTAGGTTGTTACATTTTAAATTATACTAATATTATTAAGATGAAAAAAAAATCCAATCTTAATTATTTCACAAAAAGAATAAAGTATAGAACTAAGCATGATAAAAATAATAATAATAATGTAAAGTTCTTCATCTTTATTTAAACAATAATTGTTTAAATAATTATGATGGTAATTATTACCATTCATACATCTCACACTCCATTTTGACTGTTCATTGGTTTGAATTGAACAACACTAATCCCATACAGGCATGCACATATGGTAGAAAAAATATCACCTATCTAAATAATAACCACGATCAATGTTGCTTGACTAATTGACTTCGGAGTTCGGTGATCAGTGATCACTGATCAGTTGTAGTAACTAGTAACACTGTTTACCATCATGTAAGCTTAACCCACAAATTCGTCATTGAAATATGTCAATTTCGAAGTGATAAATATTTCTCCTCCTCACAAAAAAATATTACTATTCTTATAAAGAGCGATATGTAGTTAAAAAATAATGAACAAAAAAATTAAAATTGGGACATTGTGTTTGCCATGTAAACTTAACCTACAAATACATCATTGAAATATGTCAATTTCGAAGTGAAAAACATTTTTGCTCACCAAAAAATGTTACTATTTTTATAGAGGTATGTAGTACAAAATAATGAACAAACTAATTAAAATTGAGACATGTGTTTGCCATGTAAACTTAACCTACAAATAACGTCATTGAAATATGTCAATTTTGAAGTGAAAAACATTTTTCCTCGCAAAAAATGTTACTATTCTTATAAACAGAGGTATGTAGTACAAAATTGACGGGAAAAAAAATGTGGGGCTCTATTTATATAGGAAGATTTCTATATACATGTATTATTAATAGTTATGTAAACAGCAGGCCTATTTTCATGTAAATCATAGTTGAATTAATTATGTTAACGTAATAGATTTAAATTTAAAAACATTTGTCATATTCGTTAACACGCATCTTATTTTGTTAATGTAAAATGATATTATAATGTAGAATTCATTTTTGCTGTAAATTGGGTAAATGTACATTGTAGATCCTGTAGTGATTTAGTAGTGAAATTTAATGAAATCGTGTTTTACATACCATATTTTTAAACAATTGGAGAACATATATATTATTCAGAATGTTTCGGGATAAGTGTAACAAATTTTACCAGGTGATTACTTAGGTCAAAACAAGAATAAAAAGTCCTATCAACATAGGCACGGAAAAAGTTCATTATGGACGGAATTACAACAAAAAATATTTTTTTCACTATATTCAGTGTAGTTAATTTTTGTTTTGGGCTTAAGACAGTGATCCATTGTGTTATATTTACCTAATACTTTTACATTAAAAGTGCCACTAATATAATTTATCTATAGAACAAGGACTACTAATTATGGTTTCCAAAAAAAAATAGGTGCTTATAAATGACACTCTAAAGGTAACATTTTTCAAAAAATATATCTGATTTAAACTTTATGCCAAGTTTTTAAAAGGCTCTCAACTGAAAATCTATAGACCAATATAGCTGCAACTTCATCTAAAGTTTTCTTTAGAAACACCCTAAATATATATATACATGTAGGCCTATATATTATATACATTCATGTATATATATATATATATATATACATGTAACTATAATTAGTGGCCTTTGTTCTACAGATAATTCCCTGTCTTTTAAAATAAAAGGAGTAAATATAAGGCAATATGATCACTGAACCCCAAACAACATGTATTTCATCGGTTTCAAAATTTATATATATGTAGGCTAGTTAGAACATTATATTTAGTTTGAAAGAATGATTAATATTGCTTCAGAAGTTTGAAAATTATAAGTAGTTTTAGTTTGAACATCTAGGGACACAATTCTGGGGAGAGTATAACTATAAATAGCAAAATCAACATGGGCTTCCAATTATTGTCAATGATGATTTTCCACTTTTGACGGAAAAAAAGGGATAATCAGTCTGTTGTTATTTGCTGCGACTGATTTACCACTTGTGTTCATGCAATTCTTGAAGAATGTTGTTTGAATTTTTGTTTTCATTGTTTTTAGGAGGCTTATTTATTTTGTGCATAAAGGTAGGAGAAAATGCCCTAGTAAATGACATGCTTATATAGTAAATGATATGCCTTTATATTTTTGAGATGACTTCCAAGCTGCGAACACGTAGGTAGTGTGTTATAGCCTAAATCTAATAATATTGTTTTGTTTCAGAACGTCACCATGGAAAATCTGTTAGAAGATAAATTTAAACAAGAAAATGTGGATATAGAAATAAAGCAAGAAGAAATTTGTTTTGAGTTAATAGAAGTAGGAAATTACTTGATTGATGGCATCAAAGAAGAGAGTGTTTTAAGTAGTGAAAGAAGTGAAGAAAATGACAGAAACAGAGATATTGATGAAATTCAACAAACCAAGTTTATGGAATTCCTCCATGTGAAAGCTGAAGAGGAAGTGGAAGACAACTGGTAAGTGTGATCAGAAACTTCCAGAATAATTTTAGCACACATCTGCTGAATGCTGTCATAGGAAAAGAAAATTCTCAAAGTTTGATTATTTTGTTCCAATATTTTATGAGTAAGTATTCAAAATTTGAGATTAGTTGCCATAAGTAAAAACAGAATATTCAGATTTTTTTCCAATATCAAGTTTAATAATTTTGAACAATTTTTTTCTCAAAATGTAGCCTCTAAAGTCCCAATCAAAACACTTTGTTATTAATCTCTCTCATCTTTTATATCAATTCCCTCTTTACCAACTCTTGTTCTACTCTAACCCTCACGTTATTAGAATATTAGAGGACTAGGAGTTTCTATTTTGTGCAGTTTTCTTTTAATATGATGACCACAAGGTATTATGTGAAAATGAAAAAAAAAAAATCTGTGAGGGGGGAATAGTAAACAATTATCAAAAATATTGTAGTATTCATGTTTTTTATTGCATGTACATTGATTGTATTAATTATATACTGTACCCATGTGTGTGTTTCTAGGACTGAACCTATTGAATGTGAATTGGACCCTTTGGCTTTGTGCCTTGCTGTAAGTACTTTATTTAGTTTTATTTATCTTAAAAAATAAATGATATAAAAACACTGCACTGCACTTTCTTACTCAACTATGCCCCAAACTACATAAAACCAACCAAAACCAGTTTTGTTATCAAAAAAGGAATTTTGGTAATGGTCTGTCAAACAGTGAAAATGAACCATGGAAAAGTTAGCTTTGAAAAAATATTTGTACAGAGCAAACTTGTTTTGTTTATGCTATAAACACATTCTCTGATTAAATCATATTTGATTGTAATTGAGCTTTCAATCAAATACATTAAGGTTAATTTTTGTTTCTTGCCAATTATTCCAGAATTGTATTATAAATTTACTTGCTATTTTGCACATTAATTTGAGTCATTAATATTCACATTTCATTGAAATTGGAACGAAATTGGTAGAGTTGATTTTAAGAAATTACATATTTTATAACAGCCCATGGTCGATTTTTAATTTATATTTTAAGAGTAACCTAAACCATTGTTTTTAGAGAGATAGGGAGCAATATGTATTGTTTGGATCTGTAGACCCTCATCAGCTCACTTATGGTGAGTATGGGTTTAGAAATCCTGAGAGACTTTAGCTGGATCTACACCTTTCTTCATGTAGATCCCTTTCTTTCATCTTTCTTATAAAGTCTCTCTTCACCAACTCTTGTTCTTTTCCGACCCTGATGCTATAAAAGTATTTGAGGACTAGAAGTCTTTATTTTTTTATAAGGTGATGATGACACAGGTTTTTGGCCTTTAACCTGTTGAAGAGTAACCAATTTTGATCCCATAGGAGTACGTACATCTGAAGACTATGTTCCCTTGAGGGGATAGACGTGCCTGTTTGCCCAAAACATTGTTGTCACTATTAACACAAAACATGTGTTGTATTATGTAGTCCTACATTTCTATGCATTCTATTGTCTAATATGGGAACTATTTGAAAGTTACGTATAATTAACACTTGGATGTGCTGGCTTCTAGCAGCTAACAGAGCCATGAAACGTCAGGCATTTCAGACATTCCTGGATTATTGAATTTTTTCTCCCTTATTTACCTCGTTCAACCTTTTGGATAATAATCTTTTTCAATATGAATTTTCAAACTTGATTAAAAAATTCCCTCAAATTAAAAATATAAACATTTTTCTCAGGCATAAAATCTGCACCACCCTCCTGCTGGTCTGGATACTGGACAGTCTGATCTCTCAAGCACCACAAGTTTCTAATAACGATGTGGTTAGTCTTTGGCTCTGGATAGTTTGGCTAAAGCCCACGCTGCAGGTCAAACCTATTACAATTCCCAATGACAACATAACCCATTCAAAATATGCGACTGGGTTATGTGTCGTGAGCATTATCTAGGCCAAGGCACCATGAGGATCAACGCCAATCTTTTACCATTATATTCAAAACTCATGGTTATTGGTACCTTCACAACACCCGTTACAGTTGCGCTGATCGACCTGGTCTCAAGATGTGAGGTTCGCAGCGTCCACATTTCCTATTTTTTAAGCCATCTAAATAGATTCAGCCCTTTTCCCCCTTTTCTTTATTTTCCCACCCTTCAATTCTAGCTTCAGCCTTCGACTGCCACTGGATCCACTCGGTTGTAGTGATAATCAATTTTAAGCCTATTTTCTCTAATTTTTCTTCTTCATACCATGTCATTTTAAATCACTTCAAAAACATTTATCACTTATTTCCTTTATCCTCCTCCTTTACCCCCATTACTGATTTCCGCATCACCCTTGGACTCAATAGGGTTAAGGTGCGACCTCTGAGGCGCTGGGAGTTGCTGGGTCAGTTTGAGTTTCTTCCTAACCACCTACACCACATTTCCTTTATTTCTTCAGTCTCGAACTCAGCACATTCTGTATAACTTGTCAGTTTTACTTTGACATAACCTGGTATTATAGCCTATATTTTTTTTCTGGGAAATAGTTCATTTAAAAAATTTTTTTTTCTTATTCTGTTTACCTACATTTGGGGGGGGGGATAACCGCCCGCCGGGTTTGCTTTCAAGCTCAACCTTTATGCAATGGACTTCTAATTCTGATGCATCGTGTCAATTCAAGCCACCTCAAAAAAAATCCTCTCAAACCTACCTGTTTTCATGTCCTTTTGTCACCAGACACAAATACCGCTCTTACCATTCTTAAGGATGTAATCCTTAAATAGATGCTTTTGGAACCAGGAATGGTAATGTTTGAAAGAAGAGATCTAGATAATTTCGATTTACCTGTAATTTATTTAACTTTTTTTAAATTTTTTTAATTAATTTATTATTTTTTTATTTAGCGATTCTGAGTCTTAAGGTAACCATTTACAGTACATAAAAGTAAACATATAACATAGATTAGTAGTTTTTTTTATAAAAAAGAACAATCTGCAAGGTAACAATTGACACTTCATATATAGCTAGTGATTTACAATATTTATACGCCCTTAAGAAATGATTTAGATAATTTTAATCAAACCTCTCCCCATACAATTAATTTACAAAGTAAGTTTAAAAAAAAAAATAGAAAAGGACATTTCATTAAAGTATGTAATGTTACAAAGAATTTAATTTTTAAATTATTATATATGTATTAAAATTAACTAAATTTAATTAATTAATCACACATATGTATATACATAAAATATATAAGTTGGCCAAATGTAAAAAAAAATTTCTTTTTAAATATATATTTTAACAAAGGAAAATATTAATTATTTATTGACGTCAATTTAGAATTTAGAAAATTAACCCCTTTGGGGTCGTAAGATCGAAAGGTGCATGCTTATCCCATCCATTAGAATTTTATTTTTTTGTTTTGCATTTTATATAAAAAAAAAATCATGTTTGGTTCAACAAAATTATCCAAAACATTATTTCACAAATTCACTTCAAGTTTTTTGACTAATTGAAATTCACAGGGACCTTAATTTTTACAGCCTGCTTGAACCAGCTCCATATAGCTGTAGAAAATACATGTAGCAATTAAACAATGAACAGACATTTCTTGACAGGTTTAAACATTTCTGTTGTAGATTCATGAGCAACATATTTCTCTGTAACTAAGTTTTATAAAAATGCAATTTCTTTGAAGACAAAATGTTATATATATTCAAATAAATTACTGAATCACTTTACTTTATAAAAGATAGAAACAAAAAGGAAGCTTTTCGTTTTAAAAGATTGTTTGAATTTAAGCTGGTACAATTTACAGACAATTCAAAAATGAGTTGTAATTAAATTTAATCATTTATTAATTGGTGATTTGATTTTATAATAACTAAAATTTAAAAAAAAGCTATTGTTTTATTCTTTCAAAAGATTATATAAATTTATACTCTAAAAAAGAATTTACAGATAACCTAAGGTTTGATTATAATTGAAAACAGATTTCAAAATTTTAGATTTATAAAATAGAATACATATTTTAAGATGGTTAACTTAATAAGGTTTAAACTGAAAATTTTGGTTTACCTGGTTTAGCGGAGTCGAAAACTTGTAAAGCTCAGATGAGATTGATTGCAATGAACGAGATTGACTTCATTAAAACTTAACATGATTTACTTTTTAAATTTAGAAACAACAAGAAAGACGGCCATTTCAGTGTTTGAAATGAGTTTTTTTTTGCACGCCTTTAGTTAAAATTTTGACTCATGTTGAAAGTAAAACTATTTTTTTAATTTTGATAAGTTACGATGTGCATTCTAAAACTAAACTCAGATAACTGTCCCGTTATCTCTAGAACAGAGACTACCTCAAGGACATCGCCTCGGGCAAGTCCACAGTCGAATCATGTGAGGCTGTTTTCAGACCAGTCCACCAGATTGTAGCAGCTCACGGCCGCTCTTTAAAAATTTATTATTACGAAAACCTGTGCCGATGGATTTAAAGATGTGAGGTCGGCACACCACATTACCTCACTTACCCTAACCTTTCCTCTTAATTCTTGCATTTAAACCCCTGCTCTCCTACAAACATCGTACTCATTACTTATCATTTTTATTTCACCTGTATCCTATTTCACCAATCTTGGTCTTTATTTACCTTTAGTTCTAATAGTTAATTAGACATAATGTACAGTAACATAGTTACACCGCAAGCTTAGTTATGTAATCATCTTTTCAATATCGTTTCAACAAACAAAAAAACACACAAATTATTCCTACCCTATCCTCACTTACTTGGTTATAAAATTGTTATTTTTATTCAAATGTATATTTTGGTTTTAAAGTTTGCATAAATAGCAGGTTACTATCATTCTCCTTCTTGGTTTCTGTGACAATATGAATGCTCAGTCCTATTTCTGCAATTAGGGTGTGGTCGTTTTCTTTTTTCTTTGTTCAAACATACAATTTTAAAATAAAATAAGATCTTTTTATATTTTTCGCACGAGTCTCCTCCCTTTGAAAATTGCAATTTTCTTCCAGCCTACATCCCTCGTCTTTTGTCCTATTTTACACCTTTTTACCCTTAATTAAACCCCATCCTAAATTTCTATTATTTTCTCAAATAAGTAGGGGTTGGTTCACTTGAGGATTGGATTGGCCAATATCCAGCACTTGATCATGTGACATAAGCCACTGCTAGGTGCGTAACCTAACCTAACTATAATATCTATCTTGTCCTGTTCCCTCCCAACACCACCCAGGGGGCAGCATTTCAGTTGTCACGATGTCCTTCCCCATCGAAAATGGGTCCACCAATTGAAAAGTGTGTAAACCTATATGACCTTTGGTAAACGTATTGCTACGGACTTCTGTACCCTATACCTTATGGGTGTATTACTTAATAACTCTTTGTTGAGTTTGGGCCACTTTGTACGCAGGAAAGACCAAGAAGTCGGAGATTGTTCTCATCAACTTACTAAATGAATTTACTAAAATTCTTTGAATTTTATCTCTTTGCTCACTAAATTTACAATTTGAATTAAACACACTCTCTCTCTCTCTCTCTCTCTCTCTGGGGAAGTGCATTTTGGATGAAATCGGCTCCTGAATTCTGATAATAACTTTGATTTATTTTAAATGATGTCAAAAGCATCAAAGCAGTTTCATTTGATGTAGCATTTATAGCTGTAATTGTAGTGTAATAAAAATTATAAGGCGTTAAAACTCTGCTATTCATTTTGAAACACCCAATATATATACATAATGGTATATATATTAGTTTCTTCTTTTTACAGAAAGTTGAAACTCAATCTACAGAAGAAGAAGACACAACCACAGCTGATGTCTGTCCTAGCACCTCACAGGAAATTGGTAAGTTGCAGTAATATCAACTTTATTTAAAATAAAGGATGCACAAATTTTTCAGCACCCATCTTCACAATCAACCAAAAAAAAAAAAAAAAATTGAAATAGGTCTAAACTTGCTTTAGTTGTATCATAAACGCATCCTCAACATAAATCATATTTGATTAAAATTTAGCTTTTAATGACTGTGGTGGTTCATTTTTGTTTTCTGCCAATTATTCCGTAACATCTTTTATATTTGTGATTGATTACACACTCGAGTTTGGGTCATAAATCGTCACATTTCACTATAATTCCAATGAATTTCATAGAGCCGATTTTGAAAAATTATTCTTATTGCAGTTACTTCCAAGTTTCAAGATATAGTGAAAAATTTAACCCTAGGGGCGGCATGGTTAATTTTCTTGACAATTCTTCGTTTGTTTAAAAATTAATAAAAAATATTATTTTTATACAAAACCAAACTTACAAGACATCATTTTTCTCAGAAAGATGCATAGAATTCATCTATGAAATAAAAAAAATATTTTTTTTGTAACGGTTTTTGAGTAAGTATGTTACATGTCAAAAAATGATGTTATCATTTTTCAGAAAAACCTGTATCATCCAAAATCAATAGCGTACTGTCTTTTTCTAAGATATACACAATTTTTGTGTATTATATGTCAATATATTTAGGAGAAAAAAAAAAAATTTGTTACATTTTCAAAATTTAATAAATTAGTTTACGAAAAAGGGGGCATTGTTCATTTTATTTTTAACAATTTACCAAAAATAGTAATACATATTTTATACAAAAGTTCTATATATCATTATGTTCAGAAAGGTGCATAAAATCTAGGTGTGTAGTGAAAAAATAAAAGTTAGATGTATCACATTTGGAGTTTTTTGGTCAAATACCAAAAAAACGAAGAGTAAAAAGAGAATAATTTCACAGAAATCGTTAATTACACCATACAAATAGATTTTTTGGATTTTTTTCAACGATTACTAAAGATTTTTAATATATTTGTGAATATATTAAGGGGGGGGAAATTTGTTACATTTTCAAAATAAAAATAACGATTTCCCCTAAAAAGTGATACTCTGACGGTTGAGGTTAGGTTGGACACCTCGACAATTTCTTCGCAACCATTGCTTATATATCTTTCAGCAATGTGTTACAGGTTTGGTGGTTGCAAGCTCAGCTGTTTCTTTTACATCTTGTACCAACTATGGTTTATTCTTTGGTAAATTATAAATAATCTTTGGTCAACCTGGTTATATTTTGTTTCTGTTAAAGACATATACTGTGTTCGAGGCTGCTTAGGCACATCATAGTACGTCCCACGCTCTCCTACCCTAATTATTTTGTTTGACTTTCTACCTCTACAATTATTACCAAAATGACCGTATTTTCCACATTCCTAACATTTTGTCACCCGAAACTGAACTCTTTGTTGTCTATCCTGACTACATGTGTCTCTATAACCATCCTTTCCGCTTCTGTGTTCCCCATCCCTGTCACACTGTCATCTCCATGGCACTATTATCTATTCAATGTCTCTCACAACTATCCCCTCTTCTCTCATGGTACCAATTGTCCCTACTATCCTATAGAGGTCTGAATTTTATCAAATCATCTCTCATCATCATTACCTTGTTAATTATTTTCCATACCATCAATTTGACTCTCAGACACATTAAAAGAGCAATTATCCCTAAACATTCATGCATGTGGTAATTTGCCCTATTATAAGCCTGAATATTAGCTTCCAACATCACTATAGTCCAATTTACCAAATTTGCTATTTGTTGTAGAGAGGCCATTTAATATGTAGCCATAAAGTTTCTGTTAGAACATATTGTCATGCATTAGAAGTTCAATGTCAGTCTGATATTTGATGACAGACACCCTGGGCAATTGAAACCTGTTATTCAATTGTGATAATATCTCTTTTTCCTGCAGTAGCGCAAAAACTGTGAAAGAAGTTTCTTAATTTCCACCCTAGACATATTCTCGTACTTCCTTACATAATCTTCATGAAAAGTTAATGTCACATCGTCTAAGTATACAACCTTTTTTTCATCAGACCAGCTATTCACCAATGCAGCTCACTCAAACAGAGTTTTATGGCTCAAAATATCATCACCTGATGTACCATGAAATTCACCAGAATCAAAAAATGGTAGTCATTAATAATTCATGCTGAACATTTTTGGTCAAATTGAGTTTCCCAATGTCTCCACTAATCAAATATTGTTCTCTTCAATCCTTGTACAAAACTCTACGTTTAGTTTCCGGAAAGATACTTGCTTTGTGTCTTGCATTGCCTGTTTTTCCACTAATTTTGATAAAAGGGTCACTAAAGTTCATACTCGAATCCATCCTAAATTTAATCAATCTCAAATTCGACCACAAAAATTCCAATCTGCCTGTTCTACAATTTGTATATTTGTCTCGTAAAATTTTAATAACTTCTTTCTTTTTTAAAGCTTAAATATCTTCTACCGTAATTCATTGGTGTAACCGATTTAAAGTTACTGTTTCATGCAAAACAATCTATGCATGATGTAATATTATATTTGGTATATTGTTAGTTGTAAACAAACAATGAAAAGCTTTTGATTTAACCTCTGTTCATATGTGTCCCAGTTATGCGATCCACCAGGAACATACACAACTTCAATTAAATCTTTATAAGCTTATTTCAGAGAAAACATAAAAGTTCTAGGAAATAATAAATTGCCAAGTTCATATCTCTTTTCATTAGCATTAAAAACAAATATTGTATGTCATGAAGGAATGTAATAATCAATATCATAATACAAAATTATTTGTTGCTAAATTAAACTTCAAATTTACCACAAATAAAAAAATTGTAAAAATATTGTTATGTAATTGAAGCACCTTCCAATGCCAAACTACAATTGTATAAATCCATACAAATCTGAAACAAACTATAAATGAATTCTCAGAATCTATCCATATGAAACGCTTATTATTAACGCTTTCCTTTTGCCTTTAAAATAATATAAAAAATACATACTGGAAAACCTATAGATAATTTCTCCAGACACAAACAAAAACTATTTAAAACAACTGAACTAACTGTTTTAAGTAACAACTCAAAACATGAATTACAAAACCAATTTCTCCTCACAAAGTAACAAATTTCATGGTCAAATCTAAAATCATACATTAGGAATCCATTCTTTTTTACAGACTAAATTTTTAGTAAGAACTAAAAACACAGCCGATGCACCATTTGTTGTAAAATTGGCCATTTGGAGTTCATTAAATAACAATAATTGATGGTTTAGGTAACTACAGGCGGGCCTCGTTATTCCGCACGCACGGTACTCTGAACGCTGCGCTACTCTGAACGGCCTTCAGTTGTCATTTCTTAGAATTCCCATGTCACAACAACGGAAACGTAAACAAAGTAAAGGATGTAGTTGAGATGAGTCACTAGTCAGGTCATTTCACTGTTAGTACAAAGTTATTTGGAGAAATGGTTTTAACATACAGTACACAGTTTATTGTGTGACACGTATTGTACTACTTTATTATGTACTGTATTGTAGTTTTTACATTTATTGTACAGTAATAAATTTTGTTTTAGATTATTTCTGGCGTTTTGTTGCATTTCCTCAGTAATCCGAACTTTTTGATAGTCCGAACTTTTTGATAGTCCGAACGCCTCGAGCAAACAAATATTCGGATTATCGAGTTTTGCCTGTATATATTTTAATATAATCATTCCAATATCTATTTAATACAGTTTATTAGTTTTTTTAATGTAATTGTTGATTCAATCACACAAATTTAATTATAATTGTTTTATTTCTTATCTTTAGTCTAGAACAAAAAGAATGTTGCAACCAGAAATTAATTAAAATCAATCAAACCCTCTTCATATAGGTAGATCTATTTTAAGTCAATATAAGACACAAAATACACATGAAGCTTGCTCACTTCTGTTGCTGGACCTCAACCGTGATCCTTCATAGTCCTTGTTCTCTTGCAGAACCCAACAGCTCGAAAGACCAGAAAGTAAGATATGGGAGATTTCAACCTCCTTGATATCCTATCCAGACTCAAGTAAGACAAGAACAATTTTATTCAAAACATTATATACAAGTAAAATCCTTTTCGAAACTAAGTACAAACATTTCAGTATAAAAAAACATCACAATATACACCAATAGTTATTTGTGCAACTAGTGAGCAAAGTGGCACTTTTTTAAACGAGAGAAAAATGGCTTGCCGAGTGCGTCAATTTTATCGAGTTTAAAAAAGACACTTTGCTCACGAATTGCACATTATACTTTGTCTACAGTTGTTATTTTGTGACAAATAAAAAACATACTTCAGCAGTAACAGAATTTAATAAAACATTAATTTAATACAATAGTGTTCAAACAAACAATCAATTACAATTCGATCTTTAATAACCGCATTTTTGAAATATTAGGCCTCGGCAATAATATTTCGTACAACGTTGTTGGCTTTTTCCGCTAATTTAGGCGGGGTATTTGACAGGTTTTCATCCTCTGAACTGTCCATATTTAAAACTAACTACACAAAATATAGCAGTAGTGCTAAACAACACATCAACACTGAGTAGAAGTTCTCACATCAAAACTGAGGTTATTTATGAATATTACAAATAACTTAGGTGTATTGTTGAGGAAACGGGATTGCCAACTTCAAAACTCGGCAAACGAAAAATACTCTCTGTGTACATACACTGTCAATCATCTTCATGACTAATTACTTCCTTTTTTAACTTTAAAACATTGTTTTGTTGTTTATTTATGTTATTTTACATGTAAGAATTAATCTAACCTACATACGGGACATTTCCTGTATATTATAAATCAATTCAAATAAAATAAACCTAAATTTTGTTTTGTTCAGTTGCCATTCGAAGTGAGCAAAGTAGTGTGCAAAGTAGTGGGCAAAATGAAACTGTTGAGAAATCAGCTGTTTTGCAAACTAATTTAAATGAACAAAATGCCACTTTGTCAACAACTGTAGACAGAATCATTTTTGTATACAATATAACAAAGACAAAAATTACAAATTAAATCATCATTATCATCCTTCAATTGAACAGTACACATTAATATTGGTTATTTCAACTCATTATTCTTTAAGTATGAAAATGACATCAAAATCATTAATTGTCATTTTAAAACATCATCAAAACATATATTTATTATTACAAATCATGAAGAGAAATAATGTATTTTATATTTCTCAAATTAATTTTTTTAAGTTTAGATATTATCATTTATTTTCTTTATTCCAAAACATATCATTATTTTATTAAAAACACCTTTATACAACATTAATCCTTCAAGTGGCAATGTTAAAGGTTTTGTTTTCTTAAAAAATTCATAAAAAATAATAATTTTATGCAAAACCTAACTTGTAGGATATGAATTTTTCTCAGAAAGATGTGTAGAAATAATCTATGTAAATAATAATAATAATAATAATAATAAAAATAAAATAAAATAAAAAAATTATGTCAAACGGTTTTGGAGTAAGTATGTTAGGTGTCAAAAAATGAAGTTAACATTTTAAAGAAAAACCTGTATCATCCAAAAACCACCTTTTTTCAAAATATACAAAAGTTTTGTATAACATTTGTGAATATATTTAGAAGGAAAAAAATGAATTTGTTACATTTTCAAAAAACAAAATTGTTTTACGAAAAAAGGGAAAAACTTAGGCTTCATTTGAAAAAATCACCAAAAATAGTAATATTATGCAAAACACAACTACAAATTATCGTTTCCTTCAGAAAGGTGCATAGAATTTAGTTGTGTAGTGGAAAAAAAAATTTAATGTAATACTTTTACATTTGGAGTTACAAAAAATCAGGAATCAAATATCAGCGTCGTAGCGGAAGGCAAAATTCCATTATACTCTTCATTTCCTATTCAAAAAATTGTTTTTAATTTTTATAATACATAAAAAGTTTTGTAATATAGTTGTGAATAGAATTTGGTAAAAAAAAAGAAAAAAATCTAAAATTTACATTAGGAAAATATTTTTTTATGTAAAAAGTCAAAAATCGCTAAAAAGCTTGGTTAGGTTTTAGCTGAAACCTTATTTTAGAATATTTGTAGGATCCAAAATACAATTACATACTTCTAACATGTGTAAATGATAATATAAAAGCAAATATAAGGTAAAATAAAATAGATTTAGTGTACTTACGTTTTGTATGACATTCAGTTTTTTGTGAAACACAAACACTTTTTCTGAAACATTGAGGACTAGGTTATAGAGCCATATGGAATCACTTTGTAAATTTTACATTAACTCAACAAAAATATACTAATAACAGACTATTATATCTTGTATGAACAAATTATAATAAATAAATTACTCTACACAACACAATATTTCATAAGAAAACATTTGTGAAACGTGGCTTTAGGTTAGGCTACAAGGTAAGGCAGGAACTCTTCGATTTTAACGAACACGGCTTGAAAAATGGCGTCTGAAACACATGAAAACTTAGCTCTACTTTGTTTTATAGATCAGTGGGTTGTAGCAATGAATAGATCAGAATTTCGTCTTTCCAATGGTATGGACATCTGTCTTAAAAAATACGAACTACACTGAGTTATTCAATCTGTGATAGAGTTATCTACATTTCTTTTTTTTTTTGTCACGACTTCGAAGAATATATATATCTCAAAAAGTACTTCAGTTAGAAAATTTTTGAATACGTAGATCGAAAGAAGAAGAAAACATCTATAAGATATTGTGAACTTACGGTATTTGGCAAAGTATTAACATTTGAAAAAAATATATAAAACGGGAATAGTATTTCGTCAAATTTTATCATGCCGTATCCTGCCGTAAAATAGAGCAACTTCATCGATTTTTTTTATAATTCTAATTTTGCTTTTGGCACATTATGTTGAATGAATGTGGAAGCTTGGAAGATAAACATTCAAACAGTGTAGGATTTCTTACGATTGCATTTGTTTTACTAGGCTAAACGATTAATTAAATAAAAAGTAAGATTTTAGACGAATAAAGTGTACAAAATTCTTGGTTTGGTTTTGAATTTATAGATTTAAAACTATAACAGATAGAATAATTTGGAAAGCACAGTTAGAAAGAAGAAGATAAATACTATAAAATAGTATCACTCTAAAGTTGTTAGACAATTATACCGGTTTGTGAAAATTAGACAATAGGATGCCATAGTTTGAAGGTCAGTGTGACGTGTAACTTTACGTGTTCTCGATGCGTGCGAACTTTACCAATTTATTAAATAAAATTGTTAACATTTATGAACTTTTGGGTAATGGTAATAATCTATGGAAAACTATCTTTAAATTAGTATAAAAATTATTGCCGTAGGATGATGTATATTAGGGTCATTGTTGAATTGCAAAAAAGTGATTTCTTGTCACATAAACACTAGAATGACAGCGGGATACCACACACAGAGGGTTAAAGTAGTTCAAACATTACATAATCATCTATTACAATTTGAAATAAACTGAACATCTCTACTATTAAAAAAAAAACCAATAATCAATAGCATTCATACAAATTGATGTTTCAATAAAAAAAACCTATTCCCATACCCTAAGTATCATAATTAAAATGAATATTCTACAGTAGGGCCCCGATTATCCGAGCCCAGACTAACCGAGGTTCCGGTTTAATCAAGTGTTTGTACACTGTACAGTATCGTAGCGAGCGAGCGGAGTGGGGTGACTGCTGTTACTGTGCTGCAAAGAAGCGAGCCAGTTCAGTAAAGCAGAAAACTTTGATGAACTTTTTCAAGGGGTAGGCTTAGTTTTAAAATTCAATTTTCGTTGGTAAAGTACCAGTACAAAACAATTTTCAATACTGTAGCTCTTTTTAAGTGTATTTTCATATTCACCATTGACCTTGATTTAGATTTGTAGGCTAGAATTTTGATTTACAAAAACTGTATTTTTATTTGCTGTTCAGTACAGCATATTTCTGTATTTTTATATTATGAACGTAATATTTAGTACAATGCAGTACTGTGGGATTCGTAATAAAGTGAACCCATATTTTAATTCAATTTACATCTTTATTTTATTTTATTATAATTTTTTTTAATGAAAATATTTATTTCACAAACAAAAACAACAGTACACTTCAATAATACATATAAAACTTAAAAAATAAACTTCAGTAATAATAACATAAAAAAGAAAAAAACTATAATTACTTACACAACAACAGTTAATTGTAATGTTTGTAAAATAAATTAAGCACCCCAGAGGCAATGCCTGTGTTGGGGTTGCTATCAGATCAAAAAACAAACAGAAAGAGTCATGAGCTGACCAGCTGTGCATCAATATAAAATAAAAAGAAATAATATAATCTACTTTTATTGAAATAATAATAACAACCCAAGCCAAAATAAATAAATAAATAAAAATGTCATATATATATATATATATACATATCTATACCTACATATAAGAGAATATTAAAAATAACGGTAAATTGTACACATCAATCAATTTTCTGGTTTCAAGATATGATCTTCAACGGTACCTTTTCCTGTGTTTTTCAATTGGCGAGCCAAGTCATCAAGGGGTTCTTTTACCCACGTTGACAGCGCCAATTTTTTAACCGGTATGTTGAGAATAAGTTGATATCACCTAATGGAAGCTTTAGGCTTTCACTTTGATCAGCCTAGATGATATAACTGATTGTCCAAATAATTAACCCTAATTATTCTGACGAAAAAAACGTTTTACAACTTCCAGTAATTTCTTTATTATTAATTTTTTTCTTTCTTTTTTTTTAATAATAAGCTCAGTTTGAGAACACAAGAATTTACCTTTACTTTTAATTGATCCTAGAGTAGTGAGTACACTGAAATTACCCTTGTAAATTTATTTATCTGTGCTTGATATATTTTATAAATGAACACTGTGATAATGCTTAAGCTATAATGGACTAAAAGAATGGGATATTCTAATACTGTACTAGGTAAGTTTTCAAATAAAAGATTTTTATAATTTTAAAATAACAAGTAATTATTTATTGAACTCAAACAAAATAAAATATCTTTTTTGGTTGGACTTCTCCCAACACCTACAAATTATGATATTCAAAACAATTTCTTTAAAACCATAAGGCCCGAACAAATACTGATTTTACTTTAATTTATTCTGATATTCTTAAATTCTTAATTATTAGAATTTTACTTTTTATTTAAATTATTTGAAGTTATTATGAAGTTTATTACAATTTATTTTAAATTTAAAATGATTTTAATTAATTAATTTTAATAAAAGACTATACTTAATTTAACATCCTATCTAAACCCAGTATGATAATAAATTTAAATCAATTTAATCAGGCAAATTTTTACTTGGGACTACGTATAACGCTTTTTACCGACCTTTTAACACTTGACTTTGCTGTCGCTACTGTTTTGATGACGTCAGCAGTTGTAGCAGGTAGACGGCTAATTTTACTCTCTGGAGAGATGTCTGGAGCCTGATGTCGTTCCCTTTGTCGTGTTGGCAGGTGTGGTGTTGCTGAGTACCAATGCTGTCTGTTGATTTACAGATGTCGGATGCTGCAATTAAAGTTGTCCTCTAATGATGATTAAAGATGATTTGTGAATTTCCCGGGAAGGTTCGTTCCTTTCCCTGTTGTTTAGAAGCTCATGTTATTGAAGATCGCCAGTTGAAATCCAGAAATCCAGAATGAAGTTGATTTGCTACTTTAAAATAAAATATGTTGAAATATTTACGCTGACATTTTTACTAACATTTTTCTAAGTTTAGTTTCAGTGTTAGAACATTTTACTGTTTAAAATTAATTCTGGAGCTGAGCAGCGTAAAGACTACCCGTCGATATTTTCATGAAGAAAAAAAAACTCCCTTGAAGCGGTGGGTTATATACCCCTGTTTGAAACTAAATTCATTGCCAACCTTACTTGCTAGACACTATGAATTTTCTTCGTTAGAAATCTCATCTTTCCGGAATTTTCCGACTAGTTATTTTTCCTTGTTTACTTTTTAATTTAGATTTTTTGAAATTTTTTATACTCTTAATTTGTAATAAGTTCAATTGTTTTCACCGTGTTACCTCATTTCTGCAGTTGGTAGCGTAGTCGGCTGATCTCTGATTTGTCCGCCCTCTTTCTCTATTGTCTTCCTTGTTCTTCGCTGTAACTTCTCGCATCGTCGTCTGATTTTCCTGTGAGTCAACTTTCCTGGATGTACACGTTTTCTTCTATCCTGTCGATTTTGAGTGGTTGTCTTACTCTTTTGCGTTCGCGAGTTTTTCACGAGTTCGCTTTTCACGTCTCGTTTCCCGGAAAAAGTCTGTGGATTTTAGTTTTTTCGGATTTTCCTTTGACACTTTCTAGTCCTGTTAAAGTTAACACACTGGCCAAAATTTCTTGAATTTTGCTTGGTTTTTGCGTTAGGGATTTCTACGGTTTTTCACTTTTCTTTTGGCTATTTAATTTCCCGAAATTTATTAATCATACTGAGTGTTTCTTACATTTCTAATAAGATAATAACCTTACTCTATATTACCATGTATTTAAAAATGTGAATTTAACGTTTTAAATTACTTTAAAGGTGTGAATTTTATCACCCTTTCATTTCAATTGTTTTTCAAAATTTTATTTTATTTTATAATAAAACTTTTCACTCTTTATAACTTCTTTTACTTGGATTTTCCAAAACTTTATTTTTTCTATACTTTATTAAAGTCTAAACTTTAATATTTTAACTAACTTTTTAAATATGCAATTTTTGCATATATCTTATTTGACGTTTATTTTAGGCCTTTCTTTGTAGGACCTAAAAACCTTTTTCTTTTTTCTTTACAAGTAAATTTGAATTTTCCCCTTAACTTTGATCTTCGCTTACGTAAGAACTAATTTATATTGTGCATTTGGAATATTACAGTCCTCACTTGCGTGTTTAGTGCAATATGTTTTCCTGAACAAAACCCAAATACACAATATTCCCGGATTCTGTTATCCCCTATGAAATCAGATTGAAAACGTTTAAGTTAGTTTTCCAGAATGTACATGCATAGGTACAGGGTCCCCTTGACAATAGATAACGCTGGTTCACATTAACCTGTCTTGTAACCTACAACGTTTCAAAACCACTGCTAGCCTAGAAAAATCAAATTTTGCAAAATTAATTGCAAATCCCAAAGTTCCAGGAATTACAACGGGTTTTTATCGTTGAAGATCTATGTCATCGATCCAAAATAGCCAATGTTTAACCATTTTCATGGTTCTCTTCTCGGAATAGTCTACCTTTAGTTCCAGGGGCAATAAGTTAAAAATTCTAGGTGCATTATTTATTATTTATTACTGTATTAACCCCAAAACGTCTTTGTAACGTCCGTAACACAGACCGGCGGCCAAAACACACACAGTACCATTGATTTCAATGGCAGGGGGACGCTCTTGCCGGTCTGTCTGCCCGTGGTATCCGAGTGTACTCTGGTCCACATTAGCTTGGATAATCGGGGCCCTACTTTACTTAATATTTCACAGTTATTTTATCAATAAATCTCATTATTTTTTATGGATTTTAGGTAAATCTACTAACTCTCATTAATCAACTTCCAAATTACAGTCATCTAGTGAACTCATGTATTAATTTAAACTCATCAAATAAAATTAAATTACCATCACAGACCTTCATACTATCAAAATAATATCGTTGCAGAAATCATTATCGCTGTTTAATCCTACCATTGCAGACCTACATATCATCAAAATTATCTCATCAGAGACCTCATATTATTTAAGTTGTATCATAGCAGACTTTCATTTTATTAAAATTATATCGTCATAGAACATTATTTGATCTATCAAATTAAAACTTTCACTTCAACGTAGACTTGTAATAACCCTATTCCAAATTCTCAGTCCACAAACCAATTTTTAAATTAAACCTGGAAACTTTACTCCATTCACAAAAAATTTCATCAATATCGTAGAATTCTTTTTAAAAATATTTATGTATCTATTCATACATCTAATCATTTTGAACTTTTAACAATTATTAACCCTATCCATTTAATTTTTTATTTAAAAGTTGTTTGTTAATTTATTGTTATTTTACTGTAAACTCTGTCATATTATTTTATAAGTCTTATTATAAACTATAGACTACCATTTAGTAAACTTTGTTTCATAGGTTTATAATTATAATATTTTCATTCATAATTCACTTATTTATTTCTCACAATTCCTTTAACCCAAAACACTTATTCAAATCCATTTACTTATCACTTCTCAATCATCATTACATGTTTTCTAAAATAATCTTCCTCATTTAACTTGTAATTTGCACAAAAACAACTTATTTGATTATTTGTTTTGGGGGGGGGGAAATGTATACTCATATACAACTTTTATCTAATATACTTATACTAAGTATAAGTAATCGCTAATTAGAAGGTGCTATGAACGGCCCTTCAAAATATGCCTGGGTTCTTAGATTTCAATTAATAATCAAGATCAGTGGTTCAGTATTTTTAATAAATCTTATCTTTGGTATGAAACTTATATCTATTTGCTTGATACTTTACTACTATACTTTATTACAAGACTTTAATACAATAATTTAAATACAAAACTTTAATACGATAATTTAAATACAAAACTTTAATACAATAATTTAACTACAAAACTTTAATACAATAATTTAAATACAAAACTTTAATACACTAATAGGAATTTAATTAAACAATAAAACAAAACCATATTATTTATTCAAAGCCCAGAAGTATTCCAACTATTGTTATTCTCTAATAAATGAGATTACATTTTATTGGTGATTTTATAAAAATAGAAATGCTTGCTTACTTTTGTAGAGTAAACTTCCTGGGCTAAATTCCTGCATCACGGCTATTGACCAGCCAGTATCATCAAGAGCTCCAAAAGACAAAAGACAAGAGAGCTCTCCAAATCATGCTGACCGCTTATATACCTTTTGTTCTACCTGGTAACCTAGTTGAGATGCAAGTCAAGCATTTCAACATTTTTTTAATTGTTTCACAATAGTTGGGTCATTCTGAGCTTTGTGAATATGTGTTCTTCCTAATATAACCTTAATATTCACCTAATATTAACTTATTCCTAACATCACCGGCGCCTACGAGACATCGTCCCGATGTCACATGTTAAACCTACCCGTTTTTTTTTTTTTTACAACAAACAAGTAATATACAAATAATAAATAAACTAACAATTTCCTATCCCTATCTTTGTTTCTTTATAAATTTAAATACTTAATATGTAGATTTACACATAATACAGCTCAGCTGACATGACAGTTGTGTCTTAATTGCTGACATAGACATGGTTGTATAAGTCTGTCAACTCAAGGTTGAATTCCTTATTAAGTACATTACATATCAAAATCATTGCTGAATAATATAGGAACTTGCAAATATGAAAATAAAACAGACCACCTTTTTAAATACTTAAGCAAATCTTGTTACAATTCAAGATTTGTTATTGAGAAAAAAAATAATAAAAACAATTGCACAAATAATAAAAACAAATAATTTACAATTCTTCTATGATACAATATCAATAAATATATATATAACTCAATATATATATATATATAATATCAAATTATATATATATATATATATATATATATATATATATATATATATATATATAACTCATCAGGTTTAGCCAAAATAATGTAGGTAGTCAATTGGCTACTTAATTCACCAATTTTCCTACATTAGTGTAGTCACACCTGCAACAGGGTAAAACAATTAAATATTTTTGTACATTATAAATATAAATTACAATACAAATTTTCTTTGGCTTGATGTCCTTTTACTTGAGCAAGCATTTCATATCAATTCACCTAAAATTGAATGGTATAATTTGAAAAAAAAAAAAAGAAAAACTACTAAAATTATGACTTATTAGTTGGAAACCTTCTGAAATTGGCTTTGAATGTACCTTTATCTTAAATTTTTATATTCTTTAATTACCGCATTTAAATATAATACTACTTTTAGATTTACGTTTATTATTATAATTAAATTATATCCATTTATTAATCTCAAACCTATTTTATTATTTATCTTACAATCTCATTACTTAATATTATTATTATGCATTAACCTTTCTTTTTCATTGAAAATTTCTCAACTTGTTTGGTTTGCTGGGATAATATACTCTCACAACTCTATTTACTACAAAAACAAACTTCATTATCAATTACATATATTTGAAATCATCTCATTACCTTTTAAAATAAAAAAAAATCACCTATTATCTTCAAAAATTTGTTCACAATCATATTATTTTATAGTGCCTCATTTTAAAATCCATTTGCTTATGTGCCTCTCATAACTTAAAAATTAGATTGCATTGACCTCTTATTAAAACTCCTTTAATTATTTATATAACCACATATAAATAATTGTGCACATATAATAAGCACATATGTGCTTCTCAGATAACCACGTATTTCGTCGTAGTCAAACTTATTATTTCCTCGTAGGCTCATCTAATAAGTTCATTTAAAAACTCAATATCGTCGTAAACTTCGACGATTCCTCATATTTCATCGCAGTAAAACTTATTATTCCCTCGTAGACACATGTAATAAGTTCATTTAAAAAACTCAATATCGTCGTAAACTTCGACGATTCCTCATATTTCATCGCAGTAAAACTTATCATTTCCTCGTAGATAAAAAAAAAAAGCTTTCAATGCAATCTAACTTGTTCTTCTATAAAAAGCCCCTTTATAAAATAACTTCATTATTCGACACTATTTTTAAATACTTTTGTACACTTATTTCTCCCTTTTTAAAGAAAAACATTATCTCTTATTATCTTATAAAAAAAATATCTCAATTACTTTTTTAAAAAAATTACTCACAATTATTTTCCCAGCAACACCTTAGTTTTTATTAAAACATCATCATCTCTTTTTTATTAAATTACTCCCTTTAAAACATTTTATCTTAAATTTCTCAATTATTTACTTTAAAACTCATCAAAAACTCTTACATCACATTATTTATTAATCATATCAATATTTCAAATTAGATACTTCAACATTTTAAACTTTATTGTTCCATTTAATTATTATTTAAGTATTCCAAATAAAAACTTTAACATTATTGAGACCTTAGTAATTTAACAATCTAACCTCAAATTTGCCTTCTGAACTTCTTGTTTTCGTAAATCCTAACATGGTTATTATTTATTATTCCCTATTTATCTAAATCTTAATGTTTATTAATTTTCCTTTAATTATTTTCACATACAATCAAAATATTTCTAATTTTAACCTAAACTATGCATTTTTAAGAAAAATTTATGCGTTTATTGGTGTTCCTACACAAACAAAAAATTCAACACCTGACACCCATAAATATCCGTTTCAGCTACTTAGTTCACCGAAAACAAGATAAAAATGTATGTCAAGTTTGTTGTGAATTCTATTTCCGAGAAGACTTTTGAGGCAATAAGCAAGAAGCAATGAAAATAATCAACAATGATTTGTCAACAGTCTATGATCTAACCGCCGTGACCTAGTGCAATGTAACTGTTTATCATCAGTGGAACAAATTCTCTATAGCTATGCGATTTCTTAAAATGGTTTACATTTTTGCGATAAATTGCACACTTTGGTTTAGCATGTCTAAATTTTCGTCGTAAACCATTATTTGCCATAGAAATCGCATAACACCTTAATTTGTTGTAAAATCCTCAGCATTCACACTACACACCTTGCCAAAGGTAAGCTTTGAATACTCCAAGGAATTTCCCTACTCAGCATGTTATATAATCTTCACATTACACTTCATTCACAATAAACCTGACCTAAGTATTTCTTGCAGTTCATTGCCTATGAAACATACAAGACTAATTTAAACTATTTACTATAGACGCTGACAATATCAAATGTTTCAAAATGCATTAACAACCATCTAATGTAAAAAATATATATATATATATATATATATATATATATATAATCACACTAACAATAATTAAATAACAATATTAAGTTAATAACTTCTAAACTTCTTAAACTTAAAAAAATTTTAAAATCAACTTCAATAATATGTATAAAAAGAATATTGCCACAATTTTAATAGTTATCAATTTTTAGTAAAAACTAAAAAAACGGCCGATGCACCATTTGCTATGAACGGCCCTTCAAAATATGCCTGGGTTCTTAGATTTCAATTAATAATCAAGATCAGTGGTTCAGTATTTTTAATAAATCTTATCTTTGGTATGAAACTTATATCTATTTGCTTGATACTTTACTACTATACTTTATTACAAGACTTTAATACAATAATTTAAATACAAAACTTTAATACGATAATTTAAATACAAAACTTTAATACAATAATTTAACTACAAAACTTTAATACAATAATTTAAATACAAAACTTTAATACACTAATAGGAATTTAATTAAACAATAAAACAAAACCATATTATTTATTCAAAGCCCAGAAGTATTCCAACTATTGTTATTCTCTAATAAATGAGATTACATTTTATTGGTGATTTTATAAAAATAGAAATGCTTGCTTACTTTTGTAGAGTAAACTTCCTGGGCTAAATTCCTGCATCACGGCTATCGACCAGCCAGTATCATCAAGAGCTCCAAAAGACAAAAGACAAGAGAGCTCTCCAAATCATGCTGACCGCTTATATACCTTTTGTTCTACCTGGTAACCTAGTTGAGATGCAAGTCAAGCATTTCAACATTTTTTTAATTGTTTCACAATAGTTGGGTCATTCTGAGCTTTGTGAATATGTGTTCTTCCTAATATAACCTTAATATTCACCTAATATTAACTTATTCCTAACAAAAACTTATGACACCAACAAACAAAAATCACTAATTAATGAAATTGCACAATAAAAAAAAAAAAAAAAAATTTAGAAATAGCGTAATTTTAATTTTAATTATATTTATTTAGGTTTTAAATGAAAAAAAAGTGCTTTTAAATTTGAATTTCACGCCATTATCGGTCCGCCATTTTGAATTTTCCAATTTTCTCTTTGAATTCGTAATCAGCGACCTGGAAAACCCCTGAGTAAAAAATTTGGACATTATTTTATTAATTCTAAAGTGATTATAAATTTTTTAGTTGTTATGCATACATCTTTTGGATGCATTTTTTGGCTGAAATGAGCTCATAAAGGATCCTAAATAGCTCATACTTTTCAAGAAGATTATATTTTATTAAAACAAAAGATTTTTCCAATATTTTAATTTATTTAATAATATTATTATTGAGACACCCTTGAAATATGCGTAAAAATAGCGAAAATGCACTTTTTTTGCATAATTATACATTTTTTGGCCCCTTCCCCAACCTACCATGCGTACGGATAATGATTTTTCAAGTTTTCATACCTAAACCTTGTATTTTATGCAAAAAAATCGAATAGAGATGAAACTTCTTGAAAATCGTACTTTTTTTATTAATTCCAACGGCCTAAGATTAGTTCTAGTTATTATGTGTATATTTTACTATAATATTTGCTATTTTATAAATTTTGTTATATTGCTAGTGTTATCAATAATAATTGTACTTTATCGTATTGCATACCTGCTTGTAGGTTATCATTGTGTTATGACTTGTCTTATACAGATGTAATATTTGTCAAGAAAGGACTAATAAAAATTGATTGATTGATTGATTGATATAAAAGCTCAATGTTGTTCTAATTTCTGAGTAATTTTTGTTTCCTTATAATTCAATATGTAACAAATCAATTATACATTTATTTTCAGATGTGATGTTTCTGTGTCCAAAATGTGGCAGTAAGTTCACATCATATGATGAGCATTATGAACATGTAAAACGTTGTTCTTGTTCAAGAAATTCAACCTTACAAATAAACTGCCATAGGAAGAAAAATCTGTCAAAACATACTGAATGTTCTGATCATCCATTGCAGATTAAAAAACACATAAGAGTGAACTCGGGAGAAAAAACATATAAATGCTCTAAATGTGATTATTCTTCTAAGAAGAAATATAATCTTAAGATTCACAAAAGAGTCCATACAGGAGAAAGACCATTTAAATGCACAGAATGTGAATATTCCGCTGTAGAACGAAGTAATCTCAATAGACACTTAAAAGTGCATTCAGGGGATAAACCGTACAAATGCACAGAATGTGACTATTCTACTAAAGAAAAAAGTCATCTTAAAAGACACATAACAGTCCATACAGGAGATAAACCATATAAATGCTCAGAATGTAGTTATTCTACTGCAAACAATTGTAATCTAAAAAGTCATATAAGAGTGCACTCAGGAGAAAAACCATATAAATGCTCACAATGTAATTATTCTACTACAAATCAATCTAATCTTAAGAGTCACACAAGAATGCATGCAGGAGAAAAACCAAACAAATGTACAGCTTGTGATTATTCTGCTCTAAAACTACAAGATCTTAAAAGGCACTTTAGAGTGCACATAAGAGAAAGACCATATAAATGTACTGAATGTGATTATTCTTTTAAAGAACAAAGTCATCTTAACAGACATATAAAAGGGCATACAGGAGAAAACCCATACAAATGCATAGAATGTGATTATTGTTCTGCAAACCCAAATGATCTTAAAAGGCACTTGAGAGTGCACACACGAGAAAAACCATATAAATGTACAGAATGTGATTATTCTGCTTCACAACAGTGTAATCTTAGCAGACATATAAAAGGGCATATAAGATAAAACTCATACAATTGCATAGTATGAGTATAGACAGAATGTGGATCACTAGACAGACATCATTCTAAAACCATGTTTTTGGGTGGAGAGTATTTCTGAAAAAAACATTCTATAGAATCTTGTTAAAATATTGTTTTTTTTTTAAAGTATGATGTCCAAAGATCCAACAAAAACAATTAGTGGAAACAATTCTAAACATGTTAAAAAAATTATTTTTTTATGCCCAACTCTTTGCAAAGTTGTTTCACAATAAATACGTGTCTATAAAGTTTAAAGAAGTTTAGTAATCTTAATCAAACTCTAGGAGAGCATATGGGAATAATTGTATAATGACTTATACCAGTAGCTAACTTAGCAATATAGAACTAAGAAGACTAATATAGAAATTAAGATAAATAAACAAAAGTTCTTTTTTTAAAAATATTAACATTTTGAAGCCTAACTCTCTAACGCGCTGCTTTCCTACTGTGCCTGAGGGTTTTGGACATGTTTTTAAAAAATTGTGGTATTTGTTATATTTATTATATATGACTTATTATATATCATTTTAAATCTAAAGAAATTACCTTTTTAAATAGATATACATGTAAATAGATATTTTACTCACAGTCAACACTCCTTAGTCTTGAAAAAGGGTAAAATACACACACAAACAAAAATAGCTACACAGCACTTCACTAAACATAATTGGCCTTTCTATGATACAGTTTGAAACATTCAGGTACACAAAGGGGTACTGAACATTATGGGCACCACCATAACTCAAAAAGTATTTAGTATTCAAGAAAAACAACAAACAAACATAACGAATCTTGATTACTCCGTCACTAACTTTGAACTAAACAAACGTCTGCTACGTTCCTCGTAGACGTGTTACGTTGCCTAGCATCAGCTTTATAATATTTATATTTAGTCCATATCAACAGCACAGACTATTCGAAAATCAAAGACATGCAAAGATAAATAACCAATTAGCTAAGCAAAAGTGCCGAAACCCGATTATATGCCGACATCGCGATCGTATTGAATTATTTAGCACAGCCTGATGTATACTCGGGCTTCGGCGGCGAGCGCTGTCGCACTGCCCGACCTATACTCGGGCTTATGCTTCAAAGTGTTAACTAAAGTTAAGTAATTATATTGAAATATAAGAATAATTTAAATACATAAGTTAAGAAGATTGATGTTAACAAAAAGTTAAATTTTTAAATTAAATAAAATGTGTAGTGGGGAGTTTTCTTAATGTAAATAAGGGAAGCACAAAATCGATTTAAATATTTTAACATAGTAAATAAAGTAATTTTGTAAAAATAAAAGTGCAAATTATTGATACTAATGTGTTGTATAATATATATGTAAATTAGCATAAAATGTAATTTCTTAATTGGGTTAGGGGTGGATCTAAAATGTGTATCAGGAATAATAGAAAGCAAATGGAAGTTTGAAATCAAATTGTAAGTTAAGAAGGAACAAACATTTATTGATAAATTGTTTAGAAATTAATTAACAATGGGATTCTAGTGTAAGAAACAATTGGGAACTAATAAACAATATGTCTGTAAACCAGTCGTAAGAAAACTGCAAATCAAGTTTTATAAAACAAAGGAAGAAAACAAAAACCAAATGAGACCATCTATTTCAAAATCGAACCAGGGAAACCGATTTTATAGAAAATTAGGAAGTTTTAACACTTTTTTCAAATTTTCATTCAGAACAAAAATTTTAAATTACTCTTTGGCCAGATTTCAAGGCCTAAGGCGGAATAGAAAGGATAACCAAAACTGATACCAACTTAATGGGATATTGTAGGAGAGTTATTCAAATAAGAAGATCAATGTAATTCAACAATTAAAAGTGATATAAGGAGAGAATAAAATAATTAATTATACAGAATGACCCAGAAGTACCAAAGTGCATAATTTTAAAACTTAATTCAGCAATAATAATAATCAAAAGCATCAAACTCCATCCGAAATATTTTGTTTACCTATGATTCACTATCATATCCTCAATTTGGTTCTACAGACTATACACACACGATTGTCCGGATATCATCCTCTTTTATCTTTACCATATTGAAAGAAAAGTTTAAGAATTTTTTTTAAGTTTAGTGTCTTTTCTCAGTGCTGGCAGGCTATTTTTGTATATTTAGCATGCATTATATAAAAATCATACAAAATAGTAAGTTTAATAAGTCTACAACTTTTTATAAATCTTTTTAATTATAAATTTTTGTAATACATTATTTTAACACTTGAAAATTTTGATAAAATTAAAAACTAAAATTATTCATAAAATCAAAAAATGTTTTCTGAAAATATGTGTATCTCAAAATTATCACTATTATAGTTATGGGTAATCATTAAATATGAAATAAAAAACAAAATACAAAACAAAAACACAAATCCAAAAGCAAATAATCTTTTGATATAGTTTTCAGAAATGTAACATTTTTTACAGTAAATATCTATGAATCGTTCACACAAAAAAGAAAATAAGCAGAATGTCATTGGACTGGTCTAAATTATTTTCTGCGTATCCGTTTACAGATGTATATAAAGTTATGGTTATAAACTACTTACACAACAAAACAAAACTCAAATAATAAATATAAAAATGTAAGAACAATAAATAACAGTAAAAATATATTATAAATGAAGAAATACTATACAAATAATAAATACAGAAAGAGTTAAACTCAAGTCTATAATACCGTAATAAAAAAACACTATGGCTTAGTCAAGAAATCCGCTGTTTTATTTCATGTAGCAAAATTTATGAAATCGTCTGTTTAACGCGCAAAAATGTATATCACGAAGCACACAAATTATCAGGTTTTTACTTATAAGAAATAGTTGTTGAAAAATATATTATGACGCTACTACGTAACTGTCTTTTTTCCGAAATTGCCACTTTTGATACAAATATAATTGTTGGACAACCAACAGCTGTCGCATAAAGGGTTAATTTAAATGTTTTCCCCCCGTTTACATGTTGTTAAAAGCAGGAATAAAAGACAATGGCTTATCATAGTTTACAGCTGTTCAATAACATAACAAATAAATTTAAACTTCAAAATGATTTTGCATTATGTATTTAAATATGCTTTACATTGTCAAATTATTCATCTACAACAACAATACAATGTTCTAATAATAATGCAATATAATAATCCAATGGTAATGAATATAGATTATTTGACGCTGAAACATTTTAAAATATGAATTAAATACCCATATGGAAAGAGAAGAAGAACCCTACTTAGCAAAAAATGAACAGAAAGTCACACAATTAGAGTCCATCACTGTGTCCATCTATTTCGAAATCACTGAGAGAGTGACTACTCACTACAGTTCTACCAAAAGTAGTCATTTTCCTTAATAACTCGAGAACTGTGACAGTACTAATTATAATAATGTAGAACTAAATAGTACTTAGTCAGGGTTTACGTTTCGGGGCCGAAATATAAGATGACTGAGTTATAAATGTCGCTGATCTGGCCAAAGATTTTCTTTACTAACTAGGTACTAAATCGTAGTATAAGTGTCGGGCCCGAAATACAAGGTGGGCGGACTATCATGTCACTGGCCAGGCCAACGATATTCTTCAATAACTTGAGAACTGTGTTATTATTAATTCTATTAATTTAGTACTTAGTTATTATTTCAGGACCGGAATCAAATTTTGCCAGGCCAGCAACATGGAGCTCATCTTAAAAAATACCAATAATTTGCATTTAGAATAAAGTTAATGTTTTAATGATTTATTGTAATCTGATTAAATACAATACAAACATTATTTGTTTTGAGCTATCTTCCAGTCACCTCAGTGGTACTGTACGGGTAATCATCCAGCATCATATTTAATTATGGTATGGTTAGTTATGAGCTAAGTAAGCTTGGATTCCGATAAGGTGAACCAATATACCCACCACGAACTCTGATAAAACTCGAACACCTTTTCTTCACGTAACCCTCCAATATATTTGTGGTTTTATTCAACTTATTCCATATATATTGATGGACTGTGTATACAGGAACTATCATTAAGCCTTACCTTTAATCTTTTATGTATTATATAGAACAAAATCTCGAACACAAGATCTCACAAAAATTGTGTTTACTTAATCAAATGTGTTTCAACAACAAAGTCCCTCAGTGTTACAAGTAAACATGATTTTTGCGAGATCTTGTGTTCGAGTTTTTGTTCTATATAATATTATCTCAGAAGTCAAGCTCAATATTTATTTTATGAATTACATAATCATTTAAGTAACACCAAGAGTTAAACCTTTAAATCTTAGGGTCTTTTGCCTACTATACATACCACAGACTGACGCAGCTACACCTAACTAAAATTAACAATCACAAAAAAAAATATATATATATTAATAACGAATTTCAAAAACACTGTTATACAATGACTGCACTGTTATTCACAAAATTATTCGCATGTTGTCTGAGTGACGTGAGTTGTTGATTTGATGGGAAAGAACAGGTCACACACCGGTAACACGTACACGTTATTCGGCGGTCCACCCAGAGCGCTATAGTAGGCTTGCATCACGTTTCCACAGCTGTGTTATATATCTCGTTTGAACAGAACATGCCAAAAACTTAATTATGGAAACTCATGTTCATATGACTTCTTTTTGCATTTTGTTAAAGAATATACGATCAGAAAATTGTGGAAACGTGTGTTACTTCTGCCTACAGTTAAAAAATAATTTAAAGCAAGTCCAGACCACAAAGTATTCGACCATAACAATTTTTTGATAATAAAATTGCAATATCTGTTTATATTAACTTTCAATTGTAATTAGGGATAATAATAAACGCTAAATAAATCGTGTTCTAATAAAGTACTTTTTTTGGTGAAATGGAAAATCTGTTACATTTTCAAATCCGAATCAAAAAAAATAAAATAAACACAATAACAATTAATAATACCAATTTTTTTTCTACTTAACTATATTTCTTTTCACTTTAAAAAATTTCCTATTTAACAATTTGTATTTGAGATTAGTTTAGCAATAATATTTTGTAACGAAAAGGTGCTGGATAGGGTCTGTAAACGGTAAGCCATCAATTTGACAAGAAATAAAAGAGTTGACAGCTTTTGGACAAGCCCATACTTAAAAAAACTTAAAGGCAAGGAACTCGTTTAGAGATACGTTAGAGTAAGGAGAGGCCAACGGACAAAGTTTAAATTAACAAATAAGGAAGGAAGCGTCACTTTTTAAATTCCAGTAAACTTTGAATCCCAACAATGAAAAATAAAGCCGTGGTGTGACTGTCGAAAACTAGGAAATTATAAATATAGGTCCGAGAGAAAGGAACAGGAGGTTCTTCAAGATATTTTCTACAAGTTCTGCGAAGTTTTTGGTACAAGGTTGTTTCTACTAGATAATTATTCTTCATAAAATTTTGTTAAAACTTTCATAATAAATTGTAAAATCTTCTGGGAAATTGGTAAACATTTGAATGTGATAAGAAAGACCAGGAAGAAAATATTAAAGTCCTATTAGAATCCAATAAGAAAGACCAGGAAGAGAATATTAAAGCCCTAATAGAATCAAATAAGAAAGAAAAAATAGGATTCATTGATAATAAATTTCAGGAAATTAATAATAAAATTGAGGAACAGGATAAGAAATTTTAATGTATTAGAGAAGAAATTAAATTACTCAATAAAGCTGTAGAAGAAAAATTAGAAAAATCGATCAGGGAAAAATGTAGTGTCATCCAAAATAAAATAAAAACTGTAGACAATAAAATCAAAGGAGTAGGGGAGGAGATTAAAACTGTAGAAGTTCGAATACAGGGAAAGATTGACGGATATAAAAGTGAAACTAATGCGGAAATTTTAAGATTAGAAAATAGGGCAACGGATATAGAAACAAATTTGAACGAGATCAAGGACAAAAGTGACAGTAATTATGAAGATGCCCAAAATAAAATGGTAGAAACAAATGGACAGGTGAAGGTTTATGTTGAAAAAAGGCAGAACTTCAAGGAAAAGTGACAGAGGTCAATGCTCGGTTGAATAGGAAAAAAGAGGAGACATGGACACCCACGAACCGGAAACAAGAAACAAACTTCATGAGATTTCTCATGTAATTCTTAAAGATCATGAGAGAAATAAAAGAGAGGTACCGAGAAGAAAACTTATTTTGAAAGAACAATTATTTAAAAGAAAATGCTTTTAACTGGTGGCAATTGCATAGGGAATGCGTGAAAACTTTTAGCAAATTTGAACATTTATTTAAAGAAAAATATTTCAACGAGATAGTACAAACAGAAATTAGGGATAGACTTGAATTCGGTAGATATAGGGGGACCAATTAGTGAGCTATGTTGAAAATATTTTATTAGAATGTGCTGCATTAGAGCCACAGATGACAGAAACACAGCAGGTCTATAAATTAGCAAAACATTTTCATTCTACAACACTGGTAGCCGTAATCATGAGAGGGATTTCAACGAAAACAGAATTCATTAAATTAATAATGGAATTTAAAAACGTACCATTACCACAAGCAAATATTAGAAACAATTTTAACACAGACGAAGTCGGAAAAAATCAAAACTTTAGAATAGAGAGAGAGGGTTCAATGAATGAAACAGTTACTTTGAAAGGCGAGACGAGGGGAGAAAGTTGCAGGTCATTGGACTAAGAGCAGGGATCGCCACAACAAAGGCTGTCAGTATTACAATACAGGGGAAGTTCCAGATGGAAATTGGTAAACATTTGAATGTGATCGCAAAGAATATTAAATTAAAGAAAGTTACGTCGAAATTGAAGTGTTTCAATTAAAAGAAATTACGTCGAGAATTGAGTTAGTTAAAGTAAAAGAAATACGTCGAACAGTGAATTAGTTAAAGTATATGCTGTAAAGTGAATATAGTCAGTGAAAAGGTAATAGATGAAATATCAGCGTCGAGAATAAGAAGAGGGATTTTGCGAGAAATCAAGAGTTACACCAACCAGACCAGATTACAGCTTTGCGAGAACAAAGAAGATTATTGGACACCAAATCAACATCGAGCTTATCCGCTGGAACAACCACGCTTTGGATTGTGAAAGGACTTCAGATTCAATAAGTAGACTCTGAAAATTTGTATAAATAATTAACCACCAACAACATTTTGATTCAGTAACTAAGGTTTAAATTATAGTCACCAAAGAACCACACGAATGAGAGAGAGATTTTATTGTATTTTAAATCCATCTTCAAATAAAACAAGCTAGCCATGGCAGTAAATTAATCAAATTGGGCACGTAATTACTCAAATAAATTAAATTAAAGAAATTACAGTGAAATTAAATTCATTATAAATAAATCAGACTAATAACAATTTTGATACACTCTTTGTTTCTTTTCTAATTGTTAAGGAAGGATTGTATAATCTTATTAGATTGTGTTTAATTGTCATTGTGATTTATTTCTGGTATTAACATTTGTTTAAGTTAAGAAATATTGTAAGTATTTCAATTGTTAGATTAAAGAATTAGACTATTGCTGTATTTAGATAAGTGCATCCTTAGCAAATCAAAATTAAATTAAAATTAATTGTGAAAAATTATTATTAGAATCACATAAAGAAAGAAATAATAATAAAAAGAGAAAGAGATTGTAACAATAAAAATTCAATTGCATTAAAAAGCAAGAAGTGTCTTTGTTATAATTTATTATTTTTAATAAATTCTGGTAAAGTTTTTATCTTCAATATTCGTTTTTGTATTTAATAAAAAATAAATCTTTTTTTCTAATTTTCCCCCAAAATTGTTTTTCTGAAAAGTTTTTCAAATCTTTGCAATCCGTTATTTCAATTTTAATTAAATATGAGTATTTTCCCCCGGTGTTTTTTTGTAACATTTTGTGATTAGTATTGTACAATTTGTCTGACATTGGTTTTATTACATTTAGTGTTTAAATATATCGTCAAAAAGTTCTTCATCCATGTCGCTATCATTTTCATCTATATCGCTCTCATTTTCAATAACTCTAGGGGAAAAGGCACTTTACTTTTTTACTAATAACTTCAGGCAGTATTCTTTTTGAAATTAAAACAGATTTTATCGTATCTAAAAAATTATCAATTAAATTTTTTGCGATAAATACATTTTGAATTTCTGGTAGCATCAAAAAAGTTTGTGTATCTAAAATTTGATTAACTGTATAATTTTTATGCATTAACAATGTATAAAGCGTTTGGTTACTATACATTGCTCATTTATATAAATATGAAACTGATTTATAATTTTTTTTTTTAAACTTAATATAATTAGAGTATTCTTATCTGATGTTTTAATTTTGCTTATTTGTTCCATAAAATAATCCTAACTGTAGAGAGAGTATATATTGAAAGTTGTAATTAGTAGTTTTATAAAAACTTAATAATTACCAGCTCCACCTTTAAAACTTATATTTGATGAGTTTTCAGAAAACTTGTAGAGGCTATACAGTATCATATTGAGTGTACATGAAGGATTGAAATATATTTGAGTTTCCGTATCAGTTACGTCTGTCATATCTTCTTCTTCAGGCAAAGAACTGGTAGTTATATCAGCTATATTGCCATAGTCCATTTTCTAAATACAAAAATTTAACTATTTTTACTTTAAAAAAATTTAATATTTAAACAAATAATAATGTATTAAATAAAAAACAATAATAATATTACAACTCATTTTCTAAAAAAAAAAAAATTGAGAAATGTATTAAATTATTTATATTACAATAGACAAATTATTTTAATTTTTAAAAAACATTTACACAAAATTTGATTAATTAATCTATTGAATTAAGTATATTTATAATAACCCTTTTTAAAAAAAAAAAACTGATAAATGAAACTAAAATAAATTTTACATTGAATTTATTATTTACTTAAAATTATTAAATCAACAAATTTATTTTACTTACAGTATATTTCCAAAATAGTCTCTCTAATCGTGTATATGAGTTGAATATGCTATGAGACGATGTATGTCGACTAGAGATAATCAACTATTGAATGCGAATTAAGATTGCTGCGATGTCGCAATTTACATGAATAGAATTACTTGTTCGAGTAACCTTATTTATACTACTTGTTGGGGTGTGGTAAATTTTCCATTTCCAAATTTCCATTAAACCCAAAGTCGAGAAATAGTAATAAATATAACTTACTTAAGTTATTGATTTTATTAACGATAACAATTTTTAAGAGATGTCTGAAATACACAACTTGAATTTTAATCTAATCCATATAACAGGCTATCTGAAACATAAAAGATATTTCGATTATTCAACACTGTCACTATCTCCCAGTCATCTATCATTTATGTAGAGATCTATAGCCAAAAAGCAAATTCCGATTATAATCAAATTTCCTATGTACATGTATATTAGGCATTTCTCGTGTTAGGGATAAGATATTAGATTTAGGGTTAGAATAAAATTATTCTAAGTCATAATGTAAGCATCAGAACAAAGACAATAGTTGGGAAATAATGTAATATTTTGAAAACCGTTGAGATTGCAGCCATTAAATTTAATGTGGAACACTAGCGGATTAATAAACAAAGACTGGGAAAAAAAACAAAGTCAATCAGTTTGTGAGTGAACCAAGAGGCTGTCCGAGAGGAGAGAGACCATCAGACGTCGCCAGGAACTCCATCTGCATCTGGAAGGGACACGACATATTCCTGTGGGTTCAAATCATATTGGTGAGTGAGCTCTAGTTACAGTAATTTGTTCTCTTTACAGAAATAATGTCCATATTGTATGACTGACTTAATTTGATGTTTATCTCAACATTGTCGTTGCTCTGAGGTTAATAATGTTGTATATGTTTAAAAACATTGTATGAGATATTGTTAAGTGTTTGTAATAGTAAGTGTTTTCTGATTGTATTATATACGTACATATAAAGATATATTACTTATATAATATATTTAATCCGTGGTCTAAATTAAACCATCAATCTTTAATTACTTAATAAACCTGTAGGATGGCCTATTAAAGTAATCATTACTTCATAACTAATTTTTTATCTTTTTTTTTTTATAACACAAATTGTGATGTTAACTCTACAGCTTTAAGAAAACTACACGAAATTACAAATATATTTAAAAATATTTAATTAGTATAGACAGGAGCAGTTGAGGACAGAGCCAATCAGACGGCAGCATTTTGATCATGAGACCTTAGGTCCGCCCCTGTAGCCATGGCAACATCAAGGCCCCGCCCTGTAGCCATGGCAATGTTGCTAGCCATACCCCCATCCTAGGCCCCCACCCCAACCCTCCCCAGGGGTCTCCATCACTCATCTACCTTCTTGTGACATCTTAATTTTTTTCCCTAGTGGGATTCGAAACTATGAAGCCCGGATTTGAAGCCAGAGACTATACCGACTGGGCTATCGTGCATAGTGTTAATTGTGTTATAGTTTAGGGGCTCTATAAGCCCCTATCTTTGGAGTGTAATTATCTGGAGATATATTATTTTTATTTACACTTTGGCAAGTAGATTGAACCACAGATATAATATATTTATATAATGTATATTATAATGTACAACAAATTCATATACACTTTTTACTACTAGAGCGTACTACTGACATTTTAATTGACACATTCCGCCAAATAAAAAGTATGTAACCTTAATCTTTAAGTGTATGGGTTTATCGTAGTAATAAAAGTCTTTGTAAGTGGCTATAGTAAGATAAAAATTTTGAAAACCGTCCAGTCGCATGGTTATGACAATTGGAGTAAATATATATATATATATATATATATATATATATATATATATATATATCTGTGTGTGTGTTTGTAAATATTTGTTTAAAAAAAATGGTTATATATAAGTTGATTGTATGTGTCTAGATAAAAGTATATGTATGAATTTATATAAAAATAAATGATGTTTATGACCTTTGGTCTTTGTAAGTACTTAAATATATATATATATATATATATATATATATATATATAAGTTAGGGTACGTGCATATATATATATATAAACAAATGTCTAGGTTATTGTAACATGCATATATAAACAAATGTCTAGGTCAGTATAGGTGCTTATATATAAACAAATGTCTAGGTTAGTATAAGTGCTTATTTATAAACAAATGTCTAGATCAGTGTATGTGCTTCCCCCCCATTCCACCCTCTCCTTTCCTCCCCTCTCCTCTTCCGAGTGAGGATTGACGTTTTGTTGGGATCAATGAAATGTGTAGGTGCTGTTTCAAAACCATTTTGACAGTGAAACTAGTACCTCTTGGTGTTCCGAAGAGTGTTTGGGGTTTGAACCCTATAAAATGTGTCTCACTGCGGTAGTTCGTGAACGGAACGTTGTACGGACCTCAGACCTTCACCGTTGTGAAAGGTACATAGAATAAAATCAAAAACCATTCACTTCCGGTGTGCCCAATATGGTCACAGTGCTGTGTTTGGTATCAAAATATATATTTTCGAAAACGGGGAACACAATGATGAAAGTACCAATTGCGATCTTTTACAGTTTTTTAGATATCGTTGGTCGCCATATTGAAATAGCGAATTTAGAGAATATGTTTGTGTACCATTATGAACTGAAATGCAAATGTACAACTTCGGTATGATAACTCACAGTGGTTTACTTGAATTCCGTTGAAATTCTCTGAAACACTGATTTGACTTCGGGTAGTTTATCACCATCCGTGTCCTTTTTGTAGTGAAATATTAATTTAATAAAAATAATTTCTTCCCGTTTACAATGTGTTATTATTATTGTTGTTGTTAAACCAGCTTAAGTTCGAAATGTCCCTGACGAAGTCAACGTTATGGGTTATTTTGGGGGTAAATTTTGAAAAAAAACAGCCAAAATATTTTGTAAAGTTTGTGAACCAAAAAGAAACAAGAATATAATTGCCTATCCTGTTTTTCACGGGGTTGGAACCATCACTTGGTACGGTGAAGCCCTGTGACCACCACTCCATTACAAAATTGTGGTCCCCAAATTATTTTTAATTTAAATTTTTTTGTCTTACGTTTTGACTCCATGCTGTTCATTTAAGATTTATCGAGTCTTTCGACTACACAAGTGACCTTCAATCAATCAATCAAACTTACAGGCTTTTTATGGCCACACCAGAGGGTAACATACTTAAAGACGCAGGTCAAGTACCTTCATACCATCCCTGGGTCTTATTCAATTTAGGCAAGGAGTAAATCATAATAATATTTTGCGCTTTTTAGTACACGCTTACTTTCTACATCACTATTATGTTGAGGTAATAATCATTTTAGGTCTCTGTAATGGGAGAATTTTCCCTCTTGAAGCAATTCCATGACTTTAGGATGGAATTGACTGAAAAATAATGTTTTTCCAATCTTTTAGTGATAAGTATTGCAAAAGGTTTGCACAAAGTGTGTATCGTGTCCATGTTATAAGTTTCACCGCCTTCATTACATTTGATACAGCGGTAACGTGATTGCAACCCCCGTGTCGTTCTCTGAGATTTGTCGTTATGGACGTAAAAAATTTACGGCAGACTGAACAATAAAACACTTTGAAAATGATCACCGACTATGGCCATTGACTATAAATTTGTTTTCGTTATCTTAAAAAGCTTGAAATTCAACCACTGCTGTTTTGCATATTAACTAATGATTGGGGGGGGGGAACAAAGACTCGAAAATAAATAAATATCAGCAACATTTGACCATAGTAGTTGAATTCACGGATTAATTCCCATCTATATTGCCAAGCCTGTTGCACGTACCGAGCAAGATATTTCTAATTTTCCCCGTTAAGATGTTAATGAAATTCCTCCCAACTCAACTCCAATTTCCCAAAATATTGTTTTCTAATTGTTTTCAAGATACGTTTTCATATCATTACACCTGACAAAACCTAAATCCTCACCCGGAAAGGGGATTGGTGGTGGCACATGCACTGACCTAGACATTTCTTTATATATATATATATATATATATATAAACAAATACACTGAACTACACATTTGTTTATATAAGCACATACCCTGACCTTGACATTGTTTATATGTAAGCACATACACTGACCTTGACATTGTTTATATATAAGCACATACCCTGACCTTGACATTGTTTATATGTAAGCACATACACTGACCTAGACATTTGTTTATATATAAGCATATACACTAACCTTGACATTTATTTATATATAAGCACATACACTGACCTAGACATTTGTTTATGTATAAGCACATACACTGACCTAGACATTTGTTTATATATATATATAGGTACTTACAAAGACCAAAGGTCAAAACCGCCATTTTTTAAAATATAAATTCATATATTTACCCGTATCTAAATATTTTGTTTATATACAACACATGCATCAACTTAAGTCTTAGAGATATAAACATAATTTGAAAGCATGTAACTCCATAAAACGATTGTGTTTAAAATAAACGACAAGAAAAGAATATAAAACCCCTTATTCCCCTTAAATATCTCATTGTCCATAGTTCCAAATTATACTCCCTCACACTCACATGTATACATTCTGTTTGCAAAATGATTTAAAATGATTCCCCCCCCCCCTTCCTGTGAACTTTCTATCCACATTATTTATTGTCATGTTGACAATATAGAGCTACAAAATCCAAAAATATATATGAACAAAAATATTTTAAAATGGCTGGCATTTTGACAATTTCTCATTTTTTTCTAAATTTCAATAGGGTTATATGAGCACACTAAAGTCACCTAAACTAAATTGCATGTTCCCATTAATTATTTTTCATTTTTGTGGCACTAATTTACATTTGACGCCATGTCGAAAATAATTCTTTGTTTCCTGAGGCCATAAAATGTGAAGATCAGTCAAAAATCAGAGGTGGAAAGTTGTCTGATTACCAAACTTACCATATACTTCATGTTACTTCTTACTCATGTTCTAAATCCACTATTGATATAAATTCATTCTTTATTTGTATATAAAAGAATATTTCTATTAATATTATCACTAGATAAAGTAAATAACTATTTGTAGAAAAAATGCTATCACCACATACAGAACCGAAATTACAATTTAATAAGTAAAACAACTGATATAAACTTACCAGCATCTTCTCTACTGATAGTTTGGTATTTACAATTAACTTGTAATTTTCTTTCATTAAACTGCTGAAGAAGAGCCATTGTTTCTGCGCGGAGTCTATTAATACATTTCTATAACAGTAACACCAATAAAATTATTTAAATATATAACGATATACTGCATATTTTTGTTCTTTATAAACCAATTTTTGCAATGAAAAATATATTTTATAAAAATTAGCTATTCTATTTTTCTTGCCAGAAACTGGTTTAACGATTCATAAATATAAAGAATGTTTTTAACATATAGATTTAGAGGAAAGGCATTGAATTAATATCTATGAAGAATGTGAGGCTTTAATATTATGTTGTTTTGTGATGAGATATTAAATAAATATATGTGTATAGAAACTGAACCACTGATTATTCTATGTTAATAAAGAACCCAGACCTAAAGCAACTTCCTAATAATAACCTACCTCGGACCTCTCCATATCCACTGCTTCATCTAAAATTTGATTTACAAATTTCAACAATTCCTGCAAAAATATAAAACATTTGTGTATTATTGAATATAACAGAATATTTATTTAATTATTTATTACTGTAATTAAAACTACACAGTTTGGATCAAAATTGTAACAATATATTTTTGAAAACATGTAAATAATGTTTATGGGAATCCAAAAATAGTTCAGTTACTATTATAAATGTCAATACATATTAAACACCTATTAGCAAAAATCAGATTTTTAATTCGGAAATATTTTATTGTTGTCTCTGTGATAGTTTTTCGCTGAATAAAAATTATTTTACTTTTGACATGCACTTAGTGCCTGGACTAAATCTGTACGTAAAGAGAAAAATATGTGGAAATAAATCAAATAAAATAAAATAACAAGACATGACATTTAATTACATGATTATCCTGTTCCACCGGCATCAAAAAATCAAACCTGGACTGTGAAAACCTTTTCTATGTTTAAAACCAACATACATAATAACAAGACATATTTTTATTTTGAGGTTCACCAGGTAAAAACATATTTTCTGCAAAGTATTGAAACAATGAATGAATATAATATGCAGTGTAATAATTGTAGATCTAGGATGGGTGTTATGTTACAAAATCGAAAATACCTATTATACACTGAAATACTAAATTTCAATTTGTATTCAAAATTGGGTTAAATGATTTCTTTTATATTTTAGGAAAAAGTGAAGATTCTTAACCCAAACTAAACACAATAACTTTCAGCAAATTGGAAAAAATGTAAAGTTAGATATGGAAATTTACTTAATGAAAATTCATATTAAGTGAATAAAAACATATCGTAATTACTCTTCACAAAATGTTATTATATACCTGACTCAGGTTTTGCTTGTTCTAAACTAACATTTGTATTGATATGACCTCGTAATAGTACATAGTTTACTGTAACAATTTTCAGCTCTGAAATTACTTATGTTGTAACAAAAAATACTGGTTAAGCTTTGTAATAACAAAATTGTTTGTAGCACAAATGTTTTTGCCTTCTTTTATTTGTAAATATGTTCACTTTTTGATATTATTTATTTGAAGCGGTTACGATTCATCATACTTTACCATTATGAAGTCATTGAAGCGACAACAGTTTAAACTCGAAACCGCTAAAGAGAAAAGAAGAGACCACAAAAAGGTTTGTTTACAAGCATGAACATGAATGGCCTTATGTTAATTTTCTGTAAGTTGAGCAAACACACACAAAATTTGTTCAGGAATAATACTCTTAATATCCTGATATAATCTCTCTATGAATTCAGAAGTTAAAACTAAAAGATTTTTGTGGTATGCCCCTCAGACTTTGGAACTATCGGTAAGTGCCTGAACTTTAAGTTTAGTTTTTGTGAAATCACACTAGATAGAATAAAACTCGAACATAAGACCTCACAAAAGCTACGTTTACTTAATCAGACACGTTTCAATGACAAAGTCGTTATACTTTAGTTATTATAGTTCATGTATCGCTGAGGATGGTGACTTTGTCGTTGAAATGTGTTTGATTAAGTAAACGTAATTTTTGTGAGATATCGTGTTAGAGTTTTATTCTATCTAATATTATCTCACAAGTCAAGCTCAATATAAATTTATATATCACCCTGCATGGCCTCACGAGGACAAAAACTTACCGACAGTTTCCGGAGCGACAGTGGAAAACTTCAATCAGTGAATGAAGTAGTAACACTTAACCTAGTTTGGGGTTTGAATAATTAGTATAGTGAAAAAGTTAAGATATGTGAGAGCAATTGACAGCTGGATGAACCAAGATATAGCATGTCCAGTTAAGTTTAAACATGACTAGCTGAGACTCTGAACTCAAAGATTGAGACGGATGTTCTTAACAGTCGCTCATCACTCAGGACAGCTAACCAACAACTTCTAGACCTCGACCTCCGCAATTCTCTTAAAAATTCATCTTTTATATACTTTATACAAATCTTATTTCAGTGACAATTCAACAATTGCAAATTATTTATTCTATACACTTCTTACTCTCTGTCCTCTGAGTCCTTGGTCTTGACTAGGCGAGATCGACTTCAGGATTTCCAATCGAACAATCCACTTTTTTTCGAATTTTAAAGTTTTCAAACAAAAATTTTCTCCGATTTTTCAACACACTTTATAATTTAATACTAATATTTGAGAATAAGATAATGCTCTTTGCATTACTTATTGGCAACTTGGCTTAGCTCTACTTCGTTAAAAACATTGAGAATTTCTGATTTAATTAATACTAACCCCTATCTCGGGATCGTACCGTATTGGCACTTCTCAGGAACAAAATGAATAACTATAACTTTTAAAATTATGAATTTACAATTTAGGTCACAGCACTTAACCTAAATTATTTGGACTGAACAACATTTATTTTATTATTTAATGTCTTCCTTCTATTTAACTTTCTAAACTTTGTACAAATAAACCTTGACCTGACTTGGTTCTTTTCTCAAAAACAACTGGTATGTTTTGTTGACACAGGCAATATAAATTATCTTTCAAACACCAGAAAAAATTCTTAATTTACTGAACATACTGTATATCTTTTTAAATAATCCAACTCCTTATTTCTTCTTATAAAAATAATTCCTTTAACTATCCTTTATTAATTTTAATGATGGTAAGTAATTACGGTTTCAAATATTAATTTAACCATTTTAACTTTGATTTTTTAAAATTTGAGTTTACTTTTGTTTCTATTTTAAATTTAATTATAAGTTTTACAAAAAATTATTTTGAACTTTATAGTTACAAAATTTATTAAAATTACATGATACTCTGAGCTTCCCTTAGGTAGTTGACGATGTTGGGATAGAGTTGTTCCTTCGCTTGGTTGATGGATGATGGGTTCCTCAGAATATCCCAGATCTTCTCAAGTATACTGTGTTCAATCTCGGGGAATTGAGGAATGTCTCGTGAAGTAACTTTCTGCCGCCTTGTAGAACCACACGAACGTAGAAAAAGAAGGGTCAATCGTCCACAATGAGTGCATGATTCATGTATTTAGATTCCACAATAAAGTAGTTTTTGTATTCCTACACTGATACACAAGAAAACTAGTAATTTCAGAAAACCTGACAGAAAGTTGTTTTTTCCCGGTTTATCACTTAAAATTTATTTGATGAGACATTTACTTAATTTTTCTTCCAGAAAAATCTTTATTCCTGAGAAAATTGTATCTACTTTCCCACCCTCAGAATATTCTAGATTGAAAAAATGGAACCCAATTATAAAAAAAGAAATGAAGTTTTGTTTGGCTACTACTATGCTAATGATACATACTTAGTGCCAAACTTTGTGTATGTCGAGGTTTCCCAGATCACTTTCAAATCTACGTACGGTAGATAATGTGGTGCGTCTAGGCTCTAGGTAGGATTAAATTAGTAGATTAAGCTTGTTAAACAAAATGTCTCTCACCAAGTTTTATCAAAAATTTCTTTAGAAATTCAACCACATTATTACTTTGCTCAATTTAAACCCAAGCCTTAACCGAAATATTTTTACAAATCACTAAGTTTTAAATTTAGAAACCAAATTTAATAACATACAGAATATGGAACATAAATATAAAATTTTGAATCAAGAGGACGTTTAGACTAAAAGAGAAGTAGAATAATATAAAATTTCAATTATTTTTGTATAATTTAAAAATAGCATACATAAATATAAAAAAATAATTAATTTCTTGACTTGTATTTTTTAGCATTAATTGATAAACATATAACATGAAACAAATATAAATATATATTTGACAAAAATGAACTATCTATCTTAATAGTCAACTTACGTGACGTGCATACAACTCTCTGTCTATTAGGTATAATAATTTTTTATATGCGTATGGATTGGGTTCATGCTCTGTATCAACTGAAAAAAAAAAAGAAATGTGTAAATTATTCAACATACCACAAATGTTTTCACTTACTAAGAGATAGAGATTAGGTAAACTTAAATTAGTGTCTACTGGAATGTTATTATCTTCATTTTCACCTTTCTAATCCAGATAGTTTATACAGGTAGTCCCCGTTATACACGGTCCCACTTTACACAATTTCCCCCATTTAGATGGTTTAAATTTTTTTTAAAGATTTTGTATTTGAGCCGAGTTGCGCCAAAGAAACAAAACCACTTCTTTTAATTACTAAATCCCTTTTAACCCGAACCTACTTGATCAATATCAATACTAAGCTGTAATACAGTAAATGTAACGTACTATTTGCTGCTATTGAACTAGGCCATATATATATAACTAGTCCCTATTATACAAGGTTAGACTATACGAGTCACCTTGCCGGAACACATCTACCACTTATAACAGTGACTACTTGATTAATATCAATACTACGCTGTAGTACAGTACATATGACGTTCTATTTGCTGCTATGCATTTCACTCTTGCAGCACTCTGACGGAAATCATCTACCGCTTATAACGGGGACTACTTGATCAATATTAATGCTAAGCTGTAGTTCAGTATATATAACGTTCTATTTGTTGCTATAGCGCTGGGCTATAAATAGTCCCCGTTGTACATTGATTCACTCTAAGCAGCACTTAGACGAAACACATCTACCACTTGTAACGGGGACTACTTGATCAATATCACTGGTAAACTGTAGTACAGTACATATGACTTTCTATTTGTTGCTATGCGTTTCACTCTATACAGCATTTTGACGAAAATCATCTACCGCTTATAATGGGGACTACTTGATCTATATCAATCGTAAGCTCTATTACAATACTTAGGACGTTCTATTTGCTGCTCTCACACTAGGCTATAAATAGTCCCTGTTGTACGCGGTTTCACTTTACGAGGCAATTTGACAGAATGCATCTACCGCTTATAACAGGGACTACTAGTATTAAAATTCATAATTGGACGGTTTGAATAAAACCATTTAAAATCCTGAGTAAAGTGTGGAAGTTCGTTTGTTTTTCTTATGAACAACCATTAGGCTACCTTCTACTTAAACCAGTTGCATCATCTTCTTCACTGTGTTACTCATGTTTTGTTAGCAAATCACAATATGTTGTTATTGATTTAAGTTTTCTTTCTTTTAAAATAAAAATTGAACAAATGAAACTTTGAGCTTAAAATAATGAAAAATAGGTATCATGACCTATTGTATCATGAGTTATATAAGCATATTTTCGCTCGAGATCATATTATAGCACAAATTTACTAAAGTTAATTTACAAAGGGTTATAGTCTATTTGTGTTTTAAATTAAAAATCTGTAATTTTTTCAAACATGAAATAAAATTCAAAATTTGGAAGTGTTTGCAATAAGGAAAGGAAAAAAAATGTTTTTCTCAAATTGTCTATGATGATTTTGACCAATATTTGGTAAACTGTTGAAACTAAAAACTAAAAATACGTTGCCTCTTAAAACTAAAAAAAACATATTGTTTGCCATCTCTCCACAAATGCCGATTCTTGAGCTATACCACACAAAATATGGTCATTTTACATTTAACTGTGATTTTTCAGAAATCTCTACTGATTTCCTGCAAATTTTAGTGAAATGTGAAAATTAATAACCCAAACGCTAAAATCGCAAGTAAAAAAATACATTAATGTTCAGAAATATTATAATTTGATACCCATATCAACAAATGTTTATTATTTTTATTGAGATTATACAAAAAACTTTTCGTTTCTTCTAATTTTATAAACAATTTAAAAATTCTTGTCCTCTTGGTTTTTCTACAAATTTGTTATGGTTCATGTTACAGAGTCGTTAAAATAAGGCATTGTCTTCAAAATTTAAAATGTTTAATCAATATAAATATGTCAAAATAAATATACACTTTGATGTACCGTTACACAGACAGAGACACTTTTTATAATTTTCATCATTCCAATGATAAAACAAAGTAAAAGTTAGAATAAAACTTGAACACAAGATTACACAAATATTACGTTTACTTAATCAAACGTGTTTCAACGACAAAGTCACCATCCTCAATGATACATTTTTATAAACTACAACTCATACAAACAAACAGTTATAGTTTAGTTATTGTAGCTTATGTATCACTGAGGATGGTGACTTTGTGGTTGAAACACGCTTGATTAAGTAAACACAATTTTTGTGAGATCTTGTGTTCGAGTTTTATTCTATCTAATATTATCTCAAGTCAAGCTCAATATTTATTTATAGCAGTAAGAGTTGATCATTAAAATTCTTAATTTAATAAAATTTTGCGCCTAATCAATAAATTTGACTCATCAATTAATTCATTTTGTGATATTTTGCTCCTATTATAAACACTGTTAGAGAACACTTTTTGGTGTTGTTTTTTTGATTGTTTTTATTGTAACCTAATTCATGTAAATAAGGTTTGTAAATGAGGAAACTCTATAAACGTAACTGAGAGTAAATAAAAAGTACACACATAATTTTCAAAAATAAAAAAGAACTTTGATTACTGTCATTAAAATTTCCATTACTCTCAAGTACACTTTAGAAATGTTTATGACACAAATGAACCTATTTGGGCCCTTATTTAAGATATAAATATTTCTTTAAAGACTGTGTCATTCATTTTAATGTTTTGATTGACAGCTAATGTGTCATTTTTGTTTTTAAAGTTTTTATTTGGTTTATGGATGCTGAAGGATAAAAGTCGACCTTTGCTCACTCACACGTGCACACGTTCTCGCCACCTGACCCTTTTTGCCTGAAGCAACCATCACCTACTGAGCTTACTACTTGTTCCAGTAATTATGTTTAATTTGAATTTATATGTTAAATAAATTATCACCATCAGCATCTACGTAAAATAACAAGGACAAGTCTGAAACATGATTTTATTTGATCGGCTTTTACAGATAAATTGATACAAATGGCAATTATTCATAAAAGTACTGTAATATATATATTTATAACTTTTTACACAATATTTCCATTCTATTAAAATATATGTGTGATGGTATACATGCAATTATAAAATAGGGAACAAATATTTTGAATACAAAATAAATATTTATTTTATAATAAATATATATAAACCAACGTTAAGTTAGCATAAAGCTTTCTTATTAATTATTGCAATAAAGATATACGGTCGTGTAAGAGCTTAATATGTTCTTCCTGAAATGCCCCTTTCGTGATTATAAAGGAAAAGATTTGATTATAAAAATGATTGTAGCAAATCGTAAAATGTTAAAAAATTTGCAATAATTGGTCAAAAATGTCTCTTCAAGTATTTAGATATTTTTGGCTAACAAACAAGTCCAAACTATTCCCAAGGGGGAGGAGCGCATACCAAATGATTTGACTTACAATGATTCATGTACAAAGAGTACAGCTATTTACCTTCAGATTGTTTAATCACTTTAAGGATAACTCATGGAATTTTTATTTCATTTTTACAAGTAAAAAATTAATTAATTTTACATACTGTATTATGTCTTAAATACTGTAACTAAAAATGTCTTGATTAGAGTTAAGTTGCAATGAAAAAATAATTCCACACATGCAGCTAATACACTGACGTGAAATAGGCGCTAATTTCTATAAATTCCACTGTTGAAAATTAAAAATTTTATATTTTATATGATACAAATTCGTTAGTAATCAAAATACTCAAAATTGAGTTGATTGAAAGAGAGAAATAAATGGTAATTCAGTCTAATAAACAACACATAGCTTTTTGTATGCCTCGGCCCTAAAAAACATTACTTGTGCCAAATTTTAAGAAATTCCGACAATAATTGCGACCGCTAGAGCGAATATATACTTTTTCGTGTCTTATTTATAGCCTTTTATTTGTAAAAGTCGATGAAATCAAGCCGTTGTTTGGACTCATTTTTCTTATTATTTCAATAAGATAACAATGGTAATAATTTATAAAATGGAATTAAAAATTTATTTCAACAAGTAGGTGCCTCAGACAAGAACGGTCAGGTAGGCAGGCAGTGCACGTCAGTGTAGTACTAAGAGATCACTAATCTCTCCGTGTCCATAATGGTTCAACCAGAGTTTAGATATTGTTTATTGTATGATAATAAAAATTAGTTTTTACTTACCTATTAGCATTCCTTTCATTTCATTTGCAAAAACAGGAAATTCTTCGAACTCTCCCCATCCTTTGTCTATAACGTAGTAGACAATATTAGGAAAAATATGTATAAATGTATTCAGGAGAAAACAACAACTATTTTTGAAATATGAAATTAATTTACACTTCCCCTAGAAATATATGTTAGTTAGAAGGGGACTGAAATTGATTGATTGGTTGATTTTGGCCATTATTAGCAACATAGTTAGGACCATCAGGTCCTTTCTTCCACTTCACACCATATAAAATAAATACACACATACTAGTATAATATCAATATGTAAATATACACATATAAAACAAAAACAATAGTAATATTATTTTATTCATATAAGATGAGTAAAAAAAGAACATATTAAAACGAAATATATAATAACGTTGTAATGTTGTAATTAATTATAATAACAACAATAATGAATAAAGAAATATACATCATTATAAAAATAAGATAAAGTAATAAACAATATGATAGAAATTTAAAACTAATAGAGAAAAGAACATCTTTCGTCACATTCTCTTTGCAATAATCATTACAACACACTCTGACCAAACCAACAACAGTCTACAAGTATCTGATCTTTTATAAAAAGACATAATAAATTTGATGGAATTTGTAAATGAGTTCCAAAAGCAACACAGAGATATGGTAAAAGATCTATCATATATTATGATGTTCTATGCTTTGGAATGATAAGCATTATTGACAAGCTTAGTAATACTAATCATACTTGAAACACAAACATGTTTAAAATCACTTTTTGGGATTTCTAAGACCATGTAACGTGAAGTTCAGTCAAAAAAACAAAAGTTGTAATTTTGTTACGAATATCTAATTTAGCCTATATACTTAATATATACTGTGAATTTATAATATTTACATTAGGAGAGAATAAACATTATATAGGGCATACTTACAATGTCCATCTTGAAATTTTTTGTGTAGTTCACAAATATAATTATGTACAAATATTATAACTTTACGATCTGATAAATTTTGAGTAGGGGATATGGCGGCTGATGCAGTCTCTACGTTGGCAGTAACGGCTGTAACTTGAGTAGCGCCGTTTTGCCGCTTGTAGCCTGCAAATGTTAAAAATTATGATTATGTTGATACTCATCATAAATAGATCTAACTGTTTAAAACAAATGATAATAAAACACAAATATTAGTGAGATTGTGTAGCTTAATGGTTTTTAAGAAATTTTAAATTGTCATTTTATTAACATATTTGTCCTATTCTTCAGACAAATATCAATAATAGACAAAAGGTTATGTACATTATAGTATAAGATTCAAAAGTATGCTTATGTTTTATTAAAACATTTATCCTATTTTCTACCTATGCTAACGTCACCACAACAGGGAACTAGTTCACCCAACTAGTTTCCCACAACTCACACGGCAAAACCTGCCAACACACACGGCAAAACCTGCCAACACACACACACATCAATTCCCCCGGCCTAAAACGGCTCTGCTTCGGCCAATCTCACCTTACAAGCCCCGCACTCGCAACTTGTCTCTGACTGGCCGACAGCTCACGTCGAGCGCCTAAAATTCCGCGGCTTCAAACAATGGAGCACCGCGACAATATTCCGAACCAATCACACACACACACACCTCGCACGTCGATTGATTTGCTTCTCGGAAAACTTAAACAATTGACAGGTCATTGTCTAGGACCAACCAATCCTAGGCCAGCTATGCTACAAGCTGGCAGAGCTAAAGTTGTATAAGTACCTGCACAAAAAAGACAAAATGATCACATCTCCTCCTGGAGACCCAGAGACACCATCTCAAACACTTCTCCTCCAGGAGACCAACGGTGAAGACCTACCAACACTTCTCATCCGGGAGACCAGCAGTGAACATCTCCAACACTTCTCCTCTGGGAGACCTAGAGACCCTCACATCACTTCTCTTATTTCTCACCATGGAACAACTCTCCAGCGACCAGTCGCCTACACTGGCCCCACACACACTTCGCAATTCGCCTACACACACTTTTGCTGCCACACGAAGCCACCTGCCGCCTAACAACTGCACTCACATACACGTTTTGATTCTTTCTTGAGACACCCGACTCCTGCTCCTCACCCACCGATCATCGCCTCTCCAAGGATCACCCCGTGGCCTCCCGTAAGGGAAATTAAATGGAGAAATCCAAGCAACGGCAGCATCTTCTCCACCCTAGTCGCCTCCTGAAAAGGAAATTGTAGGTGCTTTGGCGCCGGCGATAGTGGGTGGACCCCAGGACTACGCAGTTGCTGAAAACAAATCGCCCGCCGGAAGGCCAGGAGGCAATCCTGGCCGAAACGCATCTCAACCCAGATCGCCTACTCTTTCCCTCGGACTAATAACTTTTAAGGAGTTGTGTACGTATAAACATTATAGTATAAAACTTCATAAGTAGGCTCACAGTGTATGTTTTATTAAAATTATTGTCCTATTTACTAGCTAAAAGTAAATGAGACAAAAACTTCTAAAGAGTTGTGTACGTTTCAACATTATAGTATAAAGCTTCATAAGTAGGCTCATAGTGTATGTTTTATTAAAATATTTGTCCTAGTTTAGAGCTAGAAGTTAAGGAGAGACAAGAACTTTTAAGGAGTTGTGTACGTTTCAACATTATATTATAAAGATTCATAAATAGCCTCATATTGTAAATTTTGTTAAATCATTTGTCCTATTTTCTAGCTAGAAGTTAAGGAAAGACAAAAACTTTTAAGGAGTTGTGTACGTTTCAACAATATAGTGTAAAAATTCATAAGTAGGCTCATAGTGTAAGTTTTATTAAAATATTTGTCCTATTTTCTAGCTAAAAGTTTAACAAAAGACAAAAATGATTAAGGATTTGGGTATGTTTCAACATTTTAGTATAAGGATTCTAGCCTCATAATATACGTTTTATTTAAATGTTTTGATATAATTTATATTATATGTTAGAGATTCATAAGTAGACATATTGTATTTAATTTGTAATGTATTTGTACATGTTGTATCTCTTAAGTACACATACAAAATAAATTATCTATCAAGTTGAGTACTATTAGTGTGCTGAGAAATGAGTAAATCTGAAAAACATCAATAAAAGTGAGCAAAAAAATTTTGCTGGGAAAAGCAGAACAATTGAAACAATTCAAGGAAGTGGATGTTAATCAATTTTAAGATTTGAATTCAATGTTAATTTGTAATCATCGTGTATCGCATTTTCTCCACCTTTCTTTAATACTAGAACACTCAGAGAGTCAAATGGACTGTAATCAACTGGTTCCAAAATACCATCATTTACCACTCATCTATCTCATAATTTTCGCTCCTAGCTTTTATAAATTTATTCTTGGCATTAGGCTGCAACATTAATTTTTAAATATACTTAGATTTTTGGAAAACAAGTTTGGGAATGTTTATACAAGTTCTTGTATAATCGTAATATAAGCATCATTATCTTGAGAATAAAACAAATATTTTGATACAAATTAACAAAACAAACTAATTCCTTCCAAACCACAAAATAAAAAAATGTCATATTTGAATGATGTCTATCTTTATATAATATATCTACTGAACCTGATTATAAAGGTTTAAATCTATTCAGGAAATATGAAACAAAGGATTCATTTGTAGGTTTTAATTTAATGGTTTTAAAATTATTCTTGATAAAGTGATTGTGGAATAATCGTTCAGTCACAGCCAGTGTGAATATTTTATTTAACCTCAATGTTACCTAATTTTAATAATACTTTATATGTGGGTTCAAACCAACAGAACCCTGAATACTGTTATATATTCATCATTCTGACCTTCCACATCATCAGTCAAAAAGTGTGTTTTCTGATTTGACTTATTTTGTTTAGACTGATGATCTGTTGTAAACGATTTTCTATTATATATTGCTCTAAACTTGAAAACCTTAATTAAACATCCAATTTGATGGCAATTATTACATGTATAACTCCTATATTTTTCATTCTCAGGAGATTAGGAAACCTTTAGTTCCACAAATAGTAAAAAAACCGCTTGGAATTACGATGATTAAGCAGGGCTATATGATAACACTTTTCACCTGTAATGTGATATGTTGGCTCCGTTTCAATAATTTAATTTAATATTTCTTTTTTAACATTATTTCCAGAGGTAAATAAATCGTATTGGTTAGCCGATGTTTCCTTTACCGATGAAATCTATACCATGTAAGTTAACACGGTTGCATCTTCTTCAAATAAATGATCTCGAACTTTTGAAGAATTAAACCGTATAACAAAACTGCCTAAAATGCTATTTACAAAATCGCCCACAAATTTGCATTTACCAGTTAAATTTCACAATCTAGCTTAACCAATGCTGAACAGCATTATAAAAATATTAGCAAATGTACAATTAGATATAAACATGTTTATTTAATAAATTTATCAGATCTTCATGTTTTTTAGCTACAGGTTTATCTGACGAAGCTAAGTTACATTTCAACTTATACTCATCCTCACTAAAGCAGTTTATCAATAAAGATCTTTTCCTGATAGCATTGTCGATTAAGTTTTACGTGTTCTAATCGGTGCTGAAACAATTGCCAACCATTCTTGGTATTAAATTCCCTTATTTGACCAGTAGCCAGTTAAAACTGTAATTGATCTCATTTTAACATTTAATTTATATAAATATAGAGTAAGTATTGTTACCTGATCATGCCGTCAATGGAAATGTATATAGCCTGGATTGTAATCTCAAATTTAGCCTCTTAGCAAAATTTACTCTTGATAGACCTATTACTTTTACAACTTACGAATATAATAAAATAGACTGTGGGTCGTTAGATCTTCGTCGTCAATGTTATATCCCTTATATACATATACAAAATAAATGAATGATCTATTGAATACTTTGTTAATGTCACCACCAAGGGAACCAGTTCACCCGACTAGTTTCCCACAAACTACACGGCAAAACCTGCCAACACTCACGGGCATCAATTCCCCGGCCTTAAACGGCTCTGCTTCGGCCAATCCTACATTACAAGCCCCGCACTTACTTGTCTCTGATTCGCCGACAGCTCACGTCGAAGATCTAAAAGTCCGCAGCCACACAATGGCAATCCGTGACAAAACTCCGAACTATCTCACACACATCACACGTCGAGATTGGTTTGCTTCTCGGGAAACTTAACAATGGACAGCTCATTGTCTAGAAGCAAACAAATCCTAGGCAAGCTAAGCTACAAGCTAGGAGAGCCTAAATTGTATAAGTACAAATTTCACAATGACAAAATCATCACTTCTCAACCTGGACACCTGCCAGCATCATCTTCAAGTCACGACTTCACACCACTGTTTGACACTCTCAATCACGCCTCACTTACTGCCCATCTTGAGCCACCTGCCCATTCTAACCTGTAACACCTCTACACGTTTTGGTCATTTCATACACCACCCAACTCTTGCACTTCACTCCTGTACAGTATCGTCACCTCTTCATAGACTCACTCCGTAGCCTCCCGTATGGGAAATTAATCGCAAAAATCCAGGCAACGGCAGCACTTGCTTCACCCTAGTCGCCTCCTGAAAAGGAAATTGTAGGTGCTTTGGCGCCGGCGATGGTGGGTGAACATCCATCATAGAGGCCAGATCACAGCCTACCTCTCCTCACCTAATCTAAGACTGACTGGCCCTTTTCAGGGCCAGAAAATTCTCTAGGTTGTGTTATTCCTATCATCATTCCTTGCACCAAGCCCTCAAAACCTTCCCGAGTCACAAATCCTTCCTCTTACATCATCTACCAGTTGCCTACCGGCTCGACTCGACCTACTTCAGGGCCAACTCCCCATTCCCTGCACCTCTCTTCTTCTCCTACTAACCTGACCCTACGTCAACTTCTTTACAAAAACAGTTTTGTCAATGAACAATAAATCAAGAGTCCTTATCACTAAGGAAACATACAATATACTAAAATATGTTAAGAGATAAAACATGGTATTCAACATCTCTCATAATTAATTATATTCATAGTGTGGATTATGTTTTATTTATCAAAAAATTACAAATTGGTCTAATATATTTCATAATAAAAATCATTTACTTACCGTACCACAAGCATAGAGCCCCAGCCATTACCGCTCCTATTCCGGCACCTATCAGAGCGACACGCAGCCACGTTGTGAGATTCTGTTTCGGGACATTAAAAATAACTTATTTGCAATTACTGTCATTTAAAATTTGGTTTCTATAGTGATTTCAATGATATTTCTAATTGTTAAAATTAAAGTTATTTTGATTATACAATATACAATATATATATATATATATATATATTATTTTTTATTGTATAATCAAAATAACTTTAATTTCAACAATTAGAAATATCATTGAAGAGAAATATATATATTTCCGCAACCCCTTCATAATTTGAATTCTAATCTTTTAGGTAGTTATATTGGGAAAATTTTGTTCCTTTTAGGGGTATGTATTATTCCACCCTTATTTGGTTGGGGTGGGGGTTGCAAGTCAAAAATTTTAAATAGCAACCCCATTGAGTGATATCTCATTTAAAAGCGCTCGTTAAGACGAGAAAATTGGTGTAAAGTAAACCCCTTTCCATTACCCAAATCCAAAATGGCAGAGCCAAGAATTTCAGATTTTTCTCTTTTTCTACATCAATTCGATGTGTATTCATTTTAAAAGATGTAAAAACATTGTACAATTTTCTATATCTGTAGCTTCTCGCCATTAAAATTGCTATTCTTTTGTGTTTCTTGAGATTCATTTTTAAAATGAGAATAACAAAGAAAAGAAAAGTTAAAAATACAAAAAATTACTTATTTGAAAATTAGAGTAACCTAATATTCAATTCCTTCTTTCATTGTAAAAAAAGATTTAACACAAATTAGTTTCACGAGTTTGAAAAAGTAATCTGAATCACAAAGAAAAAATGTTTAATTTAAATATTTTACATCATTCAAACAAACTTGTTTACATTTAGTAAGAAAAAGAGTCTATTGTAGATTTTATACTGATGAAAAAATAAAAAAAAGTAGTGTTCAATAGAATAATAATATGGAGCAAATACTTATTGTATGAGATCTAGCTGGCATAGATACAACCACCTCCTTTCGGCCAAAAAAGTCCTTTTTTATTTAATTTTTAGAATGTGCATAAAAATACAAGCTTTTATGGATTTACGTGATTATTTCCTACTTCTCTAAAGGTTATATTAAGTATCATCTCAGTTTTAACTCTTTACGTCCACAGATTTCTTCATTTTATTTGATGAATATACATAGTATAGAGAAAGTTGTGATGGATCAAAAACCAATGTCTGGTTTTTCGTGGATAAATCTGTTTTGAGGTACTCTGAGTTCAAAATACTGTTTTTTGGAATAATGCCTTTCTGTCGTATGTGCAGTGTGCTACAGCCCAAATGTGTGAACTGATTTTAATTAAATTTGGTACATGGGTATATTTTGGGAAGTTTTTCATTATTTTGATACCTCAAAATTTAGGGTTAGCTGCCATAATAAAAAAAAAACAATTTTTTTTTTCTTCTTTAAAACGGCTCCAACAATTTTGATTAAGTGTAGCCTCACAGGATCCAAACAAAATGTATTGTTCGTTATTAAAAAAATAAGATTTTGATAAAATGCAACTTACACTGAGGACGTGTTAATAGTACAAGCGAAGCAGGATTAGACTCTTAAAGACAGCGATCAGAGTTTGTATTCACTTTTTAATTGAAAAATACTAAAATGACTGATTGGTAACAATTAGTTTGGGTTGTTTTATTTGATTTTGGGGATGGGTGAGTGGGAAAGTGTGTGCAATGTTTTTGCATGGTTTATTATTTTTGAATGTTAAAGTCTACGAGAAATAAAAATATGTTTCTACTATTCCGGTTGTAGTTTATATTTATTTAAAGAATACTGTAACATAAGACAACTTTAGTAAAGCGAGGTTTAGAATGTTAAACTTAACTTTGAATTCAAGCTCTATTAACGAAATTTCATACAATTCTTCTGTGAGATTAAACTTTTTTTAAATAGAATATGTTAACGTTATTTATTTTATTGTTTAACCACAATACTTTTAAATATGGTTTAAGAGTAATATATTCAGCTCTTACTATAAGTTTTCCAAAGGCAATACAATTTTACATTATACCAAATGTGATTTTATTTAAAAATATAAATGTAGAATATCACATTTAACATATAAAATTGGGATTTTAATGTATGTCGATGTCTGTATACTGTATACTGGAAAACTCTGTCACTTGATCTGTGTGACAAATCACTTACTGAGCCAGCTTGATGTCCTTCTTTTCGACCTTGAGTAGAATCAATTGTCGTACATTAAATTTGGTCTCTTTTCATTTTGCATTGTATCTTACACATTGGTCCGCTTGTGCCTGATAATAATTTAGGTAAGTCTTGTCGTATTTTGTGTACGGTCTTGAGAGATTCCACTATAACGTGATCTGGTACAGATGGAATTAATTCTAGGTCGATTGTGTGATTGGGTTCAAAACCGTGTAGTAAAAAAAATGGTGAAAATTCTGTGGCTGTGTGTCTGCCAGCGTTGTCTGAAAATTTGACAAGTCCTAGTCTTTTTAGTCTTCGTTGACGTAACATCAACGGTAATATATTGATTACCGCAGAATTGTACCGCTCCGTGATGCCTTGACTCTAACGTCTGTATGTTGTCGATGTTCTGTGAATTATTCCTAATGCGATATATAATTGTTTGAGCATGTCCGCTACAAAATGAATGCCCCTGTCCGTTTGTATCTCTGCTAACATAGGACGGATTAATGTCGTCTAGAAGGAATTTATCTGTGGTATTTGAGTCTGCTTTTTCTGTGACTTTGGCAAATGTAAACTAGTATTGTCAGTGGCACATATAATATATATTTTGTTTGATAAGGATCTCTATAATCTAACATTAATTTTGTGAATGGTTTTGTATGTACCCTTTTTGGCTGCAATAAACCTGAAGGTTTTTGTCTGGTGGTTTTCGTCATTTGGAATTTATGACATTGTTTTATATACTGGTCTATGAAAGTGACCATGCTACTTATTTTTGACATTGTTTTTCCTCCACCCACAAATGAATCATGAAATGATTATAGTATTTCTGAGATCAGTGACTTTGGTACGGCTATTAGTAGTTCAGTTTCTTCATTCATAAAGTGCTTGTAATCACGTAATATGTATAATCTGGCAGGACTGACTGTGTATGGTGTCAGCGCTTTCCTGATCGATCAGGGCTTGTCTCATTTTAAATAAATAGTCGTCTGCTAACTGTGATTTTTCGATATTTATATGACGAATGTTGAATTTCCCTTGTATATTTGGAATTTGTGAAATGGCACGTATTTGGTTCGTCGCATAATTGTTCAGATTAACAACTTCTATTTTCGGAACTTCTGTATTTATTGTGCCAGTTGCCTGTTTGTCCTCGCTTTTCATGGTCCTTAACTTGCCTATCTTGTCCCCCATATCCTTGTTGCCAACTTTTGTGATTGCGCATACGTCCTTGTATCATAAGGTCCTCCATTTTGTGCAAAAAGGTGTTTAATTTGGCCGTAAGAGTATTGTTAGCTGATTAGTATCTCTATTTATACCTAATTGGTCCCTAAGGAGGTAGGTGGCCTTTTCAGTCGTTTGTATATTGAGGTTTAATTTTGTAAGTGTGGAATTATCCAGCATGCAATTTGTTGCAGTAGTGCCAGATTGAGTCCTTTTAAGATGTAGTTGCATATCCACTGTTCACTCATTCTATCAACTAACTGCGCAGATAGAAATTCTATTTCAGTTCTATATGTCCTCACAGATTCTCTGATAACTGGGACTCTTGTTTAATTGCATCAAAATAATTTTTTGTTGATGCACTGATACATATTACGTTATAAAGATATTTCTTATTTCTAATCATGTCAAGTGGCCTCATGTTAGTTGTACAGTTTCTTAATGGTCTGCCGCCGGTTCTCCCAGATACATGGAAAATAACCGTTTTTTGTTGTCGTCCCATCCATCAGCTTCAGCCGCTCTGTCAAAGTGTATCAGGTGCCTAGAAATGTCTACCCCGGGATTCTCACTATATTTTCCAGAATTGTAAAATGGCAGCATTTCCTCCATTTTTACGTCCTATGGTATAGATGGTACCCCTAATATGGGCAACTGATTGGATTCTGGCCTTTCTTTTCCTTCTACAATATCGTATACATTATCATCTGCAAATGTGACGAGTTAGAACTCTGTTCGACAGAACTATTGGTTGGCTAATTTGTGTATTGTTGCATTATGTCTTTTTGATTCATACCTGAATCAGTTTGAAGTTTCGAGAGATGTATGTGGGACCGTAAAAGTTCAAGGTCCGCTTGATGAGGAATGACCCACTTGAAGTCTTTCCAAACAGCTGTTGCTTGGGTTTTATTATGGTTTTGATATCTTTTAAGAGATAAATTCATTAATTTATGTGTATGAAATTTGTATATATTTTTGTTTTCCTATTTAGGCAGATAGCTCACCTCATGCCTGACCTTCGTTTGTATCAGTTCTGGTTACTCAGTTAACTAATACCATGTAAAAACTCGAGCCAAATATTCATGGGTGATTGTCCTGTGAAAGTTGCTTTTGTTTGAGAAAAGAAGGTGGCAATTTGATGCCCATGAAAGATGTTTAAATGTCTGTGTTTTTAGCTTACTCAGCATGTAACATAATAGACTTGTCTTGGTACACTTAGAACGCTGACATTGTCAATCCCTGTTGTGTAATTTATAGCTTATTGTATGCTAACTAAATGTTTGTCTCAGTAAATATATTTATCCATATTTTTGTATGTCATGAAAAGATTTAAACAAAATATTTATGTTCAGTGTTGTAATCAAAGTTGTACAATGATAATATTCATAGTGGGAGGTTGATTAAGCTAAACATTTCATTTAAGATTGAGTGAAAGTAATCATACTTACACTGTGTAATTTATAACTCGATGTAGTATGCTGTGTTGAATGATTCAATATGTAGTAACACACACACATTTATATAGTGAAAAATATATGACCTAGACTGGGATTCGAAGCCAGGACCTTTGGCTTTACGCGCCAATCCTCTACCAACTAAGCTATTCTAGTCGTTTCCCAGTACAGGACGTACACTTCTCACTTGACATTGCTTTTTGCTGCACTTCTCATATATATATATATATATATATATATATAAGTTAGTGGCGAAATAGTTATTGTTCTGTTTTAAATAAACGAGCCTTATTTTAAAGTTGTAAATTTTGAAAGAGAGCTTTGTTAAAGTGGAGAATGTTGCTATGATCCACAATATTGAATCACACAAAATGCGTAATCCATAGGTTTCATGAATGCAACAAATAAATATAGTTTAAAGTAAAGAAGAGTATGAATTTTAAATAAATTTGTATTAAAAACTAAGTACTGCCGATGCACCATTTTTTATGAAGTTGCTTTAGGCCTTGGTTCTTTATTAACATAGAATAATCAGTGTTTCAGTTCCTATACATATATATACCCTATGCAGCAACCTTAGTTTTAATACAAATTGAGGCTGTGCGGAACAGGATCATTAAGAAAGTTTGAGTTCGGGATGGATATTTGGATATGGTGGGGGGAAGGAATTAACCTGACACGTGGCCTCGACTACTTAAATACTACAGCTCAGCCAACCGGCTTCATGAACGATTAAAACTATGTTATTATTTATAATTCATAATAAACTAAATTAACTTTGAATAATATTAAGGGAATTATTCTATTTAAAACTAGTGGTCTAGGAAACAGTATTAGACCAAAATGGCCGTTAACTACGTATCACATATTAAATTATATACAAAATTTGGAGAAGCACGGCGAATACCTTGGGCCGTCTGACCCATCTCAAAAGAGGCTAATTAGCCATTATTTGGTGGGTGAACAATTTGGGAGGTACCTGAAAAATCAGTTATCTCGTAGACTGAAGACATGCACTTCCAAACACATCCAGTCTCTCTTGCAGCTGGTGCACAACTGTTTTGTTTGTAGCCTTAATCCGTGAAAAGCATTTTACCAAGGGAGGGTGTAAACTGATTTGTTGGAATACAATTCTCGATTCTCAAATTTCATCTCAATTGTTAAAGCTGTTTTTTACAAAAAATTGGGGGGGTCATTTTTCAAAACCCCAAAAGGAAATTTCGTAATTTGGCTACTTTTGAAATAATATGTCACCAAAAACATAACAAAACTACAATTTTATTATCATGGTTAATTATTTTGAACTTATAGTTCAAAAATACCACATTTAAGGAAATAAACAAAAAGTAATCAAACCGTGGGAAGTGCTTTTATTTTAAGTCCTAATGCTAATGACAATTTCCTTTAGGAATATTTAATTTAGTAGTACTATAGATAGAGTATATTATATAAAACTCAATATATTTTTGATTTAAACTATTTTTGAAAATTTTAATTATAATAAAATAAAACAACAAATTAATATAAAACGTGTCTTGTGACAATACGATTGTATTTAATGCTAATTTATATGAAAGCATTCAGCAGTTAATAGGAACAGTTAAACAGGTGCGTTAATCAAAGTCATTTGTTAAGTATTTTTTAATGTGTGTGGAAATTTTAATTTTAATAGAAAAATAAGTGTTGAAAAATCAAATTCTAAAATTAGAAATAAATAAGTAATCAAATTTAAAAAAAAATTATTGTTTTAAATTTTGGTAAAATTACCAACCTGCTCTTAATTTTAAGAATTTATTTATTTTTTACTAATATAAGAAATGAATTTATAAAAGAAAATAATTTGGTAAAAATATTATTGTTTAAATATTAATTAAAAATTTAATTTGTAGCTTAAAGATATTTATATATATATAAATTTCATAACTAAGAATTGTGCTTGCAATTATTTTAATAATCCACACACAGGTTAACAACTAGATCTAAGTGACTAATATAGATTGTGATCGAGGAACTTTCTAAAGAACTCGGCCTTGAGATAAGTAATAAAAAAGATAAAATTTACTCGTGAGCTAACTGAAATAAGGAAAATTTAATAATTACTGGAAGCGTTAAATAAGGGGGGGGTACCAATAGTATAGGACCAACCTAAACTGTTGAAGGGATTAAGAGGTTCAGGTGAAAATTGAAAAAGCCGATACTTCCAGTGAACCGTCTAAATCCACTCAATACTCTTGAAAACAAAGCCTGTAATAAATATTACAGGGTTTGAGGTAAGTGTGTTAATTAAAAAGGGGAAAGCGCACAGCTTAACTCAGTGTACAACAAAATAGTTGAGTTTTTACGTTGTAGTATATATAATTGAACTGTGCATTTATAAATTTTCTACAATGATACATTTTAGAGCTAAGTAATCAAGAATGAGAAAAGTTGTCTTCACGCCAAAAAAATTTAACCTAAAACTTAGCTATACCTAGAACCGTTTGGCATCAGATTGATTTGTTACTCAACTGTACGAACAAGGTCAACTAGACAAGTTTGTTGATGATTTTCCTTGTGCTAGTCAAGTCCTGAATATTAGTTGGAAAGGGGAATGGAATAGATATGTAAATTTGAAATTCTACAATGATATAAAGATTATAAAAAAAATTGAAATATTATTAATAGATATTTGACATTTCCTAAAGATATCAAAAAGAAAACTAGATTGGTTACAACTTCCTAGAATATATATATCAAAAACTATGACAGCTACGATAATTTGGAATACATAGTTTGAAAGAGGAAGAAAATACTCAGATATTAAATAAAATTAAAACAACAATTTTTTTAGTATCAACCACAATGTTTTAATAGAAACTTGCCGACCATGGTTTCGCTAGTTAAAGCATGCTTTTAATGCTTTAACTAGCGAAACCATGGTCGGCAAGTTTCTATTAAAACATTGTGGTTGATACTAAAAAAATTGTTGTTTTAATTTTATTTAAAATGGAATACCACCAAGTACCTACGGTCTCTAGCATAAATAGTTTACTCAGATATTGTCAACTTGTAGTACAAAAATTAAAATTTACAAAAATTTTATGATTAATGAAATCATATTTTGTTATATTGTGAAGTGCTCCTCTCTAGCAGCAACACACTCCAACTACATCGAACTCTGTAATTTTTGCCTCGCGCAGTATAGAATTTTGGGTGCATGACTTGAAAGGTTGAAACATTACCTTTCAATGACATATAACACAATCTGTTACAATAATATTTACTAGGCTCAAAGTTGAATTGAAAAATTGATTTTTAGGGTGTAAAAACGTTAAAATTCTTAATATTGTTTAATTTTTATAGATTAAACTAGTCGAAATATTTGAAAAGCACAGATCGAAAGATGAAGAAAAGTTCTTTTGTAGATTTGTTGGACAAAAATATGGACTTGTGAAAATTAGACAAAGAATAAATTAAATTTGTGTTTCACAACTACACAGTTGTTGGGTAACTCGTTAGCAGCAAAATACGTAAATGTTACCAATTAATTAAATATTATTTATACAGTTTTATGGACTTTTGGTTGTATGAATGTAAAGAAAATTAGCTTTAAAACAGTTATAAATTATTGTGGTACAATGATTATTACTAGAGAAAATGTTTAATTGAAAAAAGTGATTTCTACTGCTCGGCAAGCCAGTTTCTGGTACAGACACGAAGTTCAGTGGCTCGGTTTGAGCATTTTTCTACGTCTAGGGTTAAGGTACTTGTGAAATACATATAGCTGCATATAGAATTATTATTAGATAAATAAAACACAGTGGAAAAGGAACATAAAAAGTATATTTTTATTACTTCTAAGCTGTAACAAGAGGACATACATGTGGCAAAATTTATCATTTTTATTCTAAACATTATTTTAAACCAACAAGATGTAATCAAACAAGTAATTCTTTTCATATTTATTTAACAAAATAGAGTTTCATAATAGAAACAAATTAACTTAGTCTGAAAAAATAATAACAATACTGGTATTTCTGGAAAACTTATGCCACAATGAAGTTTATCTCATGGATGTTTCTTAGATTTATAGTTAGTTTACATTTCTTTCAATTACATTACATTGAATTAAATAATGATTAAGATGACTTTTCCTCTTGTATGAATTTCATATGATCAATTAGACTTCTAAAATACTCAATGATGAGGTCAGGTTATTTTATTGTATGTGTTTTTATATGTCGAGTTAGACTATGTTTATGTCTAAACTTTGACTCACATGTTCAAGATGAAATTTCTCTCTTATATGTGTTTTCATATAACAAGGTTATTTTTGTATAAACTGAATCACATAATGTGCAATGGTGTAGTTTCCTTCCAGTATGCATTTTTATGTGAGTATTAAGGTTATCTTTTTGTATATACTTTGGATCACATAATGTGCAACGGTGAAATTTTCTCTCGTATGTATTTTTATATGTTGAGTTAGGCTATGTTTATGTGCAAAGGTGAGGTTTCTCTCCTGTATGTGTTATATGTTTAACAAGATTATTTTTTTGTGCAAACTTAGAATCACATATTGTGCAATGATAAAGTTTTTCTCCCTTTTCTCCCTCAATAGTTTTACTGTACACTTTAAAAGTATTAGAACAAGTTAATTTAGGATCACTAAAGTTAAAATGACATTGTCTTTTATTATTATAATTAATCAGCGTCTTGCATTTTACAGTTAATTAATGATACATGGTTGAACTTATCATTGAACGATGTTAGAAGATTTCGTCCATTAAAGCAAACTGAACACAATCCTTCTTTTTTATTTACAGTTCCATTTGTAGTATGTATATCACTGTATTCGTTAAAATGTATTTTAAGTTGATCCTTAGAGCTTGAGCTAAAATTGCAGTAATTCTCTGTTGATATTAGATTTGATGTTTCTACTTTGTTGGATTGACTGTATGACCGTAATATAAGGTCTGTTATGGTTTGCCCAGATCCAGTGACATCTGCATAGAATTCTGTGACAATAAATATAAATTAATTAGGGTTGCCTTTCTACACTGATATGCAATAAATTTCCACATGTATGATGAAACTGGACATTTTTATATATTATTGTGAAGAAAATGTTATTTTATAAATAACTTTTTTTTTAAATTTATTATCTGACTTATGCTGAACTCTCCATGGTTTTTTAAACCAGCTGATTTAAAATCTGAAGTTGGTGGTTGTGTCATAATGACTCTTAGTTTTTCCAATCATTTAAAAAACTCTTTTAGTGTCTGATTTTTTCAATAATGTTAATTTTGAGATTCACCATGTCAATGCAAAAAGTAGGAAATTAAATTCATTAGAAATGTTTGAGATTAGGAGAATATTTTGTAAAGACTCCAAACTGGTACTCAATGATCAGGTAGAATTTTCGTCAAACTCACCTTTGTTAAAACCATTGTTTTCCTTATGACCTCATGTTTCCTTTCTACTCCCTCCCCCCCCCCCTTAGCTAAGTAACTGTTCTTATTTTTGTATTATTATATGTCAGGTTTCAATATCTTCCTTAGTTTTTGTTAAGCTGCCTTGTAAATGCCGTTGCTGGCGAAACCATGGTCGGCAAGACTCAATAAAATTGTAGAATTTACTAAATATTGTGTTTTTTTTCCTTTTTTTTTTCATTAAAATGGACCCAAGTACCTTCGGTCAATAGTGTAAATCGTATAAATATTTTTTAAATTTTTCACTTAAATATAAAAAAGTTTTACCATTCAGTGTTCTATAAGATTCCTTAAAAAAAAAAAAAAAAAAAAAAAAAAAAAAAAAAAAAAATTAATTAATTGAACTTTTATTAGACAATATGAAAAAACTACAAAATAGCTAAAACAATATTAGTATTATTCAAATCAAACTTATAAAATATCATATTTAAGAGAAAGGTCTATAGAATATATATATATAATGTAAAAAAATAGTAGTAAAATATATGGAGTTAGTATATCTGGAATCTAAAAAATCATTGTTTTTTTAGGTAAATGTTGCTGAGGTAAAATTTCTACATAAATGCCATATTAGGCCATCGGCCTATAATACAAATATATTTTTAAAATTTTTCTCAAGATATAAAAGAGATTTACTATGTAGTTGTCAATATGATTCTGTAAACAAATTCAATTAAATTGTTATTGGTAAAAATTCGTTTTATGAAAAAACTACAAAATAGCTAAAAAATACGAATTATTTTATAAAATTCCCCAAAAATATAAATATTATTCAAATCAAACCTATAAGAACCCATTTTTTTTTTCAGAAAGATGTATAGAATACAAATTTGATATGAAAAGTGCTTTTTGTAAAATTTGTTGAGATAGTATGTCAGGAATCAAAAAATCACTGTTAGCCGAGATAAAATTTCTACATAAAGGCCACATTAGGCTATAGGCCTATTGTATAAATATATTTTTGTAATGTTTCTTAAGATATGATAAAGTTTTATCATATAGTTTTCAATAAGATTCTGTAAAAAAACTAGACTTGTAATATATAGACGGAAAGAGCAGAATCTACACTATAGGACTACAAAATCTTTCAAATATATAAATATATCGAATAATCAAAATACTGTATGCGCCATAATAAACAGAACTGAAACTGAATCAGCTGTAGCTGCCTTCTCGATCAGTTGTGTCAACTTTTGATTGTTGTCACGTCTTCGTGATTATTATTTATTTATTTCTTATTTGAGGTTAGTTTTTGCTGACAAGGTGCTAACTACTGCAGAAAAAGTTTGTATCGTAAAGCATTATTTTCGCTCATACGGAATTGGACGTGCGGGTGGGCCAAGTTTGTCACACACTGCATTATGTTTTCAGGAACATTTTTACAAAAACCCGCCTAGTAATGCTGTGATTATTAGTGTTGTTCAAAAATTTCGAAGAACAGGTAGTGTTTTGAGCAGAAGGGCTATTCAGGTTGTCCAACTACTGTCTATAACAGAAATGTTTGACTTTGTTAATGCACACAGTGGGGTAGATGGTTCTAACACATACCCAGAACCTTGTATACCATCAAAGAGAAAGAGATTTGGTATAAAACTATATTGTGTGATTGTGAGACTGGCTATGTACTACAACGGATATTCGCTGTACTTGACTGTTTTTTGGTAAAAGAGAAAAATCAGAATATAGTTCGAATGCAAGGATTTGACAAAGCATGGCTACCCAAGCTGTTTTAGGTGAGTCGATGAAACTGTACTATGATCCAATCGAAAGTCAACTTTTACTCACTTGTCTTGACAGAAAAATCTCAATAAAATTAAATTTAATTACTTGTGAGCTCTCTGAAAGGGATAATAAATACAATTACTGGAAGTGTTAAGATAAAAAGAGGGTGGTACCAACAGTTCTTCAAGCTGTTAACCAACCAACGGACTCCAGACCCGCTAGCGGGTCGATTTTTCATGCATGGCCTAGTTCAGCAACTCTAAAACACGTATTTTGCAATTCAACATTACGCCCATTTAAAATTGTCCTATGGCAATAAATAAAATACCGTTGGAAAGCTAATGTTCCGTAGATGCATAATCATGCGAAAAAAATACCACAAAACGTTATAAGTAATATTCCAAAAATTGGTGAAGTTCACATATTTTTGATGTGTAAAATCGTAAATTTAAACTCTGCGTCTTTTCGTAAAAGCGGCGCCATATTTCCCGATATGATTACTAATCTATATTTCTGTCAAAGGGTTTGACACAAACACTGTTCTATAGATCACATCTTTCTCTTTCAAACCGTAGTTTACAAATTGTTCTGTGTCTCATAGATTGCAAGGGCCTTTCAATTTGTTCATTTGCTCGTGAGGACAGATCTAATAATAAAATATTATAGGATTTGAAGCTAGTGCATGTTATAAAAATAAAGGGGATGTGTACAGCTTAGCTCAAAAAGTTCACTTAGAGTTTCCCGTTTTAAAATTGTTGACTCAGAAAACATAAGAGCTTCAGTGGCAGTTATAACAACATTGCTAAGAAATTACTTGAAAAAGGGACATTGCTTGTAAGTTGACAACTGGTATACCAGACCTGATTTATTCGCTTTCCATCATAAAAATAAATCTATTGCTTCCGGAACTGTCAACATACAAGCTTGGGCATGCCACAATTTCAGAAAGACCTCGAAGTTGGAAAAAGAGAGGTCCTATATGATAGATAACATGAATATGGCTGTTAGGTGGATTGATCAGAGAGAAGTTCTTTTCCTGACATTTGAGCATACTAATGATATGGTAGACACAAGAAAGTATGCATAAAAATAAAGGAACCCATTTAAAAACAAAAAAAAAAAAAAAATGTGTACAAGAATACAATCACAACATGGGGTCTGTTGATAGATCTGACCTGATAATTGTCCATGTTGAGTGTATATGTCGAACAAGATCCCAGTACAAAAACCATTTTTTGGATTTAGCCATTCTAAATTCACATGCTATATAACTTTGTAAACTGAAATGAAAATAACACTGAAACAGTTTCAGTTAGAAGTTACTCGTCATCTCCTGGAAATAAACTTAGGACCTCAATTAGAAAAGAAAGGTGGTTGTCCTTCTGTTGGTGATAACCCAATTTGCTTAACCCTACAACCGCCCATGTTAGAGGTTTTGTAAAAATTTTGTTTTCTTAAAAAATTCATAAAAAAAATATTATTTGTATACAAAACCAAACTTATAAGACATCATTTTTCTCAGAAAGAGGCATAGAATTCATCTATGTAATAATTCATTTTATTTTTTTAAACAGTTTTGGAGTAAGTATGTTAGATGTCAAAAAATGAAGTTAACATTTTTCAGAAAAACCTGTATCATCCAAAATCAATAGCTTACCACCTTTTTCTAAGATATACAAGAGTTTTGTGTTAAATTTTCAAAATTTAAAAAATTATTTTACGATAAAAGGGAAATTGGTCAGCTTATTTTCAAAACATCACCAAAAACTGTAATATTTATGGAAAACCAACTTCTATAAATCATTATATTCAGAAAAGTTCATAGAATTTACAGTAGAACACCTCTAATCCGTCACCTTCGGGACTGGGGGCATGGTCAGAACGCAAAAAAGGTCGGATTATCCGAAAAAAGTCAATATTTATTACATATTATGTAAACAGATTTTTTTAAAGTGAAATAAGTGATATATAAACTTTTAAAAGTCTATATAATAAAGTCTATATATAAACTTTGCAACTACAGTAGAACTTCTGTTAACCGGCCTATATCGTAGTGTACTGGTTGGATGAGAGTTTCCGAAAATAAATTGTAATTGAAACACCAAAGCGGCGAGTCAAACGACTTTGTCGATAGCGGTATCCCATTGTCGGCGGCGTAAAAACTCCGCGGCACCAAATCAGCGGCGAGTCAAACGACTTTGTCGATAGCGGTATCCCATTGTCGGCGGCATAAAAACACCGCGGCATTGGCACCCGTTGGTATAGCAGACATACAAAGGCAACATCGTTTGATGGGCCGCTTTTTTTCCACGAATCAATTTAGTATACATTATGGAAAATATAACATTTCTTTTCAGTTTTCTTCTTGTCTTTGACTGGTTATGATCTACGTACAGTATATACAGTAAATAAAAATGAGCGAGTTACGAAAACGGGAATACGGAAGCGTGTGTTGGTTTCGTTTCAGACGCGGTTAAATGTGTCAAAAGACTTGACAGAGGGGAATCTGTAAAAAAGCTTTGTAGTGTTTAATTTTTCACGAGAGATGACACAGCACTGAAGCGGAAAAGCGATAGCGATAACAAACCGGAAAGATTGGCGCCCGCCAGGCGTGAGACATTCCACAAGTCTGCAAATCGGCAGAATAATATCAATAGCCAAGAGCTCGAGCACGGTCGGACTAACCGAGGTGACGGACCATCCGAGGGGTTCTACTGTAGTAGTGTAATGGAAAAAAAGTTTGAAAAATAAATTTGGAGTCAGTATGGCAAAGAAAAAAAGAGAAAAAAACACAAAAATCGAAGGCTAAATTTCACTTCAAAGTCCAATAGAGTCTAGAAAATTAAGTTTTACATTTTTTTAAAGTATTACAAACGTTTTCTAGTATAAATGTGAATAACAATTGGTAAAACAAAAATCAAATTCTAAAATTTTCAAAATAGAAATAATTGTTTCATCTAAAAAGTAGTAATCGACAAAGAGAGGTTAGGTTTGTAACCTCCACAATTTAGGCCTAACTAATAACAATGTAAAGCTAGGCCTAAGACAAAATCACTAGATTTCACTAAAACAATAAACTTTACAAAGAATAACACACATATACACTTGTATAATCAAATAAAACACTACATTTGCTTTTAGGCCTAGGTTACAATATACCTCTAGGTTATCCCAAATTCAAAAACTACGCTAAAAAAATTAACTTTAGAAATAAAAACACATATATATATATTGTAACTTGTATACACAATTTATATACACAAACCTTCAGAATAACAAATATATAATTCCAAAACAATAAAGCGCCACGCCTTTTCATTACAATTTATGTCACACACTTGCCTATGTTGAGTATGTTCCGACTTGAAAACAAAAATCTGTAAATATCTGTTGCCTACATCAAGTACTACCAACTTGTAGAATGAAATCTCCTCTACAATATACTATAAAGATCGGTTACAAAATATCGATTATCTTATTTAGTAAAATGCACCGAATGCCAAGTGAAATTCCTTCCGTTTGGTACTTCTTTGGTTAGACAGTAATATCTCGCGATCTATGACACACAGAATAATTTGTAAACTACGGATAGAAAGAGAAAGATGTGATCTATAGAACCGTGTTTTGGTCGACCTGTTTGACAGAAAAATAGATTTGTGATCATATGGGAAAAAATGCTGTTGCTTTTACTAAAACACGTACCGTTAAAATCTTTGATTTTACGCATAAAAACTATGCGAACTTGGGCAATTTTTGGAATATTATTTATAACGTTTTGGGGTAATTTTTTATTATTTTTTTGCATGATTATACATCTACGGAACATTACATTTCCAACGGTATTTTATTTATTACGATAGGACGATTCTAAGTGGGCGTAATGTTGAATTGCAAAATACGTGTTTTAGAGTCAGTGAACTGAAACATGCATGATGACACGACCCGAGTTCGGGTCATGGGGAGGTTGTAGTGTTAACACAGCGACACTATCCCTCTCTTATACAAGCAACTGAAAAAAAGAAAACATCGCAGCGAGGCTGTCATGTTTGTAAAAATACAAAAAGACCAGAGCAGAAGCTGTGAGAGTCTCGCTACCAATATGTTGAGTGTGATTTTGGACTGTGGTACCATACTTCGCATAGTTCCACAAATTTAAAAACTCTAAATTTAGGCATAAAAACATATCATATTAATATATGTATAAGAACATTTTTACATATTTTATTAATTGAAAATTGTATTTTAAATATTGCAAGTAAATTTATTCAACATAATTTAGTTCTTATAAATTTACCTCAAACCCCCACCATCCAAACCAACAAAAAAATTTAATGTTAAGTTTATACATCAAGTAATCATCCATTTCCAAGTCATTATACCATATTTTATTTCATATGCTAATTTACTGTTGTAGTATAAAACAGTCCAAGGGCCGAAAAAACCCACCAGTAGGGTATGAGCCACATAGAAAACACAGCAGTCAAGGGGTTAAGCAGAATTGCTAGGTGTCCACAAAGTCTCCTGGCTTATAAATTAACACTCACCATCAGTTTTCCTTTTTGAAAAAGATGTGTAAAGATATCTATGTAAAGATATGTAGATATCGAGTCTCACCTATATCGCTGCTGTTCACAAGACATTCATTAGTTTCATAATGATTGTTGAATAGAGTTTCTAAACACTGTTGCCAAAGAACCCTTCAACATAATTCAACAATTATGGAAACCAGACTATAGAAGTAAAAATAAAGGTACTTAAAAGCATGACACCAATGTCCACATTGTAAGTGAATATGTTTGATATTTCAAAATTAAACATTATTTATATTTATTGATAAGAGCTAAATACTTATTTATCCTACGGAACTATTATAGAAATGTAACATACTAGAAAATTTGTGAGCTTTTAATTTACTTTTTTTTTTGTTTGATTAAAAAACGTTAAGTAAAAACGTATAAAAAAACCTACCACTGTCTAATTTTTCTTTGCTACCACTGTCAATTTCTTCTTTGATATCACAGTCAATTTCTTCTCTGATATCAATGACAATTCCTTCTTTAATATCACTGTGAATTCCTTCTTTGATATCATTGTCAATTTCTTCTTTGATATCACTGTCAACTCCTTCTTTAATATACACTGTCAATTTCTTCTTTGATATCACTGTCAATTCCTTTTTTGATATCACTGTCAATTTCTTCTTTGACATCATTGTCAATTTCTTCTTCGATATCCTAAAACAATTAAAAAAAGCAATTAAATAAAATTCTTGGTTAAATATTACTTTTACAAACATTTAAATATCTTTAGATAAGACATACATATCTCGTATCTCAAAAATTTACAGAAATAGCTTTTTCAATTGATAATTTAAATGTATAACTCCATAATAATACTCTTATTTTTCTAAAGGTCTTTTTTAGATAGTGGGTTTATTATAATTTTAGGAAAAGACATGTTTTATAAATTTTTATACCCACTGCTCTTGTAGTCTATGAATGCAGGATTGTACGAGAGAGTTTAAAATTAGAGAATGTGAGTGTTAGGAATTAGATATTAGAATTATGTTAGATATTTGATTTTTATTCTAAGTCCCAAAACAAAACTTAATGTCAACTGCACCTTGGAATTCCTTTAAAAATCATATACACAAGTCTTAATAAACAATTTTACTAGAGGCAACGAAAAGAGCATTTATAACAGACTATAAATTAAATAGAACAAGAGCACAATACACAAATTCAATCTCAGGGTGGTCATTAAAAACTGAAATTAAAAAAGTAAAAGTATTTGTTAAAAAGTTTTTAGCATAATGAAAAGCTGTTACAAGAAGTTGGTTAAATCGTCTGTTATACAGGAATTATCAAAGAAGTATATATTTGGAAGAAACAAATAGAAAAAACGCAGATATTGTCCAAACAAAAGCAGATATTTGGACACAGTAGACACTAAAATGAATATTAGAAGGAACATATACAATTTTTTGTTTTCTTATTCCAAAACATTCCCTGCTAAACTAAACGTGCCTTACAAAAATGAAAGAACTATTATTATATACACAAGGTCATTGAAAATAGTGTACATGATTTCAGTTGTACATGGTATAAACAATAAACACAACCAATCTCCTTGATTTTAAAGAAAAACAATTTATAAAGATTGCGAGTTTTATGATTTAGAATGTTAAAATTTGCAGACGCTATTACTCCACGCATCATTCATCAGTCATAGCCTGGCAGGAGACACTTTACTAATGGCAACTGTGCTACAGAAAGCTCAATGTGTTTTATGGTTTTAACTAAATTTTCTTCTGAGATGAAGCAACTTTCTATATAAATGTCTGTGTTAACCGGCATGACTGTTAAATTTGGAGAACTCATCAATGAAATTTTTCACTATGATTAATAGGACCTATGTTGTAATTAACATTCTACAATTTACACAACATGTCGTGACATATTCTCGGAATTACAAAATTAGGACCTGTGTCTTAATTCCAAGTCCTAAGGTCCTAATTATAGAAATAGGACCCTGCGTCAAAATTAACATCACTAAATACATACTACATGTCGTGAGATTCCCGGAATTACAAAATTAGAACTTCGTGTACTAATTCAAAGTCCTAATTGGAATTATAATTCCTTATTTTTGCCCACGGGTCACACCCAATTTTTTCAGAAATTAAAAAACTTAGCCGATTTTCAAATAATTCCAAGTCCTAATTTGAATTAAATTTTAATTCCTGGTCACAATTGGAATGAAAATTCTTTGATTGGTCAACCTGGGATTATTATTCATCCAATTTGCCCACAGGTCACGCCCGATTTTTTCAGAATTACAAACACTTAGTCGATTTTCGAAAATTCAAATTCCAAAAAAATTCTAAGTCTGAAGTCCTAATTGGTATTAAAATTCCTTATTTTTGCCCACGGGTCACACCCGATTTTTTCAGAATTTTAAACACTTAGTTCAAATTCCAAAAAGTTCTAAAGTCCTAATTGGAATACAAATTTCATTTCTTAGTCCTAATTTGATTGAAATTCAAGCCTGAAGTCGTAATTGGAATTACAATTCGCCCACGGGTCATGCCCGATTTTTTTATTTATCCCAGGGGTCCGACCCCCCTATAGGAGTACGCCCCTGCCCCCGGTCCCCATACCAACCCCAGGGGGCCAGAACCCCCAACCCGGACTCCCATCCCAGGGAACCCGTGAAAAATCATATATTCATAATCAAGACAAGACAAAGATAAATATTAAGATAAAGTAAAGCAAAGCACCAAACCCCTGCCCATTTTTTTTTTTGCATATATGTATTTATATAGTTCCAAATTATAGAATGAGGACCAATTCCGTGCCGGAATTACATAAGAAGGACTTGACATATTTTTATAGAATTACAAATTTAGGATTCGGTCCTTAATTAGGACCCAAGCATTAATTAATATTCCAAAATTAGGACCCGTGTCGCAATTAACATTCCACAATTTAGACTAGTTACATATCTTGACATATTCTCGGAATTACAAAATTAGGACTTGTGTCTAAATTTCAAGCCCTAATTATAGAATTAGGACCCCGTGTCGGAATTAACACCCCTCAACACATACTACACGTTAGCGATGTTGATACTCGGGTGAAATAGATACTCGCAATACTCGGCTTCGAATTATTTCAATACTCGTATTATTAATTCGACATCGAGTATCTGCGCAGAATGATTATGCGCATCGAACTCAGTTTTACCAATCAGAATAATCAGATCGTTTTAGATAAACCTTCACTTATGCGTTTAATATAACCGAATGTTTTTTGAAACTATAGTAGAATAACCAAGGTCAAAGATTTATTATGATACAATGTTTACAACCTGTCAATAATATGTCTGTCTCTGTTTACAGACTACAACATTAATAATTTAGTTATTATTTAAAATAAGTTAATTTACTATATTTTTTATAAAGATGGTAACCTAATAATATTTATTTAAATATAAGTACAGTAATAACAATTAAATAATAATTTAATTTACTTTTTGTTAATGTGGAAATAAATTAATATTATTGTTATTTTAAATTGAACTTGTTACCGAATCTAAATCATTATAACTCAAAATCGTAATGTTTAATTAATGTGTAGTGAAAAATCAGCTTAGAAACAAATGTAACCAAAGTAGAAACACCGAGTATTTTGTTTGGAATTGACACAACACTAACGAATACAGTTGTCCGAGGATACTCGCCGCACACCGAGGATACTCGCAGACCGAGGATACTCGCTATGACTCGCACATTACTTCCTCCTTGTTCCTAGTTACGAGGATTTTGACCGAGTATTTTAATTCGAAACCGAGGATTTTAATACTCGGACTCTTCCGAGGATTTTGATACTCGGAATCACCGAGTATTTTAATTCGAACTCGCACATCACTACTACACGTCGTGACATATTCCCGGAATCACAAAATTAGGACTTTGTGCCCTAATTGGAATTATAATTCCTTATTTTTGCCCACAGGTCACGCCAGATTTTTAAAAACTTAGCCGATTTTCCGAAATTCCAAATAATTTTAAGTCCTAACTTGAATTAAATTTTAATTCCTAGTCACAATTGAAATGAAAATTCTTTGATTGGTCGACCTAGGTCACTACTTTTCAATTAATATGCTGGACGAATGGAACACCCTACAAACTTGACACTTACAGTTGTGTTACATAGATATGTAAAGTACCCTCAAATGGCGGAATACAAAAAGAACATTAATCTTCTGGAGAGAAACACTTCGGCAATCCAATCCAATTAAAATGTGCAATGCCATCATCTCGATCAGATGTTTTGTTAACACACACCATTGAAACAATTTGATGGTCGTGTTACTTTTTTTCCAAATTTTGGTACTCTTACATAGAGCATATAGAATTTGTTTTGATGAGAAAAAATTAATCCGCCACGGGTTGGATAATGAATCCCCAAATTCGAATTGCATTACAAACCAGTACCAAGTATTAAATACAAAATACAACATGATCTAATAAAAATTTCAATCCAAAACTTTTGATATCAATAAACTCCCAATATACCTTTAATTTCGCTGAGTTTACCAACAAAATTTCCGACATTTCCAGATTTACTTATTAACCCTACAAGTGCTAAAAGTCGCGATCGCGATCTAATTAAACAAGGTTTGCTAAAATCGATATACCAACGGTAACTTTTATCCAAACTGCATGTTATATAGTAACTCTGAGTAAAAGACGCTCTATTCATTTTGCACAATTTTATCGGTGGTTATAAGAAAAATCAATGTTAGCAAGCCTGTAAAAGACAACTGTGTTTTTATGCAGCAGCTGTCAACTGTTGATGTTTACTGCTTGGTCCCAGCAGTGAATTGTTGTTTAGTGTTTTTGTCTATATTCTTTTGGTAAATACCATTTATTTTATGATTATTTAGTGTATCAGTAGTGTTTTTAGTGGAGTATTACACATATAATAATGAGTGAACTTGGCAATTCAAGTGATATTTAGTTTGTGTGAAAGTGATACCGCTAGTGATGAAAGCAGTAACTCCAATGTAGGAATCATTTTTTTTTTTTTTTTTTTTTTTTTTTTTTTTTTTGTGTATTACATATTTTATAATAACTAATTTTAGTAAATACATGATATTCAAAGATTAAATGCCAATACCTTCTAAAGACAGAGTAATAGAGCACACTAATTTGCAAAAGTTGGATGTAGTGTCACCCAGTGAATTACTGAATTTGAAGTTGGTGTATGTATGAATGTTTACAACGATGTTAACATTATGAAGAAAATAAAGTGTCACTTATGTTACATTTCTAGTTTTATAACAAAATTTGCTACATTTTGTATATATTGGAAATTGGATTATCATAATTTAGTTATTACATGTCACTAAATGGACAAAAGGAAAAAAAACAAACATTTTTTGCGGATATAAGTTGAAGCAGACCTCAGTTTTAAAGTGGTAAGTTTAAATTTTATTTCATTTTGTTCTATGGGCTTTCCTGAAAATATTGATGTATAATGTGTCATATTTCAGCCAATAAAAGTGTATAATTTCCTGTAATAATAAAAGCTTTGAGCAGAGAGTTGAACTAGCTTAGCACTGAGGACTAAAATAATCTGCACTTGGAGGGTTAAAAACGATATATCAATGGGTGATAATCAATTATATTATATAAGTGAAGAAATCATACCTTTTGATTCTTCTTCTCCATCTTCATCTTCTTCTTCTCCATCTTCATCTTCTTCTTCCCCATTTTCTTCTCCATCTTCTTCATCACATTCCATCTCTAAATCATCAATCGCCAAATAACCTGTTGTAATAAACACAATTATATAAAATCTTTTCAAACCTACATAAATCGTCTAGTCTTAAAACCATTTATAACTTTTCAACTCTTGTTTGATAGCTACAAATGTTATTTGAGAATGTTTCCATTTTTTATCCCTGTCCTAACAAACGTGTTTTTAAAAATATTTTCTTTTCCATTTTCTTCTCATGTATTTACAGAGTTCCCCTTACCATTTCCTACGATCTGCTTCTTCCTATTCTACAACCCCTCAGTTAAGGGTATGCAAACATTCCCAGACCAACCTAGACTTATAGGTATATGAACACAGAACCTTGCGAGACTGACAGTCAAAATTAACATATAATGGAAAGAGTCTGATAATTGCCGATTGTGACGTCAGTAACAAATAGTATAATAATATCTGTTTCGAAATATTTAACTTTCTATTGACGACTTAATACGAAACTAAATGTCAGATGTTTAAAAAGAGAGATATAAATCATATAATTGTAATTATTTTTATTTAAAAAGGCCAGGGACATGTGTCTTATAAGAAAATTTTAGGGTTTAAAAGGTTAAATTTAAAATTAATAATATGATCGACTGATCAGACTTGACAACCCTGTTAGGTTGAATCATAAAAAAATCTGACAACAATGAAATCAAACCCTTTGTATCGGTTTAGTCAACTAAGGAAAAACTTTCTAAAAACTTCCAAAATTAGATCATGCCCAATCAGCTATTTGATAGAAATATTAAGAAATTTACACCTTGGAGAGAGGTGGGTAAACACTTCTCAAGATAACTAAATCCGATGTGATCTGTCAAAGTTAAGGTACATTATCACATAATTGAGGGATGATTATTTTAAAATAATAGCATACGTTATTATTCTAAGAGAATATCCAAATTACAGTAATTAATTTAAAATAACATTAAATTCGGAGCAGTTAAATTGTCATTAAAAGTGGATAAATTCAGTGCATGTTTTTGCAGATGATGTTTTACATTATTAACTATGTTTATGAATTCGAGTTTTGATTGATTTAGAGATATTAATTAAATGAATTATATATATATATATATATATATATATATATATATATATATATATATATATATATATATATTAACGAAATAGAGGGCTCCCAAAAGGTCAGTGCTCGGAAGGCCATAAATTGTAAAGAGTTGAAAGGGTTGACAGCTAGAAAAACTATTCTAACATTAGTCACAGATCTCAAAAAGTCAAATAAACCATTCCAAAAGTCAATGCCTTCATCCGAAAATGTTTGAAATGGACCAATGAAATAAATTGCGTCGGGTCTCGAAATAAAGTACAAGATTTAAAATAAGCCAATGAAAGAAGAGGATCGGGAGAAAGCATTTGAAATTAGAACTTATATATTATAGTGGTAGAAGAGAGGTGCGCGAGGTTCTTTCGTTCTTTCTTTTTGGTTGTTACTGATTGAAGGAGGGAGTTCTGGAGCAAGTGTTTCTTTAGTAGAAAAGAAGATCGATTGTGAAAGATTTAGCCGAGATCAAACTTCAAAATAAAATAGTATCTGCGTCGTTTTTTTTCTTGTATAAGTATTAATAATAATCTCCGAAGAATAGTTTAAAAGATAATCGTCGTTATAAGTTTAAAAGTAATCGTCGTCATAAAAGTGAGTGAGAAATTTGCGTCGTTATAAAAGTGTTTGAACAGGAATATTAATACAATAAATTAAAGTAATCGCCGTCACGAAAGTGAGTGAGAAATAAGTGTAAGAAGAAAAGAAGATTCGTCGAAAAGATCAAGGCAAATCGATCCATCTACTGGCAGTCTACACGGGAACCAGGAACATCGGAGCTGTGAAAAACTTCCAAGCGATAAGTAAAAATTAATGGACAATCTCAATCAAATAAACTACCACCAAATTCTATTTTATATGTAAATTATAGTCACCAAAGAACCTCATGAACCCGTAAAGAGAAATTAAATAAAAATTAATAAAATAATACATTTCAGTTAGCCAGAGCATTTTATAATAATAAATTAAAAGTAAGAAATTTAAAAGTAAAAATATGATGCACTCTTATTTCTTTATTTAGGTTAAGACATGGTAGAATTAGAATTTTATTTTAACTATGTACTTAGAATAAGTAGTAGGTTAAGACGTTAGTGTATAAGTATAAAGTGCATCAGATTTGGACAATAATTGATTTTATATTGTAAAAGATTTTAAAACTTAATGTTATGAATAATTAAAGAAAGTTAAATTCTATAAATGTGGAAAGTTAAATTTGTTATAATATATATATTGACTTTTGGGAAATTTGTGTTAGCTGTTCTAAAAAAGAGACTGGAACATTTATTTGATTTGGCTAAATTTTAGGAACAGGTGTTTCATTAATGTTGTTTGTATCTTTTCTTTTATAAATTTAATAATAAATATATGCATTTTTTATATCACGACTGTTTAATTTAAATACATCCTTCTAAATAACTTGCGATTAACTTCATTTAAAAAATTGATTATGTACTTAATCACATGTTGGTCGCCTATCTTTTCAAATGAAACAGTATGAGTGTACTGGGGTGCAAAAGTAAAGCAGTAATGTTAGGGTCAATAAATTGTTACCGGAGAAATAAAAAAGATAACAATACATCTATTTGCTTGAAAAATAGTACAAATTACAATAAGATAAGTCTTAAATACAATAGACTGTTACCTGAGAGATGGACAATGCCTGAGCCTTTAACCTCGAACGTGATATCATCATCAGTCATAAAGTTAAGGTCCAACTTCACTTGCAGTATACCTTTCTCCTTCGATAAGTTGCACAACAGATTCTCTTGATTCTCCGTTTCTATTATTACTTTGATGATTTCACTATCTGTAACACATGCACTAGATGTAATAACTTTCTCACAACACTAAATACTACACAAATTGACAAAATGTCTCAAATTAGATGCGAGAAAAATAAAATTTTTTGTGTACTTTCTAAGGGAGGTTGGTACAGCAGCGTTTAATATTACCAACTTCATTTCCCTTTTGTTGTTCAACGGCAAAAAACATCGCCTTATTAAACAAATTTTAAAAATATGAAGGGAAAAAAAAACACAAAATAATAAAGATCCTGCAAACATGTGACCTTTCAAATCGAACTAAAACCTTAAAAGGATACTTGGATAGGTTAGGAAGATTTAGGCTAGACTCTTAATTTAAAATATTCAAAATATAAAAGACTATCCTCAAAAATAATTGTCGAATCTAGTAAAAGTGTTAGTAAATGTTCAAAATAGTTAATGAGAATCATTGAACGTAACAAATTCATTGAAACATCTATAAAGAACAGAGTGGGACAGTCTAAAAGTAGGTTCTATGACGTGGTTTGATGACCCTCAACATAGAAATTCTATGAGAAAAACAATCTTTAACTTTGTATTACCTTTTCGAGTTAGATTTATCTGTAAAGAGGCAATAGTTACGAAGGCTTTGGACTGGTGATGTTGAAGTTTTTTGGGATTTGATATCTGTCTTTGTCTAAGCAGTTTCAATTAGAGACTTCAAGCAGTTGGACAAGTTCTCGGTGGAGTGCCAAGCTATATCATGACTAGTACAACTGTTTTATTAAATACAAGTGGACTTGCAAACTGAGATAAGTTCTATAAAATGTTTCTGAAATATTACATATGACTCTGATATGTAACTGTTTTAATGACTATTTGAACAAACGAGAGATAACATTGTTGGTAGAGATAAAGAAACATTGTGAGGTACAGAATAACTTCTAATGTTTTATATTTTTGAACATTCTTCATCGTAATTGAACTTTGATGAAATTATAAATGTGTTTTCACGAATTATATTATGTTTAGTATTAATTTTGTTTTGTTTTTTGAATTATATGAAGTTGAATATTATTGAAAAAAATCCTGTCAACCTCATGGGAACAAAGCAACTTTCTGGAAGAACGAACCTTTTCAATAGTCAATAAGAAATTAATAATTGATCGAGATAAAAGAATAAAAGGCAAGATAAAAGAGAGTAAACAAACTCAAACTAGAATGAAGAAAGATCTAGATTCCCTCAGGATTGTCATCCTTACTCATTATAACAAGCTCCTGAGGGTTTAACAACTTTTTTTTTTAAATTAACAAAAATATTTGAATAGTGCCTCTAGGCATTTGGTTCTACACAGTCATGTTATATTTTTTCTGAAAACAAAATTTGAATGAAGACAATCAATCAGGGTTTGTTTTTTATTTTCTCAATTATTCCTAAATCTTTATTTTATTGGCTAATTTGTACACTGGTTGGGCGCATTGATCTTTCTATATCAAGGTGTCTAGTTTTCCATCACTTAATATTATTAATTTTATCTTGTGTACTGAGCCAGAACAAAAACAGGGCTTCAAAGCTCTATTACTTACTAGGCTCAAAGTTGATATTTTAAAAATATTTTTACTTATTTATTATATATATTTTTTTAATGTGATTTTTAGGGTGTTAAAACTAGTTAAATTTTGTCTAATTGTATAGATTAAAAACTATAACAGAAAGATTTGGAAAGCACAGATTGAAAAATGAAGATTCGTTGTATAGAAACAGTGTCACTGTAGATTTGTTAGACAAAATTATGGATTTGTGAAAATTAGACAAAGAATGATATATTTGTGTTTCACAACTATGTAGTTGTTGCGTTACTCGTTTGCCGTGAAATACACAAACTTTACCAATTAATTAAATATTATTTAAAAGGGGTAAAAGAAAATTCCCCAAAACCACAATAAAACAGTAACAAAACAAAGACTGTATAGTGTTATGTTTATTCTACCTTATGCACATTTCAATTGCACTGCCATCTTTGTCAGAGGTACAATACAAACTGAAGATGATAGCAGTGCTATTGAATGTGCATAAGGTAGAATAAACATAACTATACAGTCTTTGTGTTGTTACTGTTTTATTGTGGTTTTGGGGAAGTTTCTTTCATTTTATATTCACCACAGTTACTCCTCTAGTGATTCATACGATTATTTAAAACGGTTTATGGTATTTTGATTGCATGATTATGTATCTATGGAACATTACCTTTAAAACAGTCTAAATATAACTGTGGTAAGATGATTTTTACAAGTAAATGTTGAATTGAAAAAAAAATTTCTACTGCTCAGCTAGCCGATAAAATGTCCCAACACGTCGCTCATCGGCTATATGCCACTTACAGAGTTAAAATTATTAAAAACTGATCGAATTTTACTAACCTATAAATATAAACATACCTTTCTTGACAGAGGTGCAGTCTAATGTAGCCATTGACACATGGAATGGTTTGTCTACTACAGTACTGTAGCGTTTACCTGGTTCTAATACTAATCCTGCAAATAAAAATAAATGACGCATATATTTTATTATGCTATATATACATAAAACGTTGTCATATACATATACACATATATATATACAGTAGAGTCCCGCAAACTTAGCGTAATGTGGACCGGAAGTGTGCCGAGTTTGTGAAATGCCGGGTTATCGAGAATAAGGGCAAAAAATAAATTGTAATTGAAACACCAAAGCGGCGGATATCAAACGACTTTGTCGATAGCGGTATCCCATTGTCGGCGGTGTAAAAACACCGCGGCACCAAAGCGGCGGCGATATCAAAAGAATTTGTCGATAGCGGTATTCCATTGTCGGCGACGTAAGAACACCGCGGCATTGGCACCCGTCGGTATAGCAGACATACACCTGCAAAAACGTTTGATGGACCGCTTTTTTTCCACGAATCAATTTAGTATACATTATGGAAAATATAACATTTCTTTTCAGTTTTCTTTGACTGGTTATGATCTACGCACAGTATATACAGTAAATAAAAATGAGCGAGTTACGAAAACGGAAGTGTGTGTTGGTTTCGTTTGAGACGCGGTTAAATGCGTTAAATAGACTTGACAGAGGGGAATCTGTAAAAAAGCTTTGTGACGAGTTTAACGTGGGAAAAGTACCATCAACGATTCGAGAGATCGAAGTTAATGCCCGCTTTGGGATCTGCCGAACTTTTACAAACATCGCTTTTTTTAGCGATATGTCTTCCGGTCGGGGTCGCCGAGTAATCCGGACTGCCGGGTTATCGAGTGCCGAGTTTGCGAGACTCTACTGTATATATATATTTATAAGCCTATTTAAACATAAATTTAAAAAAATTTCTTATTGTTGTGTTAAAACAATATCTACCGTTTACCCATAAGTTTACTCTTGGACATAATCAATACAATGTATGGAATTATAAAATAAAGAAAATAAAAAAATATTCCCAGAATATGTACGGTATAGCCTACTTCCTAATAGTGAATATGGCAAAAATATTTTCTTACACCCTTCTTATTCATCATCCAAAACTGGCTGTCCTAGAAGATTACACCAACTTAATTTCATTTCACAGTTTACAACCGACATAAGGTACCATGAAGATTCAAAAAACATAGTACCAGACACACTATCACGAATTGAAAACATTTGCCTTCCGGACAATCTCAACACCTTGGCAGCCGTCCAAGAAAAAGACCAGGAGATCAAGAGTTTATTGAAACAAGATAACTTGCGTCTAAAACGGTTACTGATACCTAGAACAAACAACATTAAATTGTTTTACGAAAATTCTAAAGGCAAACCCAGACCTTATGTACCGATGAAATTAAGAGAACGTTGTTACTCAATTTCCCTTGTTTTCTTTATTGTTCCTTACTGTCTTTTTTACCGTTTTATGAGGGCTGATCCCCTCGGGACGAGCGTTACCTCTATGGTCTGTCGGCTCATTCCGGCACCACGAATACCCCGTTCGTTATCTGAGAGCTTGTTCCTTCGGGTAGACTTTGTGGTCTGTCGGCTGATCCCTCCAGGACAAACGTTCTGAACATCTGAGTGGTCTGTCGGTTCGTTGTCTGAGGGCTGATCCCCTCAAGACAAATTCCTACCACGTCTTTTCCTACTGAATATGCATATTGTCGAAGCCCTTCTGATACTTAATCGATAGTACCCCTATCCTTTGTTTAAACCCAAACCCAGCTCCGACAATTTCACAAGTAATCAAATTTATTTGTGAATAATAGAGTGTAAACAAACAAAATCATTTTGAACATTATTTATTCTTAAAAAGAAGTAAATGAATTTTTTTTAATCCTAAAAATAGCAGCAGGCTGTAGTAAATAAATACCATTTTGTCTTCTGGTTGCCGTGTTATTCATTTACAATGAAGTCCAATTAATTTTTTTTTTTAATTATTACATTTTATAGACTTTTGATTATATGAGTGCGAAAGTGTGGGTTATTAGTATTATGATACCTAAATTTTGTGATGGGACAATTTTGTTGAAATAAATTATTTTTGGGACAACCCGTTGTTGACCACCACTTCAGGTGTATTTGCTCTGCAAAATTAAAAACAATATTGCAAAACTCCAATTCTCTTGACAGACTACTATGGACTTGTGTATCTATGGAATTTTACTCTGGGGAAATGCATTAGTACAAAATATACAGAGTGTTTGTTCTAAAGAAAGCTATTAGGCTTGTGACAGGATTAAACAAATTACAAACTTGTACAAATGCTGTTAAAGATCTTGGAATACTTACAATCCCAAGTATCTATATACTGAAAGTGATCTTATATTTTTAACAAGCACATACACGTATAGCACCAGAAATGCTTGTGACTATCATAGGAAACAGCACAAGTTAACTTTCAATTGTAAACTTCCTTCACAAGCAGGTGCAATATGTTTTGGTAAATATGCAGGAGACATGTCCGATCAATTAAAGTGCAAAATCTCGGCATTTCGCCTTCAAAATTGTGCCAAGATTTCAAAGTTAAAATGATCGGACATCTCTCCTGCATATTTACCTATTTTTTAATAAACTTCCAGGCAAGATAAATAAAAATTACAAAAATTTAAGTCTTTTAAAAACAGCCCTAGACAACTACTGTTGTCAATCCATACTGTGGAGGAGTTTATGCACCAAGACTTTGTTGAGTATGGTAATCCATGATTTATTAATAGTTCTATATTTGTCATGTTGTTAAAAGCAATTTTAGGAGGTGAGACTGCTTCCATCATTGTTTTGACTAGCTATTTTAAAATTTGTTTTAAATCTAAGTACATATGTTTGTGTTAGCCTAAATGTTTTAAAATCAATTATTAATTATTTATTTGGTGTCTTGTGTCAAAACAAATGGAGTTCTATGTAATTTTTAATGCATCTTATACAATTTGTATATTGTCTTAGATATAAATAAATAAAATGAAACGATTTCATTATTTTTCGCCACTAAATTCAACCAGCATGTACACTTTATATTTACTTGTAATTGGTTTTCAATGAAATTTTAATAATGTCGACCAACAAGCAGTTTCAGAAACTTAAGGAAATAGGCTCAATCAAAATACAATTATTAGACCTAGGGCCTATTGTCATAAATTGCAGACCCAGACTGCAATTGAAACAGTGGCAGAACTTGAATTAAGAAAATATTAACGTAAAATGTCTATGAAACTATTAATTTCATTCCAACATTTTACTCAAGATCATAACTCAATGTTTGCTTGAAAGGAGTTTGCTCCAGAAGTCACAAGATCTCAAACCGGCATTCCAGTAAGAAAAATCTCACGAGACATTAGAAATTGCAAAAACCTAAACCATTAAAACTTAATAAACCGTATAGACTATAAATAACTAACAAATAAGATTTTAAAAATAACAAAACTTACATAATTAAATGTTTTACATTAACATTACTGAACACAAAAACGAGAACACATGGGTATAATTTACACGTGCTTCAAACAATTTGTCCTATGCTATGTTTCTAAACTCATTTTACTTACCCCAAAACATTTTTGCTTATAATTTGTAAAACTACGGAACTAAAATCAACTAACAATTTTTTTTTTAATATCAAAAGCACCGGTTCCTTAAAAATATGAAGCCTTTGTAAATTATAACTTATAAGCCTATGACGGACGACGTTACTGTTCAACGTACAATACAAAATACAAATTGACAGTTACACCGGTTCACCGGTTACACGTTACACAATACAATACAATTTCTAGTTTTCTACAGCAGAACGGATGTCTATAATAGAAGAGGAAGCAAATGTAAGGTGAATATTTAACAGTAGACTATATCGCATGTATGTAATTTCATACTTGAGTGAGTATACTATATAATATAATTTTCCAGAATTATAACGTAAAGGAAATGATCAAATTTAAATATTATGTAAACTTTGGTTAGTTACTATAGAAGTGACAAAAATAATATATACAAAAATAATATGTTACTACTCATTAGAAGATATCCTAACTTAGAAATATCACAATAAAATGAAAATCATATTAATAAATCGCTAAGTCTGTCCGTTTGATTTTTCAACTCGAAAACTGTATAGGCGAGAAACTTGAAATTTTGCACAATCATAGTCCTTGGTGAGAACTGAGAAACTGCTAAAACCGAAGTTTCAAGTATATAAGTCAAGTGGTTCCTGAGATATAGGTTCCTGAAGTTTCAGAAATCTCCATATTGAAACTATTTCGATATATAGGCTAGAAACTTGTGTTATATAATTTATACCTACATATTAGGTACTATATAATACATATTTCAGAAATATAACATATAGAATTAAATTAAAAATTTTGTAAACTTTCGTTAATAAACTTTCTTTATAAAATTAGGACTTTCCATCTGATAATTAATTGTCAAACTATATACTTGATAAAAGTACAGTAATATATACAAAAATATATGTGACTACTTATTGCAAGGTAACCTAACTTGTTAATATCACAATGAAATGAAACTATTAATGTTATATATAATTTATATGGACATTTTAAGTAAATATATAATTTCTAAATACAAGAAACTATAATTATTACGTCATAATTAATTAATACTTAGTCATAGGCTCCATTATTAATCTATAAACAATGTCAATTTAAGCTTCACAGATTATCTTTTAAAATAATACAAGATAGTGAAGATAGACAGTATGACAGTAAGACAGATGACAGATAGATAGACAACAGTGATAACATCAAAATGGCGTCTCCACGTCAACAGTCTGGTGTTGATGAATTGTTTGACCTTAAAAACGCATATTATATTGGAAATTTCCAACAATGTATAAACGAAGCTCAAAAAATAAAGGTAAATGTTGGTCATATTAATTTTGTTTTTAATATTTTGTTCAGAGTATTTGTAGGCACAAAGTCATTGGAGATAAACTGTCAAGGCTGCCTTATAAATTCCAAGTGTTATGTTATTCTATCTACACTTAAATTTACTGTGTTGGCTTCATATTTAACCTTCATCACTGATTTAATAGTAATTTTTTGGTAATTGTTTACTTACAGGTGGCGCCCTATTTTCTGGATTTCTTATCATTTACTACATACCTTACTTCTTAAGAATAAAATAAATGTTTTCCTTGAGCAGTTCACTATTTTCCACTGAAAAATCACAATCTAAACACTATCAAATCTGATGTATTTATAGGTTAGACATAATGGCAAATGTTCACATTTACTTCTCATATGTTACTAAAGATATTTCTGTCTATAATATCCATGATCATAGATCACATGATATGCTGTGAATCCTCCATATTAATAATTAATTTCAAATTATAAACTTATGAAATGGGTAAATGTCCAATTGATACCACATTGCGATTAAATATAGAAATTTTATGAAATCGTGTTTTACATAGCTCATTATGACATGATTTTTTAGATATTTCTCTCTAAAATAAGCAATTAAAAGTGTGCATTCAATGATCAGAATACACAATGAGGATGATCGTATGAGTCTAGGTTTCATAAGTAAAGAATAGCTAATAGAATAGCGTGTTGTTAAAATTGTTGTATAATAGTTTACATACCTCATTTTGAAACAATTGGATCATCTTGGCAACATATGAAAATATAATGGCAATGTTAATAGCGTATGGTTTGAGGCATGCGCATACACAATGACTACGCTAAATCGCTATTTCATATCACAACAGGTTTGTCCAGGTTGCCTTTCATATGTTTATTGAAGTTAATAATTGCCTTACTTTGAGATATATCAAGACAGGTTTGACCAAGTAGCTAAATATATATAAATACCTGGCTAAACCTTGCTAAAACTTTCGTAAGTTTACTGAAGTTAATAATTTTAAATTAGATTATTAATATAGGGAGGATTGAGGATCTATATATCTGTGATCACGGATATATAGATTGAAATATCTTTAGAATATCTTTACATATGAGACGTAAATGTGAACATTTGCCATTATTTCGAAACTATAAATACGTCAGATTTGATAGTTTTTAGATTGTCATTTTTCAGTGAAAAAAAAGTGACCTCCACAAGGAAAACATTATTTATTCTTAAGAAGTAACTTATGTAGTAGACAATAAAAAATTACGAAAATTATGAACCACTTTTAAGTAAACAATTACCAAAAAATCGTGAAATTGAAAGAATTAGATCATATTTGATGTCGGGAAGACGCTTTTGAAGTACAGAAATACATAAATTTATTAGACAATGACAATTCTAAAAACAAGATTTTCAGGTGTGTTTAGGTTACTACATATGTGAAAGTATTACTTTGTTAGTCAGTGTATGATTGCTCGATGTATTTGTTCATCCTCGAAAATAGCTCCGATTAGGTAATTAGAGCTATACACCTCACTCTCAAACTAAATTTTCATTACTGTCAGTCATGTCCACTTATTACATCACAATATCTTTTACATAGGCCTACTAGTTAGGCCTAAGTACCTAAAGGTCTGGGACGTTAACTATATATGGTTACCAACCAGACCTAGTAAATGCTGGTAAAGCCTAGACCTGGGAAGATTGACTTGACCTTCACGTTAATAACTTTCATACACCTACAAATCCGTTTAAAGCTATTTATATTTTGCTATAACCAAACAACCGATTTCATGATTTTTCACCATTAAATTCAACCAGCATGTATAATCTCACATCACTCTTTGATGTAAAGGTACTACAGGTCTGTGGGAAGATTACTACCTATATATGTATATTTCGACGACTTAGTCGTCATCGTCCTCAGAGGACTAGAGTTAGCCTATTGAAACAAAATTAAAGTAACAATTTAATATTTTTTAAATTGTTATATTTTAATGTAATTTATAAGTTATGTTTGTGTATGTTTGCATTTGTACAGTGGAATATTATAATTAAGTATGTTCTGTTTATTTAATTTTCATTTATATAAAGAATTCAATTTTAGGTACATTAATTTGTTTTAGCCATCGTCTCCAGATTTACAACTAGAAAGAGATATATTTTTGTACCGAGCGTACATTGAACAGAGAAAGTATAGAATTGTATTAGATGAGATAAATGACAATTCTCCTCCAGAACTTCGTCCGCTCAAACTACTTGCAGAATACTTCTCAAATCTTACAAAAAGGTAACTTATTAAATTTTTTTTTTGTTTTATTGTAAAATTTTGTTTGTTAATAAGTTTTCTATTAACATATTTTTATACAAGAGCTTTCAGAAAGTAAGTTTTGTTTTGTTTGTTTTAAAAAAGACACCAATACAATTTAGAGGTTTTTTTTTATCATTCATATATTAGAGTTAATGTTAACCTATTTTCCATATATTTTCTTGCTGTATTAAAGCACTTGCCATACTGGTAAAATACCCTCGTCATAAAACTCCGCTGCCTGTGAGTTAAACAATGCATTGCTACTGACTTTAACTCCTCCTCATTTTCAAACTTAGTCATTTTTTCATTTTTTGAAAAATGTGTTTGTTCAGTATTCTTCCAATAATTATTTGTTGCCCTCAAGCGCATAAATGTTTTCTCTCTCTTATTATTTCAATTTCTCCCAGCCATACAATATGGCATGATCAACGGTCAATTGTTTTGGGAAGATCCATCAACCATAATAACAGGGGTGGAATCTCTCTCTCTCTCTCTCTCTCTCTTGCCCGCTCTACCGGATGATATAAGAAAATAATTTCCAATAGGTTGACAAGTCTTTATCCTGTTTCACACGCAATCAATCTTTTATGAATTTTATCTAAACCATCTGTGTAAAAGTAAGAGTAATATGCATTAATAAATCGTGAATGGTGCACCATAACTTTTTTTGTTTGAACATGTGTGTGCTCACCAAAACCAGGAGACAGATGCAGAACAACTCGACAATCAAGGTAATACAACAATGTTACTCATCTTTTTTTACACAGATGATATGGTTTTATAATTCATGTATTAATGTTTTGATTCACACATAAAAGGATTAAACTAAGCCTTAAATATTGTAAAATCACTTTAACGTTATGACCTTGGTCCTCCGATTTAATCATGCTTCGTATTTGGTTATTAGGGCCCAGATTCCTAATTACAACAATTCATTTTGGTCCTCTGGACCAGATATTAAGAATTTTCGCAACGGATAGACAAGAGAATTAATAATTTAAATGATTTTATTCATAAATGTTTGAGTTCTTTCACCATTCAAGCAGTGGTCGCCATCTTTGATTTATTTCTTCTCATATAGGGAATAACGAATTGGGAACTAGCTCATTTTTCATGCTAGTACGCATGTGCTAATAATTACTCACGTGACTTTCCCTCGAAGGGGAGAGTACACTAGTCCATTGACAATTCAAAGTTTATTATTGCAGTTGGTAGGCCTACTTATAAACAAACAATACCTATGCGTTTCATATCGTTTCAACGTCAGAGTGAATTAATTTCAAAAAATAATGATAAGATAACTGAGCTCAACTTTAATTACAAAGCTGAAAATTTGCCTATCACTATAGGGAACAAATTGAAAGAAAATTCTTGAAACTAAATACCGTGAAGATGAATTACTTATCAATAAACTCGTATTAGATGTCATATCTGAATATGAAATAGACGATGTCTTAAAACTTCCAAACAATTTTTACGAATTATGTTTTGCTATGTCCTCATCATTGTATTATCTCATCTAGGTTCTGAAGCTAATTATAATGACACAATGATCTCACATCATTTTGACATTCAGAAAATCAACGCGAAATTACCTAAAATAACATTGCCACTGTTTTCAGGTAATTTACACGAATGGACAAATTTTTATCACTTATTTGATATCTCAATCAAAATAACGCATTAGCTCCAGTAGAAAATTTTACTTATTTACTTTCGTGTCTAAGAGGTGAAGCTTTGGAACTTGTTAAAGGATTACCAATTAGCCCAATTAACTTTCAACTTGCATGGCAAATTTTGCAAGAACGCTATCAAAACACAATATGTTTAATTAATTTACACATTAACAAAACACTAGACTTACCGAATATAACCTCAAATTCATTAAAAAGTTTGCGACACTTTCTGGACATATTCAACGAGAAATCTCAAGCATTTAAGGCTTTAAACTTTGATATAAGCCAAGAGTTAACTCTAATAACAATTTTATTGAAAAAAATTAGACCATGACACTTTAAAACATTTCGAAAGTGGTTGAGAAAGTCAAAATCACTAAATACCAAATGTAACTGAGATCATTAATTTTCTTAATGAAGAATGTATACATCTTGAAGATACACACGTCTTATGCTTCGACTAGCCGATTTACATACCATACCATACAAACATACCATACCCACACCGCCCGTAAATAAAACACCATCAACATCAGCTTATAATACCAGACCAAATAACCATGTTTATCACACAACTAATTTAAAATTAACATGCTCTTATTGCAATTCAGATGACACACAACATTTACAAATATATGGAATTTCAACAACTCAATACATCAAAACGTTTTCTTTTCATATGCACCAAAAACTATAGCATTAATTGCCTAATTGTTTATCACAACTTACAATTGTTTGAATCTCAAAGCACCTGTCAGAAATGTAATAAAACATACCATACCTTATTGCATTTTGACAGTCATAGTAAACTGCAGAGTTTATTGTAGTGCATTTTTTAATAAAATCCATCAGGACGCCTACATTTTCTGCCCCAAAAGACAGGTGCCATGAGTTTATTGTAGAAAATATTTGCCGGCACTTTCACAGTAAGCTTGTGTGGGTTCATTTCATGGACTGAATTTGAATTTTGTCTTCACATTTACATACGAAACCTAAGTCTCATTGATTGTTACAATATGACTCGGAAATCATTACCTTTCATATTTTTATAGTAAGACAAAAGGAAAGTTAGCGCCGCATCCATCTCTTAGTTATCTGGTCATCTGTAAGAAGTTTAGACAGTTGTGGTAGCCTAGCTTGTCAGATACTTCTGTATAAAACTGTTCACAATACCTGAGGGAAAAGGTCCGATAATTCCATAATTTTGAAATGCCAGTTTTTCTATTTCACCTTTTGAACAAGTTCATTTTGCCATACACATCTTTCTTCGTCATGCACATTAGACTGTCCATCCCAGAACAGTATAATGTGCATCTTAGTGTGTGGATTACCGATTTATTTACTGTATGTTTTTATGTTCGTCTTCAAAAAATTTTATTTTATTTTCACTTATGTAGTTTTAATTGATTTGTAAGTGTTTAGTATTGTATCTATTCTGATATGCATTTCAATTTTGTTTTTACGGAACAGAGTCACAATTGAATAATATAGATAAGAATTACCTTAGTAGGTCCGTCTTGTGACTTCAATTTATATCTGGTTTTGCTATGACATGTTTCAAAGTTCAAGACTTCATCATCAGATACATGTAGATTAATTAATTCATTCACACGATGAATGCGTCACACATCAAATGTTAAAACACAAAACACAAACACAAACACAATTAAAATAAATATTCCTGTTCGGCACCGGTGCGCATTATCCTATGTCTGGTGGAACACTGAATTATGAATTATGAATTATTTTGAAAATGAACATATAATGTCAAATAAAAACAAGTATAGAAAAAACATCATACTTTACAATAGATATGTGGATGACACATTTGTTATTTTTAATGGTTCCAATAGACAAGCTGCTGGACTATTGAAGTACATGAACAGCATTAACACTAAGATCCAGTTCACGCTGGAAATGGAAAGTAATGACCAACTGAATTTCTTAGATTTAACCATAAGAAAGGGTCATGACAAGCTTGACTATAAAATCTATCGAAAGCCTACTACAACTGATGTCACCATCAACGCCAAATCATACCATCCGTATTCCCAAAAAATGGCGGCTTTTAATTGCTTTATACATAGACTTAACACAGTCCCTTTGAATACAATTGATTATCATGACGAAGTAAACATAATAAAACACATAGCTGTAAGCAATGGCTATAAAAGTTCTTTAATTGATAAAATGATTGAGAGGTATAATAAGACACAGAAAAATAGAAACAATTTAGAAACAAGCTTAACCAAAACCAACAAATTTATTCCATCTGAGTACACCAACCTTCTACCCAATGTTTTACGCAATATTTTTAAAAAACTTAACATCACCCTCGCCTTCCGCACAAGCAACAATATCTCCTCATTTCTTAAACGCAGAAATAAGATTCCTTTAGAAAATAAATCTGGTGTTTATAAAATAACCTGCCCTGATTGTAACAAATTCTACATTGGCCAAACAGGGAGAACGTTCCTTTGTCGATACAAAGAGCACCTTCCAACTAATAAAAGCAATATTACAAGCTCTAATTTTGCTAGCCATTTGTTCGAAAACAAACACATCCCAGATAACTTCCATTCCAGTGTGGAGGCATTGCAAGTGTGTACAAAGGGAAGATTAATGAACGCTCAAGAAGAGTTTGAGATATATAAAGCGTTCAAAAATAAACCAGATGAAATTTTAAACGACCAGCTATCTTTTAACTCACACTATCTATACGACACAGCTCTCAAGCATTTATCTAGACTCAATAGAGATAACCATCAGAGGGTTTATTCCTAACAACGACAGTGTTCCACCAGACATAGGATAATGCGCACCGGTGCCGAACAGGAATATTTATTTTAATTGTGTTTGTGTTTGTGTTTTGTGTTTTAACATTTGATGTGTGACGCATTCATCGTGTGAATGAATTAATTAATCTACATGTATCTGATGATGAAGTCTTGAACTTTGAAACATGTCATAGCAAAACCAGATATAAATTGAAGTCACAAGACGGACCTACTAAGGTAATTCTTATCTATATTATTCAATTGTGACTCTGTTCCGTAAAAACAAAATTGAAATGCATATCAAATTAGATGCTAGTCAAGCAAATACGGTATACAAATTCAAAAACATTAAAGTTAAATTGGCAAAGACTTGCCTGCACATTAATTTTAATAAGTCCTGTTTACATAATGACATCAGGCCAAACTATTGTAAGATAAACATCCGCAATAAATCTAATGTCGCTGTCAAGATAAAACGTGCAGCAGAGATTCTATGGGTCAAAAGTGAAATTAGGAATCTATACTCCAAAAAGGCTAAGCTTAACTTTGAACTTTACACAGCGCATTTAGAATTGCTTAAGTCAATACACCCTGCTTTATTAGATAACGTGCTCAACCATATAAACACAGATGTAAACAAGATCATTCAACCCATCCGCCGTTCACAAAATAAGAAGCTGTGCTATCTGCGCATCAATCAACACAAACCGGTAAACATTGATTGTAAACACGTATTCTATCCACGGATATCCAACTTAACTGATATACACTTCAATGGAAATGAGATGGACTTGTTGAATAAAGGCTTAAATTATAATATACCGAGAGTCAACAATAACAACCATGTCATACGTGATGTAATTAATGCAGAAGCGGTTATTAAAACTTTGAAGGAACAAGACTTGCAGAATAACGTACGTGTTGTTGTGAACAATAAATTGAATAATATTTTGAAAACACCCATCGACGCAGTCCTTAAACCAAATAACCGTAATACACTCTACTCACGTGAGAGCAGAATACTAAAAAATATCAAACATAAATTGTTAGAGAACGATGCAATTGTGACCAAGGCTGATAAGGGCAACACTTTAGTTATTGTAAGCCAAAGCGAATATTCCCAAAAAATCATGGATTTTATTAATAGCAATAATGTCCATTTGCTCAACTCTGACCCAACCAAGAAATTTCATAAAAGTTTGAATCAGACAATAAGCGGTTGCACATCCTTGTTAAGTGAAAAATCTCGTAGGTTTCTTAAACCGATAAACCCTCAGGCACCGCAGTTTACCGGCTTACCAAAACTTCATAAACCAAATATTCCTATCAGACCATTAATCAATTACACCACAGCTCCAAGCTATGGAACTGCAAAAAAATTGGAACACCTCATTAAAACCAACATCACCTTAACAAACAACCATAGTTTAAAAAACAACACCGAATTCATCAGTAATACGAAAAATATTAAGATTAAACAAAGCTATAAACTCGTTTCTTTCGACGTGATTAACATGTATACCAACATCCCAGTGGCAGAAATGCTAAATGTACTTAGTGATAACCTCAATACCACTAATAAATTGCATAATGATGAAATAAATGAACTTATGCGGCTACTACAAACTGTGTTGGAACAAAATTACTTCGTATTCAATAACAATTTCTACTTACAAACAGACGGCCTAGCAATGGGTTCACCACTATCCGGGTTACTAGCAGACATATACTTGAATTATTTTGAAAATGAACATATAATGTCAAATAAAAACAAGTATAGAAAAAACATCATACTTTACAATAGATATGTGGATGACACATTTGTTATTTTTAATGGTTCCAATAGACAAGCTGCTGGACTATTGAAGTACATGAACAGCATTAACACTAAGATCCAGTTCACGCTGGAAATGGAAAGTAATGACCAACTGAATTTCTTAGATTTAACCATAAGAAAGGGTCATGACAAGCTTGACTATAAAATCTATCGAAAGCCTACTACAACTGATGTCACCATCAACGCCAAATCATACCATCCGTATTCCCAAAAAATGGCGGCTTTTAATTGCTTTATACATAGACTTAACACAGTCCCTTTGAATACAATTGATTATCATGACGAAGTAAACATAATAAAACACATAGCTGTAAGCAATGGCTATAAAAGTTCTTTAATTGATAAAATGATTGAGAGGTATAATAAGACACAAAAAAATAGAAACAATTTAGAAACAAGCTTAACCAAAACCAACAAATTTATTCCATCTGAGTACACCAACCTTCTACCCAATGTTTTACGCAATATTTTTAAAAAACTTAACATCACCCTCGCCTTCCGCACAAGCAACAATATCTCCTCATTTCTTAAACGCAGAAATAAGATTCCTTTAGAAAATAAATCTGGTGTTTATAAAATAACCTGCCCTGATTGTAACAAATTCTACATTGGCCAAACAGGGAGAACGTTCCTTTGTCGATACAAAGAGCACCTTCCAACTAATAAAAGCAATATTACAAGCTCTAATTTTGCTAGCCATTTGTTCGAAAACAAACACATCCCAGATAACTTCCATTCCAGTGTGGAGGCATTGCAAGTGTGTACAAAGGGAAGATTAATGAACGCTCAAGAAGAGTTTGAGATATATAAAGCGTTCAAAAATAAACCAGATGAAATTTTAAACGACCAGCTATCTTTTAACTCACACTATCTATACGACACAGCTCTCAAGCATTTATCTAGACTCAATAGAGATAACCATCAGAGGGTTTATTCCTAACAACGACAGTGTTCCACCAGACATAGGATAATGCGCACCGGTGCCGAACAGGAATATTTATTTTAATTGTGTTTGTGTTTGTGTTTTGTGTTTTAACATTTGATGTGTGACGCATTCATCGTGTGAATGAATTAATTAATCTACATGTATCTGATGATGAAGTCTTGAACTTTGAAACATGTCATAGCAAAACCAGATATAAATTGAAGTCACAAGACGGACCTACTAAGGTAATTCTTATCTATATTGTATCTATTCTTTAACAGTTTAAAACTAAGTATGTTTTAAACATTTAATGTGTTATAAATTAAAAAAAACTTATTGTCTTACAATAAAACTGTAAAAAAATAAAGAAAATTTTTGGATAAAAATCGTTATTTGTATTTATTAGCAGTTTGTGTAGTTATTTTGCTGATTTATTAACTTACGTTGGATTTAAACTGAATAATTTCATAAATATATTTGAATATATAATACAACCTGGCCTAACCTAACCTATTAGAGTTTTTAGTAAACTATAATGTAGATTAGGTTTGTGGTAGCAAGAATCACCACGAATAGGTTAGGTTAATATATATATTGTAGTATTATTTTAGTTAGTTCCTGTTTGATATAAAAAAAGGAGTGTCCATATAATAAACAAGTACCAATAATTTTGACGAACCCTACTAGAATCATAACTCATACTAAACCTTACTGATAGAGAGTTAAAGGAAACGTTTGATAGTTCTGATTTCAAAATTAATTTTTAAATGGACCACGGTTGGTTTATATTTTTTCTTGTATTGAGTCTAATCTCGCCTTAATAACGGCTGAATATAAGATTAAATAACAAATTCTTGTTGAATTTGGTTTAATCTTCAGTGATATAGGCCTATGTTGTACTAAACTGAAATGATATTTTCAGAGATTCCCTAGTCGCATCTTTAACCGAACAGGTCAACGGCAACGCAGATATTGCTAACCATACTTTTGTTCTTGTTGCTGCTACTATATTCTTTCACGAACAAAACCATGAAAGTGCTCTGAGAGTCTTGCATCAAGATGAACATCTAGAGAGGTATTTAAAAGATTGTAATAACAAATATAGATTTTGTATGGATAAGAGACACAGGCTTACCTTTGAAAGTGGTCCTTGGTATTATACAAATAAAAATAAAAACACTAAAGTTCTGAAATATTGTTCATTTTCTCGATCATTAGAGAGAATTGAAATGTATCTTTTTACTGATTGAGAAAGAGAACAGTGTTTTTTATTTGTGAACTACTAAGTAATACCAAGAACCATTTTCCGAGGTAATCCTGTGTCTCATGTTCATACAAAATCTAAACACAATAGGCTATGTGCCCTATTAAATTCTAACATCAAATATAATTATTTGTATGGTGCCAATCTAAATCTGTATCATTCCATATTTCTGGGCTTCATGTTTTGTTGCTACAGGCCATGAGGCGAGTGTTGAAACTCCCAATGGGCGTAGGAAGTGGCAGGTTGGGGAGAAACCTTCTCCTCTCCCAGAGTCGGTAACATCAGACCTTTGCTATAAAGTCTATACAATTAAATGTACAATATTCCACTGACATTCTATTATTAAAGCTGCTTTAAAGACAAATATCCAAGCTGCTTCAAGTTTATAGAAAGAGGACATTCTAAACTGATTAATACTGATTAGTATGACTACAATTTACGACATTATTGCAAAACTTGTTCAAGAGAAACTTTTTTTGTAGTATTCCTGTAAGATTACATAAAATTATGCTTAATAAAATTAATATTTTTTAGAACATTTATTTTAAGAGATTAGGTGAAGGAGTAATAATAAGTGATTGCGATATAAAATAAATCTTTATGATCTTGTTCTTCGGGGTTCGACCGTGTCAATATTGTCTGCACGTTGAGTACAGCTGACGTTTTGGGCACTTTACAGATGTCCATTCTCAAGGCTTAACAAATGTCAAGTGAAGCGAGCCATCCTAGGTCTGAGCTTATATAGTCCTGGGAGTGGACCCTTGTCCTTTGTCGGGCCGCCGTTTGACTACCAATAATTCTTTTGTTTTATTGTGACAGTTGTCGTTTCTGGAAGATTCTAAGCTGCATTGTGTATTTATTTTTGAAATAACGGGTTTCCACGTGTTACTGAGTTCATAGCCTTGGTCTTTATTAAAGTTGTCTTTATGTTTTCTTATTTCTATTGCTTCTAGAATTTTCTTTTCGTAATAATTTGAAGAACTAGCTAATATCTTAACTTTATTGAATTCTATTGCGTGTGATGTTGTAGTAGAATGGTCTGCTATTGCTGAAATGTCTGTATCTGATCTTATGTGTTCCTTTACCCTTGTTGAAACTAATCTCCCTGTTTCTCCTACGTAGCACCTACCACAACTGCTAGGAACATGGTACACTCCTGAGGTGTGTAATGGGAGCCTATCTTTTATAGGTTTTAAGAGCTGCTGGATTTTGGTTGGTGGTTTAAAGATTGTTTTAATATTGTATTTTCTTAGTAATCTCCCAATTTTGTCAGTAGTTCCTTGAATATACGGCAAGAAGGCTAATTTTTCTTTTTGTTTCTCAGTATTGTCGTTTTCTGTTCCTTTCCGCCTTGGTTGTGTTTGTTTTCGTAGTACCTGTATAATTTCAGACTTCCGGTAGCCGTTTTGTTGTAATGTTTTTATGAGGTGTAATTTTTCAGAATCTATATGGTCGGAATCTAATAAGGCGCACGCCCTGTTGGCTAATATACTTAGAATAGCAGTTTTCTGCATAGGATGATGGTGAGAAGATGCGTATAGGTATCGATCACTGTGTCTTTTTTCTGTAAACCGTATGGCCTAAGCTGCCGTCGTCTTTCCTAATAACCAATACATCTAAGAATGGTAGTTTTCCGTTCTCTTCTACTTCCGTAGTGAACTGAATTTTCGGGTTGATTGAATTTAAATGGTCTAGGAAACCTTTCAACGTGTTCATTCCGTGTGGCCATACTATAAAGGTGTCATCTACATATCTTAAAAACAGTTTAGGTTTAAGTGTTGCTGTTTCCAAAGCTTTTTCTTCAAACCTTTCCATAATTAAATTAGCTATTATAGGAGAAAGCGGAGAACCCATGGCTGCTCCGTCTTTTTGTTCGTAATAACTTCCATCGAAATAGAAAAAATTTGATTTTAAGCAAACTTCAGCTACTTTTTTGGTAGGATGTCCTGAATTATCTGTATTGTTTCTTGAATAGGTATATTTGTGAATAGTGAGACTATGTCGAAACTTACTAGAAGATCAGTCTTCTGGAGTTGTATGGATTTCATATTTTTAACGAAGTCACGAGAATCCTTTATGTAAGTATCGGTTTTCCCTACGTGTTGACTCAGTATAGTGGCGATGTAGCGTGCAGTTTTATGTGCAGGTGAGCCGATTGCGCTAACTATTGGTCTCATTGGGACGTCCTCTTTGTGGATTTGCGGCAATCCATAGAGAACCGGTGTTGTCGGAAGACATTAAAAATAGTCGAATTTCTTGCGGAATAGACGTGGAGGAATCTACAAGTTTCTTTATCTCGTTGTTTATGTAAACGTCGGCTGTACTCAACGTGCAGACAATATTGACGCGGTCGAACCCCAAAGAACAAGATCATAATGATGTTTGTGACCGTGGAAGTCTATCATTTAAAAAAATAAAAAATAAAAAAATAAAAAAAAAAAAAAAAAAATAGCATATTTATTATTTACATTGAATATTTACACAATAAAATTTACTAATAGCATTGTCATACATATAAAAATAATTCTTCCAGCGGTGAAAATTTTTTAACAACCTTAATGACACACCATGTATTTCTTTTGATATCTATTTTATCGTTTAATACACATAATATTACTCTGAGAGTAGGTCTTTCACCCTCACTTAAATGAAATTCATGAATTGCAAGATTACAGATAAGTCGAAATCATCAAATTTAGTTGCTCATTGATAATTCTCCTAACATTACTAAAAGATACACAGCAAGCAGTAGCTACTTTGGTTTGTAAAGATTTTTCACTTTAAGCTATCATTTTCCTTTGTCAAGTTATCGTAAACAATATGAATAATAATTATTTATGCTAAAGACGGTAGGTGCATGGGTGGTATTCCATTTTAATAATTAAAACAAACACTTTTTAGTATAAACCACAACTTTATTTATAACAAAGCGAAACCATGGTCTGTAAATTTTTAATAAACTTGTGGTTTATACTAAAAAGTGTTTGTTTTAATTATTCTTATGAATAATCTTCCTGTTCTGACTGTGGATCACTTTTCTCTCGACAGATTTACTCGCTGATGTTGTGTGAAATTCCTGGAAGCAAACAGCTACACAACACTGATAATACGCTGAAATGTTTTTAGAAAGACTGTAACACAAACACCACATCCGGAGAGATAAACTGAGGACTGAGGGGGTTGTCCTGCGCATCCCCCAAGTAATTTTTATAAACTATTAGTTGGGGTAGAATTAGATTGGACAGTGCAGTGTCCAATGTGCCGACAATTCCGGTCTGATTGACAATTAATGTTTGTGATTGGCTATAAGATTCCACCAATAACCCAAATTTTCCGACGGGAGGGGTTCAGTCCGGATTTTAGAAATATCACTTGCTCATCTCTTTGTGGCTCTCTCGCCTCTTCTGATGATCTTATTTAAGTACGAATCTACAAGAGCGATGCTTCAATGAGTAAAACTCAGAAAGATAGACGCTTACGTTATCTGTTATAGCTGAAATATAACCTGAATAAAATAATTAAAACTATTAAATATCTTTAGGTTATAATTGATTACAAAAAACACAACTTTATAAAAACTGTGCAAATAAAGTTGTGTTTTTTGTGTTGTTTTTATATTATAACTTAACCTAACCTAACCTAACCTGACCTAACATAACTTAACCTAGGTTTATATTTTGTCTATATAAAACCAATGTTAATACATGTCAAGACGATGAATTATTGACAACGGTTCTCCGTTTTTGTTCAGTTATTTCATCTGTCGACCGAGAGATGCCGTTGTAACTTGTATATTTAAATAGGTCGGTTTTTATAATGCTTTGTGAGAGTTGACAGTTGACAGTTGTAAATGTGTTGATTTTTAGATATGTTTTGTACGAGTTGTCGATTTCGATTAAATTTTGGTCAAGGAAAATATTTAAAAAATAATTATAAAATATTTTAACTCAATATCGCAGTTGACGATTTCGATCAAATTTTGTTTAATAAAAGTCTTACCTAACCTTACCTAAATGAACTATGTCAAGTCTGTGTTTTATCACTCGATAATAGGACTTTATTTGTATTCTCGAAATGTGTTTGTTTTTTATATAACTTATAAATAATGGTAAATGTCCAAAATTAAACGATATTAATAATACACTGATATCTTGTTTTAACTAACTTAAGTTATTATTTTCCAGTTGTGCCTTTAATGTAGAGATATACCTCCAGATGAACAGAATAGATTTGGCAAGGAAAGAACTGAAAACAATGCAGGAAAAGGATGAAGATGCTACTATCACACAGCTAGCTCAAGCATGGGTTAATATTGCAATGGTGCGTATCATGTGTTGCTTACTTTTTACTGCAAGCTTTTTTATAAAATCATAATTTAGTGTTCTTTGTATGGCAGCTACCCCCAAATCAGAGAATGATGTTTCTACATAATTGAAATTAGATGCGTTGATTTTGTTATTGTTATTAAAAAATATTTTGTTTCTAGCCTAATCTTGGACGTTGTAGACAATTACCAAAAAATTATGTTTAGGTTTTGTCGTTAACTTCATTCTCCTTTAAGCTACACAGTAATGATATTAAATGACAGCCATTTTGAAAATGTACAAAATCAATTCTTTGGTATTGGTAGACGTTTCAAACGTTACATAAAAAATTCCAAATCGGAACTCTTGTGTTATAAATAAACAAGAGGGATGAAATATAAATATGACAGGTATTTATTAATACAATAAAATTATTTTAGGATACAACATTATTTGGGGCCTCAGGTATTGTCTCTTTGTGGCTAGCCCTTTGATTACAATACAAAGTTTATGTGTTCTTGGGATTCTACCCAGATAACAATACAATTAACAAAACCTTACATCTCAACAACTGATAATTAACTTTAATGTAATAGCAGATATTTCTTGTTGAAACTCCATATTCAAGGATAAATAAAGCAAAAGCTTAAAGTTTCAAATATTTTTAATAGTATGAATGAGCTACAATTGTTTCGCCTTGCGGCATCATCGGGCAACTGATAATTTACAAGTATAGACAACTATATAAACATAAGTAACAGGAAACTGAAATACAATAGAGAAATCGGGAAAGGTAGGGGGATGACCTAGCAGGTAGGTAAAGGTTAATGAACTATGTTACGGATGGGTTTTAGAAGAGGTGACGAATTTAATACAATGTGGTCATTTAAGTTGAGAATAGGCCTAAGTGAAATAGATCTATTTATTTCTAAACATTATAGATATCATTATAGTATCCTATCTATTTCCAAACTTATGTGTGAAAAAACAAAATGGCGGATAGATGGAAAACTAAGCAACATGAGAGTATTTGTTATTTGAAATTTCTTGTATATTTTGTCCTATCCAATCAGAGTTCCTGAATTTTGGTAGAGTGATTTCTGAACATTTTTATAAACATACTTTTTTTTGTTCACACACATATATATATATACCGTATTTATATATATATATATATATGAAAATTGTGCAAGGGTTATGACATTGGAAAATTTTGACATGTTTACTGATATTTATTTGCAGAATGGAGAGAAACTGCAGGATGCTTATTATATTTTCCAAGAAATGATCGACAAATATGGTAGCACTCCTGCATTGTTGAATAATCAAGCAACATGTTTGATTGGTCAGGGAAAATACGAAGAAGCAGAGTCTGTGCTGCAAGATGCTATGGATAAAGACAGCAATAATCCTGATACACTTGTTAATATGATTGTGTTAAACAGATATCTTGGAAAACCTGTTGAGGTAACTATGTTTTCAGTATTGGTTTTGAACTCTTAAATTAACTCGTCAAAAATTACTGTGTTTCAAAGTAATAATCTTTTTTTTTATTGGTAAATTCTGTTGTGTATTTACCAGTATTTTTTTAAATATTATAATTACTTACATCTGAATTATCTTGCAGGTTACTAATAGGTTCTTGAGTCAGCTGATAGATTCGCACAAAGATCATCCATTTGTGAAACTATATGGGTTGAAAGAATCAGAATTTGACAGATTAGCAAAACAGTTTTCAATTCCTGATGTTTAAACTTTAAAGTAATTTCAGTGTAATTACTAAATAAATATAGTTATAACAAATCTTGTATATTTTTTAATTAGACCTATCCCTTGTGTGTAAATGTTACTGCTACATTGTTACTCCAAAACCTATAAATATTTTAATTTTGGTAAAATAAACCTGCTCTTAAATTGAATAATTTATTTTTTTATACTAATATATATATATGATTAATTTCTAAAAAAAAAAAAAAATTTGTAAAAAAGTTGATGAAAAAATAATTGTGTTTAAATATCAATTAAAAATTTAATTTTTTGCAAAAAGTGATATACAACACGCTCTTGAGATAAGATATAAAAAAGATAAAATTTGCTCGTGAGCTCCCTGAACTAAGAGAAAATTAATAATAATTACTGAAAGCGTTAAATAAAGGGGGGGGGGGTACCAATAGTTTAGGCCCAACCTAAACTGTTGAAGGGAATAGGAGGTTCAGGTGAAAATTAAAAAATCCCATACTTCCAGGAACTGTCTAAATCCACTCAATACTAATTAATTACAACTAATTAACTCTTGTAGTGGCATGCGTCGATTATCGGCGTAAACGAGCCACGCCTAGTAACAGTCAACTGTAAAAAACTCTGATTTTGCAACTCGACATTAGGCTTATTCACATTCATCCTACAGAAATAATTTTTATACCATTTTAAAGCTGACGTTTCGTAGATGCATATACATGTAATCAAAATTTCATAAAACGCTATAAAAATATTTAATTAATTGGTAAAGTTAGGTGTGTTTTAGTCGTAAAAATCGTGACTCACCAACTGACAGTACAAAGATAATATGGCGTCCTACTTTGTGTAAATGTCAGAAACTGATATTTGGTTCAAATAAATGTAAAATTGTACTGTTTTTAGTATCTTTACGTATCCAACAGAGTTCGCCACATGTCTCTAACTCTTATAGTATTCAATCTGTAAATTATTTACCACAAACATTCGTTTTAAAGAACAGACAAAACAGAAATAATTCTCGTAACTCGGCAGTTTCGCCGGGAGACGACAGCATATGACGGCAAGTTGAATAGGTGACAAGTTTCATTCTTCTTTGTTTTGAATTATTTGTAAAAAATCATTCGTATCCAAAGAGCACTAGTTGGCACTATTTTGTAGTATTTTTCTTCCTCTTTCAAACTATGTATTCCAAATTATCCTAGCTTTTATAGTTTTTGAGTTATTTTATATTTTATAAACCAGTAACAAAAACTCTAAGATATTTTCGGATCTGGACTCAGTCGACTAGACTTGAAATATCGATTAGTTATATTTGTCTTGGCTCACAGATTTTTATCTCTTTGTATAGAAGAAAATCAGACGATTGCAATGGTATACACCAATACGTCATAGTCGGTCATGATGTAGGCTTACTTTCGGATAAAGAACAGCTCGCAAACTGTATGCAATACGGCGTGTTGTGATTTTATGAGTATTTTCTTGTGATTTATCGATTGTTTTATTTGATTTTATAAGTGTGTATGTGTGTTATTATTTGTAGAGTTTGTTGTTTTAGTATATTGTGTTAGTGAAATCTAGTGTGGTATTGTTTTAGGCCTAGGCTTAGATAGTTATAGTTATTGGTTAGGTTAGGTTAGGGAAAGTGGTATTATTATTTTGAAAATTTTAGAATTTGATTTTTTTTTTACCAATTGTTATTCACATTTATACTAGAAAATGTTTGTAATATTTGAAAAAAAATTAATCTAAATTTTCTATGCTCAATTAGACTTTAAAGTAAAATTTAGCCTTCAATTTTTTTTTTTGTTCTTTGCCATACTGACTCCAAAATTATTTTTCAAACTTTTTTCATTACACTACTAAATTCTATGAACCTTTCTGAATATAATGATATATAGAAGTTGGTTTTCCATAAATATTACAATTTTTGGTGATTTTTTGAAAATAAGCTGACCAATTTCCCTTTTTTCGTAAAACAATTTTTTTAATTTTGAAAATGTAACAAATTTATTTTTTTCTAAATATTTCACAAATATTACACAAAACTTTTGTATATCTTGGAAAAAGGTGGTAAGCTATTGATTTTGGATGATACAGGTTTTTCTGAAAAATGTTAACTTTATTTTTTGACATGTAACATACTTACTCCAAAACCGATTAAAAAAAAAAAAATTATTACATAAATGAATTCTATGCATCTTTCTGAGAAAAATGATGTCTTATAAGTTAGGTTTCCTGTAAAAATAGTATATTTTATTAATTTTTAAACAAATGAAGAAAATTAACATTACTAAGTTTTGCCACTTCAAGAGTTAAAAAGGGGAAGGCGCACAGCTTAGCTCATTGTACAACAGAATAGTTGAGTTTTTACGTTATAGTACATACAATTGAACTGTGCATTTATAAATTTTCTATAATGATAAAATTTAGAGCAAAGTAATCACGAAGGAGAAAAGTTGTCTTCACGTCAAAAAAATTTAACCTAAAATCTCCAACAAACTTGCATGAATATTTGTTTAGACTATTCAAATACTTACAATAGTTGTGGAAATAAATCTGTATCAATACATGTCTACAACACATAATACATAATTAACAATAAATTATAATCCAAAAAATATCAAAACAATGATTTAGCTTAGCTATACCTAGAACCGTTTGGCATCAGATTGATTTGTTACACTCAACTGTACGAACAAGGTCAACTAGACAAGTTTGTTGATGATTTCCTTGTGTTAGTCACGTCCTAAATAGTAGTTGGAAAGAGGAATGGAATAAAAATGACAAATTTGAAATTCTACAATAATATAAAGATCGTCAAAAAAATCGAAATATTACTAATAGATATTTGACATTTCCTAAAGATATCAAAAAGAAAACTGGATTGGTTACAACTTTGTAGAATATATATATCAAAAACTATGACGGCTACGATAATTTGGAATACGTAGTTTGAAAGAGGAAGAAAAATAATACAAATATTGTCAACTTGTAGTACAGGAATTGACATTTACAAAAATTTTATGATCAATGAAATCATATTTTGTTATATTGTGAAGTGCTCCTCTCTAGCAGCAACACACTCCAACTACATCGAACTCTGTAATTTTTGCCTCGCGCAGTATAGAATTTTGGGTGCATGACTTGAAAGGTTGAAACATTACCTTTACAATGACATATAACACAATCTGTTACAATAATATTTACTAGGCTCAAAGTTGAATTGAAAAAATGTGATTTTTAGGGTGTAAACACGTTAAAAATCTTAATATAGTTTAATTTTTATAGATTATAAAAACTATAAGAGTTAGAAATATTAAAAGCACAGATCGAAAGAAGAAGAAATGTTCTTTAAACAGTGTCAATGTAGATTTATTTAGTTAAACAAAAATATGGACTTGTGAAAATTAGACAAAGAATGAATTTTAAATTTGTGTTTCACAACTTGAGACGGAATGAGAAAATCATTAGTCTCATGTTCAAGTTAAAACATTTAAATTGCCGCGCTAAACAGAATAAAGTGGGAATGCGATGGTGCGGTGACGCCACGCAAGGCGAGGGGAGGATTTTGCCTGCACAGACATGAAAGCCAAACTATCGTAGTTCTTATTTTATTAAAAAACTAAAATATTAAGTTAAATAATTATTCAGTAGAGTCAATCGACTAATAATATCAAGAAATAAATTTAAAAGCACCTAAAACAAAAAAGTTATTCAAGAAATTAGGAGGGCTCAAAAACCTAAAATTTGAAAAAAGGGGAAATTCAAAAATCATAGTCATAACCAATAGAGGAAGTAATAATAATCAGAAATAAAAAATAAACAATAGTAATAATAACCAGGGGAGAATGGACTTAGAAAGTCATTCTTGGAGACTTTTTTAAGTTTTTAAAGGAGAAGGGGGATAAACTAAAAAATAATAATAACAATTGAAGAAACAACCGTAGGGAACAATAATAAGCAATCAGAATCAGATTTAAAGTTAAAATGGGGGAGTTATAATAATAGCAAAAAGTAAAACTTTAAAGCCCAAAAGCGGTAAAAATAAATGTTAAAGGGGAAATAAAAGGAAGAAATAATAATGTGTATTAATTGTGTAAAAGTGTAATACAACAGAGCAGAGGTGAAAAGATAAACTAAAAAATAATAATAACAATTGAAGAGACAACCGTAGGGAACAATAATAAGCAATCAGAATCAGATTTAAAGTTAAAATGGGGGAGTTATAATAATAGCAAAAAGTAAAACTTTAAAGCCCAAAAGCGGTAAAAATAAATGTTAAAGGGGAAATAAAAGGAAGAAATAATAATGTGTATTAATTGTGTAAAAGTGTAATACAACAGAGCAGAGGTGAAAATTGATAATGGGGGGGTTTTATAATCAAATAATACGACGCTCAAAAACTCAAGACTTCGAGGACCAATAACTAAAGAGCCAAGCGAGCTACGACAAAAAGCTAAGAAGATATTTCCGTCATAGGATAAGAAGAAGAACTTGTATACAAAATAATTGTGAAAAAGGACTTAAATCGAAAGTTAAAAAGTGAAAAAATAAACATTCGGGAAAAGTGCGATAACGACCAATTGAGTTTTACAAGACCCTCAAGATCGGACAGAAGAGGAATCCGAAGAGAAATTGACGATCAGACCAGCCGTTCAGAAGTTACAGCAAGTTGTTTGTAACAATTTTCGAAATCACAAATTGCAGGATTTAACAAGAAAGTCGCGCAAAGCAGCTCTACGTCACAGTTCAGATATTGGACTCGCATGACCAACCGTCATCACAGATAACATAAAATAATAGAACGATCCAAATATCTATTAAAAGGATGTTTAATAGGAAATAGTGAATAAAAACTATACAATAGGTAAAAACTATACCTAGTACAGTTTCTAGTATAAAAATTTCAGAGCAAAACAGCCAGAAAATACGAAATTAAACGAAGAGACATTTCCTCACGAAAGGGAGAAAAGTGGTTACCTTTTGAGGGAAGATTCCCACAGAAAGGGAGAACCAAAATTGTCTGTCGTAAGACGGATACTCTAGTACCAGACTCCGAGCAGGGAAGACGTTGCTTTAGTCACTCTACTAAACTATTCTAAATTCAACTTAGTAAATTTAACGTAAATATTTAAATCAGTAGTAAAAGTAACTTAGAAAATTTTTAACTAATTTCGAAAGTCGATCTGCAAGAAGATTCATATACATTGAAGGCGACTCAGCAGGGATTCGAGATTACTACCAGCAGTCAACAACTTAGAAATATCCAGGACTTGGAGAGAAAATAACTTAGAGACATCATAAATGATTACAGCAAATAACTTCAAAACAACGAGAGCTTCATGTTAAGTGTGAAGGTACACTAAATCTAAGGAATAATTCGTAACTAGTAAATTCATTTAAATAATAAATTCATTGGGGAAATTTTGAGAAATTAACTTCAGTAAACTCAATTCACTCTGCTTTGGTGTAATAAATATTTCAAACCTAAATACGATTATTTCAGTGCAGGAAAAGCTATCTGTAGTCCTAGCTAAAATAGTCTAGCTTTTTTCAATTTGTGTTAGTATATAAGAAATTTCTATTGGATTATTTGTGTCATATTTTGTTGTGTTATAAAATTTTAAAACTGTTTTAATTTGTGTTGAAGATCAATAAGACATAAAATTTTATTCTCAAGTTTAATTCTTTTCATTTACCATTCTGTTTTTAACTTTTTTTTTTTTAAAGATAATTACTATAACTGTGGTGCTCTCGTAAAATATAATAAATATAAAATTTTGAAGAAATTATTATCAAAATTCAGGATCCGATTTCTTCCAAAAGGCACTTCCCCAGAGAAAGAGAGTGTGAAAAGGAAAGTAATAAATTCAGTGAGCGATAAAATAAAATTCAGGGAATTTTCGTAAATTAAAAAATTGTAAGTTAATGAGAACAAACTCATACTTACAAAAGCCAAGGTTTGCAATAGCTTTGATTAGAAAAAGGGTAAAAGTGAGAATCTTGGTCTTGTCCGCGATTGTATATAGGTAAGCACTCCTGACGAAGGACGTTCCAGAGCGAGGTTAGAGTCGCGAGACTAAAGGGTCACGGCGATTGTAGGGTGGCGTTCATCGTAGAGTTCGCAACAAGTGGCGCCCAACGTGGGGCACGAACTCGCATCAAACGTCAAGGGGCATTCGCGGCAAGTGACGAACCAAAGTGGGGTACGAGCTCGCAAGAGTCGTCAAGGCACATTCGCGGCAAACTACGCAGTTGTTGGGTAACTTGTTATCGGCAAAATACGTAAATGTTACCAATTAATTAAATATTATTTATACCGTTTTATGGACTTATAGTTGTAAGAATGTAAAAAAAATAGCTTTAAAACAGTTTATAAAATATTGAGCTACGATGATTTTTACTAGGGAAAATGTTGAATGAAAAAAAGTTATTTCTACCGCTCGGCAAGCCAGTTTCTGGTACAGACACAAAGTTCAGTGGCTCGGTTTGACCATTTTCCATGTCTAGGTTTAAAGTACTTGTGAAATACACATAATAAGCTGCATATAGAATTATTATTAGATAAATAAAACACAGTGGTAAGAAACATAAAAAGTAAATTTTTATTACTTCTAAGCTGTAACAAGAGGACATACATGTGTGGCAAAATTATCATTTTTATTCTAAACATTATTTTAAACCAAGATATATTGAAACAAGTAATTCTTTTCATGTTTATTTAAGAAAATAGAGTTTCATAATAGAAACAAATTAACTTAGTCTGAAAAAATAATAACAATACTAGTATTTCTTTAAAACTTATGACTCATTGAAGTTTCTCTCATGGATGTTTCTTAGATTTATAGTTAGTTTACATTTCTTTAAATTACATTACATTGAATTAAATAATGATTAAGATGACTTTTCCTCTTGATTGAATTTCATATGATTAATTAGAGTTCTAAAATATTCAATGATGAGGTTAAGTTATTTTATAGCACAGTAGAACCTTTGTTAACCAGCCTATATGGTAGTGTACTGGTTGGATGAGAGTTTCCGAAAATAAACTGTAATTGAAACACCAAAGCGACGGCGATAACAAACGACTTTGTCGATAGCGGTATCCCATTGTCAGCGGCGTAAAAACACCGTGGCACCAAAGCGGCAGTGGGTCAAACAACTTTGTCGATAGCGGTATCTCATTGTCGGCGGCATAAAAACACCGCGGCATTGGCACCCGTCAGTATAGCAGACATACACCCACAAAAACGTTTGATGGGCCGCTTTTTTTCCACGAATCATTATGGAAAATATAACATTTCTTTTCAGTTTTCTTCGTCTTTGACTGGAAAATGCAGTAAATAAAATGTGTTAGTTACGAAAACAGAAGCATGTGTTGGTTTCGTTTGAGACGTGGTTAAATGTGTCAAAAGACTTGACACAGGGGAATCTGTAAAAGAGCTTTGTAGTGTTTAATTTTTCATGTTTGATGTATAATATACATAACATAATATATACGATACATTTATGTACAATAAAATGAGTTGCAATAACATCTTAATTGCATAATTCTTAGCGCCACCTGATTAAATAACCTTTCTTTAAACGAAAACCGATTTTTCACGGGAACCTTGGATCAAACGGGCAACCAGCCCGGGTGTCAGTCCCAACTAGACTGGTTAAGAGGGGTTCTACTGTATGTGTTTTTATGTCAGTTAGACTATGTTTATGTCTAAACATTGAATCACATAATGTTCAAGATGAAATTTCTCTCTTGTATGTGTTTTCATATAACAATGTTATTTTTTGTATAAACTGAATCACATACTGTGCAATGGTGAAGTTTTCTCTGGTATGTATTTTTATATGTTGAGTAAGGCTATGTTTATATGTAAAGGTGATGTTTCTCTCCTGTATTTGTTATATGTTTAACAAGACTATGTTTGTGTGTAAACTTAAAATCACATAATGTGCAATGGTGAGATTTTTCTCATGTATGTGTTGTCATATGTTTAATGAGGTCACTTTTTGTATAAACTTAGAATCACATAATGTGCAATGGTGAGGTTTTTTTCCGATATGTATTTTCATAATATGAGTATGAAGACTGCTTTTATGTGCAAACTTACAATCACATAATGTGCAATGGTGAGGTTTTTCTCTGGTATGTGTTATCATATGTCTAATGAGGTCACTTTTTTGTATAAACTTAGAATCACATAATGTGCAATGGTGGGGTTTTTCTCTGATATGTATTTTCATATGAGTATGAAGGCTACTATTTTGTACAAACTTAGAATCACATAATGTGCAATGGTAAGGTTTTTCTCCTGTATGTGTTCTCATATGTTTAATGAGGTCACTTTTTTGTATAAACTTAGAATCACATAATGTGCAATGGTGAGGTTTTTCTCTGATATGTATTTTCATATGAGTATAAAGGTTACATTTATGTGCAAACTTAGAATCACATAATGTGCAATGGTGAGGTTTTTCTCCAATATGTGTTTTCATATGTATATTGAGGACACTTTTTTTTATAAACTTAGAATCACATAATGTGCAATGATAAGGTTTCTCTCCGATATGTATTCTCATATGAGTATGAAGGTTGCTTTTATGTGCAAACTTAGAATCACATATTGTGCAATGGTAAGGTTTTTCTCCGGTATGTGTGTTCATATGATTTTTAAGACCACCTTTTCTTATAAACTTAGAATCACATATTGTGCAATGGTAAGGTTTTTCTCCGGTATGTATTTTCATATGATTTGTAAGACCACCTTTTCTTGTAAACTTAGAATCACATATTGTGCAATGGTAAGGTTTTTCTCCAGGGTGTATTTTCATATGATTTGTAAGACCACCTTTTCTTGTAAACTTAGAATCACATATTGTGCAATGGTAAGGTTTTTCTCCGGGGTGTATTTTCATATGATTTGTAAGACCACCTTTTCTTGTAAACTTAGAATCACATATTGTGCAATGATAAAGATTATCTCCTTCTTCTGCCTCAATAGTCATACTACACACTTTAAAAGTATTAGAACAAGTTAATTTAGAATCACTAAAATTAAATTTACTTTGTTTTATATTATTATAACTATTGTCATGCTTTCTACAGTTAATTAATGGTACATGGTTGACCTTATCATTGAATGATGTTAGAAGATTTTGTCCATTAAAGCAAACTGAACCCAATCCTTCTTTTTTATTTACAGTTCTATTTTTAGAACGTATATCACTGTATTCATTAAAATGTATTTCCAGTTGATCCTTAGAACTTGAGCTATAATTGCAGTAATTCTCTGTTGATATTAGATTTGATGTTTCTACTTTGTTAAATTGATTGCCTGTCATTAATATAAGGTCTGTTGTGCTTTGCCCAGATCCAGTGACATCTGCATTGAAGAATTCTGTGACAATAAATATAAATAAATTAGGTTGCTTTTTCTACATTGATGTGTAATAAACATGCATAGAGAATTCCCATGTTAAAATCTTTAAAGGATAATTGATTAGTATCATGAAACTGGGCATTCTTATATATTATTATGAAGTTAATATTGTTTTATAGATAACATTTCTTAAAATTTAATATATATTTATTATCTGACTTATACTGAACTCTGCCTTCTCCTGGTTTTTAGCAGCTGATTTAAAATCTGGTCTCTCAGTATTATATTATCATTAAGAATTCTGAGGATCTTATGGCTCAAACGTTACAGAATTTCACAATAATTCTATTAATGCTCCTAGGTTTGACAATACTCTATTAAATAGCAACCATTTATTAATACCATTTCAATATGATGTTCATTTTATTGTTGCAAACTGAATCTATTTCAGCTAAAATGAAACACAGAATATGCAAATTATTTTCAAATATACAATTAAATAGAAGGGTAATATATCCAAATGTTATTACCATTTGTTACATGTCCAAAGCTTGCAAAGATGTCAGTGTACACATAAGGTTTAATATTTACGCTTCCAAAATTAGATTTATAATAACAAAAATATTGCTTTAGCATAAGGTAATGAAGTTTTTTTTTTAATTATGTATTTAGGGGTGATAATTCTGAAGTTAGTAGCAATTTTTTGTTTATGCCTACTAATACCCTTGATCTCCCTAAAATTGAAACAAAATATTGTAAGAAAATGAGATTTATATCACTGTTATAAACAATATAACATTTAAATTTTGTTTCAAATTAGAATAATTAATTATTAAATACAATAGAAACCATTAAAAAACTATTTACTATTTTTCCACCCAGTTAATTTTATATTAGAAAATAGTTTGTACAACTGTTTGAATTTGGTCGAAATCAGTAGTTTTTAAAGTAAAGAAGTTTTGACTATTCATTTTTAATTTGCAAAGTGATACGATTAGTCATAAAAATGGATCAAACACACACACATATATATTTAATTAAAATCGAGCTTTATAACCCTAGAGGCGGCATGGTTAATTTTCTTAACAATTTTTCGTTTGTTTAAAAATTAATAGAAAATATTATTTTTATACAAAATCTAACTTATAAGACATCATTTATTCAGAAAGATGCATAGAATTCATCTATGTAATAAAAAAAATTATTATTTTAAACAGTTTTGGAGTAAGTATGTTACATGTCAAAAAATGATGTTATCATTTTTCAGAAAAACCTGTATCATCCAAAATCAATAGCTTACCACCTTTTTCTAAGATATACAAAAGTTTTTTATTTGTCATTATATTTAGGAAAAAAAAATTGTTACATTTTCAAAATTTAAAAAATTATTTTACGTAAAAACTGAATTTTCTCTTTTGTTTTTCAACAATTTACCAAAAATAGTAAAATATATTTTACACAGAACTTCTATATGAGCGTCTTTAAACGGAAAGGAACCAAGCACCATTTTTACGAAATTGATTTAGTGGTGCTATCTTGTAGAGAGCTATCGAATTTATATGGTCATAAAAAACAGTTGAAAATATCTGTTGTCATTTAAGCAGTAAAAAATAACAACAAAAAAGTTAATTGCTGTATCCAGTATGCTGTAATAAACAGAAAGGAACCAAAAGCCATGGTTCTCTTTTCTCATTGGCTAACTGGAAACATCATACATGGCAAGAGATTATCATTTTTAAGAAAGCCTCTAGAGGCAGACCTTGTTCTTCTGAAGCTATGTTTTCTTCTGACTTGAATCCTCGATGGCCAAATGGCAAAGGAATTTCTAAGCCCAAGATGAAGGACTTGAAGTCTATGCTTAGTTTAATACCAAAACCGTATGTATAACCGTTCTACAGACACTTTTTTGAGGATCCCAGTGTAATTGTTGATATAGAAGGGTTTAATGAAGATTTGGATTTTGATATTGAGTTTAATGATGCTTAGCCCCTTGCAAATTGTATTTTAACATGTGATATTGACCAACACAGTGGGTACCATAATATGTTTGTTACACTATACAAAAATATCTAAGTTTTGTATGTTAACACAGTTACCTCTTTAATTTATTCAATCCTTACTCTATTTTGACTTAGTCTTACTATAAAGGGTGGCATTTTTATAGCAAAAAGCTATAAAACTAACAGATAATATGGACTTAGTTCCTTTAACAAAAATTGACAATTCAACAGCTCTTTTAAACAGAAAGGAACCAAACACCATTTTTCTTAATAACTATAAAAAAACACCTCCATTGCCATGAGGTGATTTTCCTCATCAACAACTGTTGATTTTAATTAAAGAAAATATAAATCTTTCAATATAAACAATATCCAAAGACTTCACATAATTCAGGAATATTATACTCACAAAAGAGTTTAACCCTCATTTTCTCAAAACTGTACTGATGGCACTTGGTTCCTTTCCGTTTAAAGACATCCATATATCATTATATTCAGAAAGGTGCATAGAATGTAGGTGTGTAGTGAAAAAAATTTTTGGTTGTATCACATTTGGAGTTTTTTGGTCAAATACCAAAAAATCGAAGTGTAAAAAGAGAATAATTTCACAGATATCGTTAATTACACCATACAAATAGATTGTTTTGATTTTTTCAACAATTACTAGATATTTGTAATAATAATATATTTGTGAATGTATTTAGGGGAAAAAAATAATAATTTGTTACATTATCAAAATAAAAATAACGATTTCCTCTAAAAAGTGATACTCTGACGGTTGAGGTTAATTTGGACACCTAGACAATTTAGGCGTAATTAGTAACTTTCTAAAGCTAGGCCTAAGACAAAATCATTAGATTTCACTAAAACAATATACTTTACAAAGAATAACACACATATTCACTTGTATAATCAAGTAAAACACTCAATATAAGAAAATTTGGTTATAGCCTAGATTTACAATTTAGCTCTTAGGTTATCCCAAATATAAACCTTTCACAAACTAGAAATTCACTCAAAAACATAAACTTTAGAAATAAAAACACATATATTATAACTTGCATGCAAAATTTATATACAATTTGTATACACAAACCTTCAAAATAACAAATATCTAACCCAAAACAATATGTGCTACATCATTTGTTACAGTTTTTACGTCGCACAATTGCATATGTTCCGAGATCAAAACAAAATCTTCTAAGTAAGTTTTGCCTATATCGAGTGGTACCAACTTGAAGAATGAAATGTCATCTACAACATACTATCAATATCGAAACAAAAAATCCAAATGAAAAAGAGATTATGTCTTTTCGTTAACTGCACCGAATGCCAATTGAATTTCGTGCCGTCAAGTTTCTAGTTTCGTGAAGTAGAAATATCTCTGGATCAGTGAGACACAGAAAAATTTGTAATCTGCGGTTAGAAAGAGAAACATGTGATCTATAGAACAGTGTTTTGGTTGACTTAATTGACAGATAAATAGATTTGTAATCATATGGGGAAAAATGACGTCACATTTACTAAAAAACTGCAGAGTTGAAATTTACGATTTTACGCATCAAAAATATGCGAACTTCACCAATTTTTGGAATATTATTTATATCGTTTCGTTGTATTTTTTTTGCATGATTATGCATCTAAGGAACATTAGCTTTTCAACGGTATTTTATTTAATGCGATAGGACGATTTTAAGTGGGCGTAATGTTGAATTGCAAAATACATGTTTTCCGGACGTTAGACTAGACCATGCATTAAAAATCAACCCGCTGAGAGGGTCGGTGCCGCTTCTAGGGTTAATGACGGCAATTAATGTTCATTATGTTATTGTCAATTATTCCTAAACCATAATTTTGATTAATTTGCAATGAGAAGGATAACTAAAGATAAGAGAAATCCGAAATGCGTAGAAAGGTGACCCAGAGTGTTAACAACTATAAACCCGGAGAAATTATAAAACAAGCCCCGAAAAAATAATTTATTATAAACTAAAGGACGAGAAATTAATCCTGGCACTAAAAACATTGAAAACAAACATTACGAATTTAAATCACCATATTCCAACCTCGGGACATGCGGCAATTCAAAAAAGTTTAATAGAATAAAGAATCAATTTTTTGGCCTAATATGGAAACCAACGTAAGTAACTAAATCAGAACTTGTAAATCCTGTAGTCAAAGCATGGACATTGGAAAAACTCGACACCTTTAGGGGACATTTTTACTGAACCAGGGAAACCATATAGCACGATCTGAAGGGATATTTTGGGCCCTATGTCGAAATCCTCAAATGATAATAAATAGATTTTAAGCGTACTTCATCATGTTAAACAACATGCTACCTTTATTCCATTGGAAGACCAAACAGTGGAAACTATAAGTAAAAAATTTTCAGACAGAATAATCACGATTTCGAGATACCGGATGTTTAGATAACAGACCGAGGGGAAAATTTCACTAGCAATCTGATGAAAAATTTATGTAATTTGGTACCTACATAGAAGATATCCACAACCCCATATAATCTTATGTCTAATGGACGGAATGAGAGTCCATACAATTTGCAGAATGTTGTCTCATTTCACAAACATGAATCAATCGAATTGGGACACGATTTTACCTTATGTCACTATGGCATACAACTCACAAGTCCATCAAATAACAAACTAAAGCCCATACGAACTATTATTTGGTAGAAAAATGAAAGTACCCCTGGAATCAACTTCAACGATAATCATTTGGAAAATTTAAAGTCACAGTTAAAGTTAGCATATGAAAAATTAGGTACTTATCAATAAAAACATTTTTTTAAAACAATGAAAACAATATAACAAAAAAAAAAACAAAAAACAAACACTAAACTGAACAAGTACAAGGAAAATCAATATGTATATTTATACACTCCAGCAATAAAAAAATTATCTAAGTTTTGGAAAGGTCCATATCTAGTAACAAATGTTCTGTCTACATTAAACGTAATATTAAAAATCAGAAATCAGGAAATACCAGTGCATGTTAACATAATTAAATCTAGTTTGGAAATAAATAAAGGGCAACTATGTCCAAAATTCAAGAAAACCCATATACGTAAAATAGGAAACGTCTCACAAATACATATTGATTCAGAATCAAAATCGGTGGAACATAATTTGAACACAACAAGTGAGGACATCCAAAGGAACCAACATGGTTCTAGTCAGACTTTAAATAACTCAATTCAATCCGTAACAGAAATTGTAAGGTCACCGGACCAAATACAAGGGACTAGTAATCAACCCACTACTTTAATTACACTATCAAATCCAAATATTTCAAATAGAGCAAAATGGGTACGAAAGATCAATATAAAATTGAACGACTATGATTTAACATAGGAACATACAAACAATTTTTTTGTCAACAATAGATTAAGTTTGACATAAATAAATAATTACGCATAATCAGTGTATTTAAAATGTAGTACCGTGCCAGTAGGATGGGGCATCATGTACATAAAACCAGTATGTGTGAAATATTTATGGAAACACAAAGAAAATTGGAGTTTAGCACATATATAATTCAAAAAGCTACTGGCAAAATGTAAAGGCAATATCGAAAGTTAATATTAGCAGTTTAATGATAATTCAAAATTATAAATGCATGGAAACTAGTTGACTTGGACAGATAACTTAAGTCAAGCAGACCGGAACAACACGATTACACTACAGAAGGGTCAGCAAAAATCTGTTGCACAGATATGGCCTTGAAGTAGTTTTGCAGTCTACAGTTGTTATAAAATAAGAAATATTTAACATATCTAATAAATAATATTAAGAATGTTTTTTGACTAGTCAATAAATGATTACAAATGTATTTTATAGATGGTATGCAAACTTCATAGCCATGGTTGTCAATGTATCTTTAAAAAAATAATAAATTGTTTTATATGAGTATTATGTCACATAATAATTGAATCACTGGGCATTTAAATAAGAAATTAGTAACACAAAGAAATTATGGTTGATATAGGAATACAGTTTAAGCAAGGTGACAAAGATATTCGACAAACAGTGTTTTTTTCCTTCTCTATTTTCTGCATTGCTGCAGAAAGAAAAATAAGAATTTTCAAATTATATCATGGGGCATGTATGGAATCTCGTTAACAATATGTGTAACAATAGGCTATTGTTTTTAAAGGAAATGTAAATGTTTAATCAACTCAATATATAAGTGTTGTTGTACAAAACCTACAATAACAAATCATAGTTTGGAACTTAGTAAAGTCAACATGCAATCAGTCAGTTCTTTAAATGACCCTCAAATTATGAATTTTTTTTTCCCTACGTAAATTTACAAAGAAAGAGCACAATGTTTTAAACTTTCTTCTATATTTTTCTCGCTTAACTTACGTAACGGAACTAGACTTACAGAAAGCCGTGTAAATATGAAAGTACAAGTAACATATCATATTTTAAGTCATAACAAGTTGAATTTATATATTACAGAGTAACAAATGTCAATGACAACATAGTAGGACACTAATAGGTAAATCTTTATCATCTTCAAAATTAGTGAAGAAATGGTCTACAATAATGTAATTATTAATATAAGCAAAATAAAATAAAATATTTATAACCAAGCAATAAGACAATGCGTTCTTGCCGGTAATGGTTAGAAAGTATAGAATAATATAACTGACATAGCTCAAGGCTATGACGGCACTTGTTCCTTAGCCTCCATACAATTACAGAGTCTTATTTAGTTGTAGAAATTTTCACGTTGCTAACGTCACCACAACAGGGAACTAGTTTCCCAACACTCACACTGCAAAACCTGCCAACATACACATGCCATACAAACATCAATTCCCGGCTTTAAACGGCTTTGCTTCGGCCAATCTCACCTTACAGGTCCCACACTCGCAACTTGTTTCTAATTGACCGACAGCTCATGTCACGCCTAAAATTCCGCGGCTTCGAACAATGGTGCTCCGCAAGACTATTCTGAGCCAATCACAACCATCTCGTTCGTTGATTGGTTCGCTTCACGTTGAACTTATACAATGGACAGCTCATTGTCTAGGACTCAGCCAGTCTTAGGCCAGCTAAATTACAAGCTAGCAGAGCTAAAGTTGTATAAGTACTAGCAGAAAAAGTCCAAAAAATCACTTCTATTCCGGGAGACCTACTGTGACCACTTCACCTCTACCTTCTGGGGAGACCATTAGCATCACTTTACCTCTATCCTCCGGGGAGACTACTAGGAAGACTTGCTCCAACATCATCCGGGGAGACCAGTCAGCTTCACTTGCTACTTCATCTCTACCCTCCGGGGAGACTAGTCGACTATACTTGCTTCTTCACCAACACTCACTTCTCATTCCAACTCATCACACAATTGCTGCTTGAACCCTGTCGCCTACCTACCAGCTTGCTGTGTTCAACCCATATATGTTTTGTTTCTTCAATCACCTGACTCCTGCTCCTCACCGCCAGGATCGTTGCCTCTCCAACAGTCACCCAGTAGCCTTCTGTAAGGGAAATTAAATGGAGAAATCCGGGCAATGGCAGCCTCTTGCTTCCCCCGCATCGCATCCTGATAAGGAAATTGTAGGTGCTTTGGTGCTGGCGATAGTGAGTGGACAGTCCATCATAGCGGCCAAGATTGCAACCTACCTAACTCCTCAACCTCACCCCGGCGATCTTAGAACCACACTGTACATGGTTCACTAGATACTGAGACCGACTAGCCCTTTTCAGGGCCAACAATTGGTCCCCTGTAGGCTGAAAACCTTCATCACCATTCCACGCTCTAAAGCACATCACCTTCCTGAGTCGATCTACCTTCCCAATCCTTCTTCTACCACTCACCACCACGCAGCTCTGGCAGCCCAAAAGGGACAATGTCTCTTAGGCTACGCCCATTGACGCCCAACGAGGGGTGCTTAAAGACAAGGCTATGTCAATGTTAATATATAGGATCGGATATTTTCCACAAAAATGAGAGTTCACTAAAGATTGTACTGTGACATTCATGACAGAACAATGGTTAATAAAACAACATTAATCATACTATTTCACTTTGACTTATATAATATATAAATAAAGTAGCTGTCAATAAGATTCTGTAAACAAATTCAATTAATCAAATTGTTATTGGTAAAAATCAGTTTCATGATAAAACTACAAAATAGCTAAAAAATACGAATTATTTTATAAAATTCCCCAAAAATATAAATATATCATTCAAATAACTTATAAGATGCCATTTTTTTAAAAAATATATATAGAATGCAAATATGTTATGAAAACAAGACCCGAATCCTGTCTTTTCCCTCACAATAGATTTACCAAGATGGCGCAACCAGCCACACTCCCTTAACTAACATTGCTTTCCTTTAAGAATAGTTTGGCAACTGCCTCATCTCCCTTAGAACCAACATTCCTTACCCAGCCCACTCCCACGATCTTACACCACCTGACACCTACATCTGCCCTGAAAGACCATGAACAAAAACACAACAAGACCACCATTTGATAACAACTGATATACGACAAGATATGATGACAGACAAATCAACAACTGGGGATAAAGAAGTGACCCCTTTAGAAACATAAAGTGTTGGGTTTGTCAAAACACAGGATACATTTCCAGAGATTGTAGAAATAGATCACAAAAAAACTAATAGGCCTGGGAATACAAAATACCAATCCCAAAGAGCACACACAAAATCAGAACTTACAAAAGAAATAACAAGGGAAATACGGAAAAACAAAGTAAGAAAATATGGAAAGTGGATTGATATCTCGAAAAACAAAGCTGAGTCAGCAGATTCCCACAGCAATAGCAATATATGACAAAGACATCTAGATACAGAGAATGCATTTCAACACACAATTTTAAAAACATACGATGCAAGGCATAAACATAATTTGGCAATGCATATCATGGGGACAATGCAACACTAAAATATATCAATATTATTAGATACCGGGTGCAATATATCATGCCTGAATCACAACCTACAACAATACACAATACCCGTAGAATCAGATAACATAAAACTCACGTCGGCAAATGCTACATCCATGGAAATCAACGGAATAGCCCAAATCACATTTAACATACAGGGCATACAACACACACACACACAGTATACTTAGTAAAAAATCTAGCATGTAACATCTTATTAGGAAACGATTTCATGGCAGACAAGGAAGTGGTAATAGATTTTCAATAAAAAATCATACGAATTGGGCCTAATATATATCACATACTACACAGTGATATCAATAACAATAACAAGGGAATAAGTGAACAAAATTTACAAACTGTGACAACTACATCGGACCTTATATTAAGACCACACGAAACCTGCTACTTTACGCCAAACATACAATCACCACTTTAAAACGTAATACAATATAATTTCAATACCAATACGAGAAATAACCAAAAAACAAGGAATTAACATGTGTGGGATGACTACTGACATACCCATCGTATTGAAAATAGTAAACCCCACATCATTAACAACAAAAATTTTAATAAAAACCAAACTAGGTTCAATGTCACAGGCCTCAACACAACACAAACAAGCTGCAAAAAAAAAAACAAGGGGAACAAATACAAGTGCAATACGATTTAACGCCTTAACACACCAGCAATATATACAATAAACCAACAAGAGGCAGAAACACCACTTTTGGATTTTGGGTAGACACACATAAACATAAATTTTAGTTGCATGGTTCTTGGATTCCAAGTCACTTTGAATAATATTATATAGGATAATATGTTAATAATAATATTAAATATTACCTTTTAATGTTCCGTCTTGTGACTTTTTTGGTCGTTCGAATGTTACGACGCGTTACGACGCTATGGGTTCACCGCTATCCGGACTTTTGGCGGACATATTCTTGAACCATTTAGAAAACGAATTTATTATGTCTGATCACAACCCACATAAAACAAAAATATTATTTTATACAAGATATGTTGATGATACTTTTCTCGTGTTTGATGGCACTTTACGTCAAGCGGAAGTATTAAAACTTTATCTCAACAAAATCAACCATAAAATGCAATTCACTATGGAGACCGAAATAGATAATAAAATAAACTTTCTTGATTTGACTATGACCAAGGAATATGATAAACTAAAATATAAAATTTACCGAAAATCTACCACTACTGATACCACCATTCATGCCACATCACACCATCCAATATCACAAAAAATGTCAGCATACAACTGTTTCATACACCGCCTTCTCACCATACCATTGGATAAACACGATTTCAACGATGAATTGGAAACCATTAAATATATAGCCCAAGCGAACGGATACCATGAAGCAATGATTGATAAACTTTTGCATAATCATATAAGAAATAAACAGAACCCTATCACACGGTCTAAGAATAAGAATAAAAAATTCGTATCCATGGAATATTCTAACACCGTTCCGCATATGGTGAAAAATACATTGGCGAAATATGATATTACCGTCACTTTTCGCACCAACAATAATATTCAAAAATTATTACGACCCAAACGTGTAATTCCAATCGAAAAGAAGTCGGGTGTTTACAAAATCAATTGTGATGATTGTGACAGTATTTATGTGGGACAGACGGGTAGGGCATTCAAAGACCGTTTTAATGAACATTTGCCGCATACAAACATGCATAAATTAAAATCTAACTTTGCTCAACATTTAATTAATAGTAATCATTTATACACTAATTTCAACAAAAATCTGGTTCCACTTCATATTTGCAAAAAAGGTAGACTTTTGAACGCCTTAGAAGAATTCGAAATTTATAAGGAGTTTAATAACAATCCGTCTAAATTATTAAACGATCAGCTGGATTTTTAAAAGTAATAGTTTATATGACACAGCCCTAGGCTATTTTAAACCGGTTTTCTAACTACAGTAATATATTTCGTTAGACAGTTTACGACAGTGTACCATGGACCACACTACGACCTACACGATGAAATTGTCCAGCACAATTAAGTTTTTTAAAAGTGTTGTAACTGTGGTGTTTTTGTGTGTTTTTTAAACGTGTTATGTGTTTCATTGTGTTTGTGTAAGTGTACTTGACAATGGGATTGCGGTCCCGAAACGCGTCGTAACATTCGAACGACCAAAAAAGTCACAAGACGGAACATTAAAAGGTAATATGTAATATTATTATTAACATATTATCCTATATAATATAAACATAAATCTAAATTTGAGTAATCATGAATACACCGCAGCTAGAAAATTAATCGAAAAATACATACAACTGTTCACAAAGGAACCAGATGATTTAAAACAAGCCAATATGCCACTATATAAAATTATTATGAAAAACGATATGCATATCGCGGTACGACCCTACATGTTAAGCCTAACAGAATGGGAAGAATTAGATTGACAACTACAAGAATTAAAAAAACAAACGTCATAGAAGACTCGCAAAACACTTTCACTGCTTTAGCATTCCTCATAAAAAAGCCAAATAATCAGTGGAGAATGGTAGTAGACTATAGAAAATTAAACGACAAAGTAGAAACAGACAAATTTCTATACCCTCGGCAGACACAATTTTTGACACACTAGAAATGGGAAATTTCTTTTCTTCGATGGACATAAACCAGGCATTTTTCAACAACTTATAACGAAAGAAGACAGACAATATACAGCTTTTGTTACACACACAGGCCTATATCAATACACCATATTACCAATGGGTATGCGTAACTCATCAAACAGCTTCCAAAGAAGTATCAATAGGCTATTTGCAGGTTTGCTTTATAATGGAATGACCTGGTCGCATATGGCAAAACTTTTCAATGACCAACTACAATTATTAGAAAAAGTATTCTAGAGATTAGACAATGCAAATTAAAAATTAAAAAACTTCCAAATGCCATTTTTTAAATAATAATATAAACATACTAGGACATAACGTTTCAAATGAGGGAATAAAACCACTAAAAAAAAAAAACACACTTAGTTAACACAGTTCCCAACAACAATAAAAATAAAAGATGTTTGAAGTTTCACGGGAGCTGCATCATATTACAGAAAATGTAGACATAAATTTAGTGAAATCACGAAACCATTAACAGACCTAACAAAGAATAACAACAGGAGTATATTTCAATCCCATAACCAGCTCTTGTACACCATAAAGCATCCATACCCCTTACATCCTCCCCATAGGCCCACTATCCCCCCTAACCACCAAAAAATGCCAAAAAAATAATGCATACAAGATAACGAAGAAAAGAATGCAAAGCCATATCTACAACTAACAACCTTATACAATCCACAATCGACATAAAGCGGAAGCTCATCTCAGCGCATGACTGGATACCAACCAACAACGAGAGCACACATAGAAAACAGCATAATTAGGCTAAGTAACAATGAATTGTATAATACACTTATTACATATATATTAACACAACAAAACAGAAATAGCTTACAAACACCCTACTCATAATGTTAAACATTATAATGAACAACTGTAAAATACACATGGCCACCCAAATGACAATACCTCTTACAACACTCACGACAGACCTAAAAAAACTAAGGTTACACCTATACAAAACACAAATGACACTCACCACACCTCAAAATGTTGAGGACAACAATTAACAAGGAAAGGGGGTTGTCAGGAATTACACATTAATATTCTTTATTAATATTATCATATTATTATTAGTAGATTAGAATATTGTAATAATTATAAAATTTAGTAATAATTATAGAAACATTAAATAAGTCAAACCAAACCATTGAGGGAATATGAAACAACACCTCAAAAAGTGATGCAATGTTTAGACAAGCAAGAGCACACAACAAGTAGGCCAAGCAATAAAAGGGAGGTGACTCCTATAACACAGGGTTTTTTTGTGTGAAGCCGCTGCCTATGAAGGAGCAGGAAAGTTCAAAGATTTACTCATAACAAATCCCAACCTGAGACGGAATGAAAAAGTCAGTCATCTCAAGGCTAATTTAAAACATTGATGGAACAGTTTATAATGATTCCAATTTTATTAAAAAAGTAAAATATGAAACTAAATAATGATACAGTAGAAGCAGACGATTAATAATATCAAAAAATAAATGTAATTGAACTTAAAGCAAAAAAAAGATATTAAGGAAATAAGATGGGCTAAAAAACCTAAAATTTGCAAAAAGGGGAAAATTAAAAATCAAAAGCAATAGAGTCATAAACCATAGGGGACATAATAATAATCAACAATAAAAATAAAATAATAATAATAAGGGGAAAAAGGACTTGAAAAGTCATTCTTCGAGAGTTTTTTGAGATTTTAAAGGTGAAAGGGGAATAAAATAAATAAACCTAATAATAGAAAATGAAAAGACAATAGTAGGGAATAATAATATATGGTCAGAAAAAGAATTTAAGTTAAAATGGGGGAGAAATAATAATAACAAAAACTAAAAAGTTAAAGCCCAAAAGTGGTTAGATTAAAGTTTAAAGGGGATAAAAAAGTAATAGGTTATCTATAAGAAATGTGTAAGTATGTAAAATAACAGAGCAGAGTTGAAAAATAGTAATGGGGGGGGATTGTAATATATACAAAAAATACGATGATCAAAAAGTCACGACTTCAAGCATCGATAACTCACGAACCAAGCAAGCTACGACGAAAAACTAAAAAGTAATTTCCGTTATAGGACCAGGAGAATAACTTAGGTGCAAAAGAATTCTAAAAGACTTTAAGACTTAGGTAAAAAGTTAGTTTGTGAAAAAATGGACAATCGTAAAAAGTGCGGTAACTCTAAAAATATGAGGCCGAAAACGACGAATCAAGTTTGTTAAGACCCTCAAGAATATGAAGAAGAGGAATCCGAAGAGAAACTGAAGATCGGACCAGCCGTTCAAAAGTTACAGCAAAAAGAATGAAAAAGTGTTCTTAATCAAAGTTTTCCAGATTTGACAGGAACTCTGAGCTCAGGTAGTGTGACGTCACGGATTAGCAGCCCTACTTCTATGACCAATTCATCAACGGAGAAAACCGAAATAATAAAAAGATTAAAATATCAATTAAAAGGGTTTTTAATTGTTGAGATCAGACTCAGACTTACAAAAGCCGTTTTGCAATAACTTTGATTTAAAGTAAAATTGTAAAAGTGAGCATCTTGGTCTTGTCCGCAATCGCACCGACTCAAACTCCCAACGAGGGGTTAAAAAGTTAAAAGAAAAAGTGGTACGGGGCAAGTGACGTAACTACCCGGGGTTCGAGTGAGTCGGTACGTGGTAAGTGGCGTTCCAACGTGGGGTTCAGTACGTGGCAAACCCACAATTCTACCTGGAGCCGCTCTTCCACTTCTAGTTCTTTACCTTTCTACTGTTGACAGTCTTCAACAATGATCTCGAAAAAGCAATCAAATTTAACCGTCTTCTTCATTACAATCAAAACTCATATCACCTTCAATTCCATTACTTTGTACAACCCAATGGAATTGAAGGTGATATGAGTTTTGATATTAGATATACACGTGTTAAGGCTCGTGTTTTTTCTAGGAGCAGTTTTTCATATTATAACAGCATTAGCTACCTCTTTCTTCATTGCTGCTGCTATCTAGACCATATTATTAGAATTATGTCAGTTATATGTGGTTGACTACACTATGAATATGAACATTTGTAACTCATTGGTTGTCTGATCTTTTGTGACGTAATTTCCTTTCTTGTGTTTTAATTTACACGTATTTTTGTTTTATTGTGAAATGTAGTACATCATGTCTAAGGACTAAGATAAGGAACTAGAAATATGAAGGTATTTAGAACTTCCAAGTTCGGATTTGACTGTTCTGAGGATGATTACAATGGAGATGCTGACCCAGTATATTTGCCAATAGATTCGATAAGTGACTCTGAATAACAATTATATAATAGTAATACAAATTTTGATGAAAATAAAATTGTTATAGTGCAGAATAACGATAATAGTACTAATGAGGAAGATGTTTTGCCAGAACCAAGTAGGCTTATTTCTAAGCAGGGTAAAATTCAAACAAAAATGCTAAAAAGCATAAGAGAAAAAGAAAAAGGTATTTGCTCCTAAACAGAAAAAGAACAGTTAAAAGAAGTAAAACAAGTCAAGAGAGAAAATTCAGTATATACAGTTCGAATGCAAGGATTTGACAATCCATGGCTACCCAAGCTGTTTTATGTGTCGGTGAAACTGTACTAGGATCTGATTGAAAGTCAACTTTCACTCACTCGTCTTGACAGAAAAATCTCAATAAAATTAAATTTAATTATTTGTGAGCTCCCTGAAAGGGATAATCTAAATACAATTACTGGAAGTGTTAAGATAAAAAGAGGGTGGTACCAACAGTTCTTCAAGCTGTTGAAGAAATTGAGAGATCCAGGTCAGATAATAGTAGAAGCCAAAACTTTCAGTGGGCCTTTCAATTTGTTCTTTTGTTCGTGAGGACAGATAAAAAAATATTATAGGATTTGAAGCTAGTGCATGTTATAAAAATAAAGGGGACATGTACATCTTAGCTCAAAAAGTTCACTTAGAGTTTCCCGTTTTAGTACTTGATAAAAACTTTGATCAAAAACATTTTAAACAAATAATTAAAAATCAATAAATTTAAATTAAGCGCTATCATGAATGTAATATACACCCTCTAGGCTACAATTGACAAAAGCGCGTGTGTTGCACAGCAACTAAAACTACGGTGCAAATAGAAACGGAAAAGTACACAAATTCTAGGAATTGTCCTATGCAAGCTAGGCAAAGCAGTCGAGCGTTCCGTTTTATAACCGAGAGAGATACTTCCAGCTTGGTGTTCCTTGAAGGTAGGACGCATCTTCGGATCGCTCTACAAAACTATATCATCATGGAACGTTTCAAATTGACTTTTTTTTTAAACCAACATACAGTGCAAAGGTTGTTAGTAAATGTGTGACATTCATAAGAAACTGATTCGTGAGTAAAAAATAATTAAACAAGTATTATGTAAATTGTATCTGAACTTTGAAGAAAGAACTGAATTCTTATTATGTAAATCTCATGTATAGGATTAGTAGTTTGATAAAATGTTGATACGTCATTTCTTGTCTAGTTGTTAAGTATCTGAATGTCAATTGAGATATTTTTGTTAAATTCAAAATCCATGAAAACTCTGGTAATTAAAAAGAAGGTTTCAAAATTTTAAACATGTGTGTGTAGAAAAATAATTGAGTATATCCTATCATTCACGTGTCACGGCAATCTGCCTGGTGAGTACAGATTGGAGCCTGAACTCTAAACTCTTTTATTTAAAACTTGAAATATGATAAAAACTATTAAATTCACAAAATTAAATAATTAATGATTGATATTACAAATAATAACTTAACCACACTTACAACATGATAGATAATATGAGTATGGCTGTTAGGTGGATTGATCAGAGAGAAATTCTTTTCCTGACATTTGAGCATACTAATGATATAGTAGACACAGAAAAGTGTGCCTTAAAAACAAAGCAACTTGTTTAAAAAAACCAAAATGTGTACACGAATACAATCACAACATGGGGGTCTGTTAATAGATAAATGACATGATAATTGTCCATGTTGAGTGTATATGTCGAACAACAAGATAGTACAAAAAAATTTTTTCTTTCTTTTTTTTTCCTTTTTCATTTTTTTGGACTTAGCCATTCTAAATTCACATGTTATATATCTTTGTAAATTGAAATGAAAATAACACTGAAACAGTTTCACTTAGAAGTTACTCGTTATCTCCTGAAAAAACTTAGGACCTTAATTAGGAAAGAAAGGTGGTTGTCCTACTGTTGGTGATAACCCAATTTGCTTAACACAGCAACCTTATCCATCTCTTGTACCAGCAACTGAAGAAGAAAAAAACAGCGCAGCGAGGCTGTCATGTTTGAAAAATACAAAAAGACCAGAGCAGAAGCTGCCAGAGTCTTGCTACCAATATATGATTTTGGACTGTGTGTGGTGCCATGCTTCGCATAGTTCCACAAATTTTAGATTTAGGCATAAAAACATATTTTACATATCATATTAATATAGGTATAAGATCATTTTTACATATTTTATTAATTGAAAATTGTATTTTCAATATTGCAATCATTCATTAAAATTGTATTTTCAATATTGCAATCATCCATTTCTAAGTCATTATACCATATTTTATTTCATATGCTAATTTACTGTTGTAGTATAAAACAGTCCAAAGGCCGAAAAAACCCACCAGTAGGGTATGAGCCATATAGAAAACACAGCAGTCAAGGGGTTAAGCAGAATTGTTAGGTGTCTACAAGGTCTCCTGGATTATAATTAACACTCACCATGAGTTTTCCTTTTCGAAAACAATGTGTAAAGATATCTATGTAAAGATATGTAGATATCGAGTTCACCTATATCGCTGCTGTTCACAAGACATTCATTAGTTTCATAATGATTGTTGAATAAAGAGTTTCTAAACACTGTTGCCAAAGAACCCTTCAACAAATATAGAGACCAGACTATAAAAGTAGAAATAAAGGGACTTAAAAGCATGACACAAATGTCCACATTGTAACTGAAAGATATGTTTGCCATTTCAAAATTAAAGATTATGTATATTTTTTGATAAAAGCTAAATACTTAATTATCCTGCGGACTATTATAGAAATGTAACATACTAGAAATTTTGTGAGCTTTTAATTTACTTTTTTTGTTTGATTAAAAAGTGTTAAGTAAAAATGTATAAAAAAACCTACCACTGTCTAATTTTTCTTTGCTATCACTGTCAATTCCTTCTTTGATATCACGGTCAATTTCTTCTTTGATATCAATGACAATTCCTTCTTTAATAGCACTGTCAATTTCTTCTTTGATATCATTGTCAATTTCTTCTTTGATATCACTGTCAATTCCTTCTTTAATATCACTGTCAATTTCTACATTGATATCATTGTCAATTTCTTCTTTGATATCACTGTCAATTTCTTCTTTGTTATCACAGTCAATTTCTTTTCTGATATCACTGTCAATTTCTTCTTTGATATTAATGGCAATTTCTTCTTTGCTATCATTGTCAATTTCTTCTTTGATATCACAGTCAATTTCTTTTTTGATATCAATGACAATTCCTTCTTTAATATCACTGTCAATTTCTTCTTTGATATCAATGGCAATTCCTTCTTTAATATCACTGTCAATTTCTTCTTTGATATCATTGTCAATTTCTTCTTTGATATCACTGTCAATTCCTTTTTTGATATCAATGTCAATTTCTTCTTTGATATCAACGACAATTCCTTCTTTAATATCCTAAAACAATTAAAAAAAGCAATTAAATAAAATTCTTGGTTAAATATTACTTTTACAAACATTTAAATATCTTTAGATAAGACATACAAATCTCGTATCTCAAAAATTTACAGAAATGGCTTTTTTCAATTGATAATTTAAATGTATAACTCATAATAATACTCTTATTTTTCTAAAGGTCTTTTTTAGATAGTGGGTTTATTATAATTTTAAGAGAAGACATGTTTTATAAATTGTTATATCCGCTGCTCTTGTAGTCTATGAATGCAGGATTGTACGAGAGAGTTTAAAATTAGAGAATATGAGTGTTAGGAATTAGATATTAGAATTAGGTTAGATATATGATTTTTATTCTAAGTCCCAAAACAAAACTTAATGTCAACTGCACCTTGGAATTCCTTTAAAAATCATATACACAAGTCTTAATAAACAATTTTATTAGAGGCAACCAAAAGAGCATTTATAACAGACTATAAATTAAATAGAACAAAAGCACAATACACAAATTCAATCTCAGGGTGGTCATTAAAAACTGAAATTAAAAAAGTAAAAGTATTTGTAAAAAAGTTTTTAGCATAATGAAAAACTGTTACAAGAAGTTGGTTAAATCGTCTGTTATACAGGAATTATCAAAGAAGTATATATTTGGAAGAAACAAATAGAAAAAAACAAAAGCAGATATTTGGACACAGTTGACACTAAAATGAATATTAGAATGAACATATACATTTTTTGTTTTCTTATTCCAAAACATTCCCTGCTAAACTAAACGTATCTTACAAAAATGAAAGAACAATTATTATATACACAAGGTCATTGAAAATAGAGTACATTATTTCAGTGGTACATGGTATAAACAATAAACACAACCAATCTCCTTATAGACCAAGAGACAATAGACCATAATAAACAAATTCAATCTCAGGGTGGTCATTAAAAACTGAAATTAAAAAAGTAAAAGTATTTGTAAAAAGGTTTTTAGCATAATGAAAAATTGTTACAAGAAGTTGGTTAAATCCTCTGTTATACAGGAATTATCAAAGAAGTATATATTTGGAAGAAACAAATAGAAAAAAACAAAAGCAGATATTTGGACACAGTTGACACTAAAATGAATATTAGAATGAACATATACATTTTTTTGTTTTCTTATTCCAAAACATTCCCTGCTAAACTAAACGTATCTTACAAAAATGAAAGAACAATTATTATATACACAAGGTCATTGAAAATAGTGTACATTATTTCAGTTGTACATGGTATAAACAATAAACACAACCAATCTCCTTGATTTTAATGAAAAACAATTTATAAAGATTGTGAGTTTTATGATTTAGAATGTTAAAATTTGCAGACGCTATTACTCCACGCAACATTCATCAGTCATAGCCTGGCAGGAGACACTTTACTAATGGCGACTGTGCTACAGAAAGCTCAATGTGTTTTATGGTTTTAACTAAATTTTCTTCTGAGATGAAGCAACTTTCTATATAAATGTCAGTGTTAACCGGCACAACTGTTAAATTTGGAGAACTCATCAATGAAATTTTTCACTATGATTCTTCTAACTAAGAATAGTGTGGTGTGGTTAGGAATAATCCATGATCGAGTCGTGGGCCAGTTCATATTTTCTGAGAAAATGATTGCAGGTATTTTGAGCTTAGACATACTCGAAATTTAGGTTTTCTTAAAAATTATTGATATAGAAAGAGAAAAAAAAACAAGTGTCATTTTTTCAACAAAATGGAGCACCACCCCATTGCAATCTCAATATATGAGAAGCTCTTAATAACAAGTTTCCTGGCAGTTGGATTTGTGACACGTTTCAAGAATCAGCCATCCTTGCTCCACGAAGTTGGGATCCTGGTTGTGTACAGTTGAATATTCAGTCATGCTTCGATTTACCAGTGCAATCTCTGCGGACCGCATGTCCATCGGTATAATTGGGCAATTTTCCTTTCTATCCAATTTCTTCAAACTACCAGAAACAGTTAACATACATAATCTTTAGCTGGTGTTTCACTTTCTTACTTTTCTATCTCTCTTCTGCTTCTGACCCAAGATGCTCTGGGCACATTTGGACATTCATTTATATTTGACTCCAAATATCTTCACAATCTGTCTATTCCCCCAATCCTAGGTGGAAGAGAATATGCCAATGGATACGTGGTCAGAGGGGAGTCTGATCCTAAATATACAAACTCTGGATACCAGGCACTCTCCAGTTTCAATTTGCCTTCCTTAGGTAAGAGGCTCAGCCTCAGTAGACTTTTAATTCCTCACATCTCGTGGGAACGAGATGGATGAAAAAAAAAAGAAACAGCAATGTGGAAACACAAACCCTAAAGGCTGATCAATCGCCTAAGGTAGTGGTTCCCCCCAACAGGTGGTCCACGGACCCCCGGGGGTCCGCGGAGGATGACTCAGGTGTCCGTGTGCTATCATCGAAAAATGTTTCGTCAGGAATTTGGCTTACAGTCACAGTTTGTAGTCAGGCGTAAATCAGTGTTATCAGGACTTACCCGTGGGAGAGGAAAATGGGCAGGTGAAGTGACGTGACTATAGTTTTTCCAATTACCGCAAGAAGGCGTAGTTTTATCCTGTGAGAAGTATTTATCTCTTCACCATCGACCACGTAGTACAAATAGACGTATTATGCCTATCTTAATAGTCTTAATAGCATTACAGCAGGTGAAGCCAAGTACGCCATCTTGTCTTAGGATAGAAACACAAAACTGTGCTCAGAATCGCGTAATCTGTCAGTGCTCCAGTTTCAAATAACTCGTGGCTTATATCATTTAAGATGGAGGCAAATGGTTGAAAATTTGCATGTGTGAAGTCAATTAGTTGTGAACGGTAATGGTATCAATCAAATTTCAAAAATATGTTTTTCTATTTTTAAAAATTAAACAAAGTCAAAAGTTTTAATACAATTTTAAAACATGACATGAAAAAAGTAGTTGCTTGCTACTTTTTTGTTTTTTGGTCAGGTAAAATAAAAAATGGTGGAAATTGTAACCAAAGAGTTAAATATTTTTAATCATATTTTCTGAAATGCGATCTGACTTCAGAGTTAACATTTCAAGCTTGCAGCCCAACATTTCGGAAATAATCGACACAAAGGAGCGTTTCAACTCATCACATTAAACTTAAAATCTGTGAATCCTAAACTGTGAGATATATGCTGTTCATGTAAAAAATTATATTAACGTAAAAATAAATCACAACTTGTTACAATGATTTGTTTTGTATTATTTCCATCCATGTGACCAACCAGTTCAGATTAGTTTGCTTTGGACCTGCATAACAAAAATGATTGATATTCATCATTATAGAAAGAAAATAGTTCCAAGAATCTGGAGGATCAAAGCCTAGTCGCTATTTTTTCGACAAGTGTTTGAATTCCCAGGCCCGCTATCGCCTTTCGAGAATTATCTATGGAGTGTCTGCAGTAAAAATGGAAAGTGCGTCTTTACCCCAACCAATAGGAGCCTTATGACTGACGCATTTAATTCCTTCAAACCACCCCGATTCACATGCAGTTAGGAGATGCGGTACCTCTGTTACACAGTTAGTGTCGAGTTGCCAGTCTGAATGAACTAGCCTTTGCCCGACTGTGAATTAGCCTTTGCCCGACTGTAGGCGGAGCCTTACTGCAGACAATTTAAAAATAAAATTATTGATGTTCTGCTGAGTTTCGGTTCATTGTTACAGTAGTGTGCCTCTGCTTGTCAGTCATTTGTGTTATGAATGTTTTGTTTGTGCGAGTGATCACAATGTCTTTGAGTAAACCACACGTTCAGTACAAGACATTAACATTTTGTGAAAAAAGTCACTGTTATTCGTGAGGTGGCGAAGGGTCTTACGAAGAAATGTGACATTGCTAAGGAGTACGGGATAGCACCCACCACAGTGTCTACTTTTTTGAAAAATAAGGAGAAAATATTAAACAGTGCTTTGAGTGGAAATGGAAAGGACCGCAAAAGAGATAGAGAACCAGATAATCCTGAAGTGGATGAATGTATGCTAAAGTGGTTTAAGCAAGCTCGGGACAAAAACATTCCATTATCTGGGCCCCTTGTTCGAACAAAGGCAGAAGAGTTTGCTGTTGGTTTGGAGAAAAGTGGTTTCAAGGTGAGTACTGGTTGGTTGGATGGTTTTAAGGAAAGAAACAACATTACTTTTAAGTCTGTGTGTGGTGAAAGTGCGAGTGTGAATCAAGAAGCTGCAAATGTTTGGAAAGGCGATGTTTTTCTAATGATTGAAGAAACCTTGGTAAAAGACATTTTTAACGTAGACGAGACGGGTTTGTTTTTTAAATGTACTCCGGACAAAACGTTAACTTTTAAAGGAGATCGCTGCAGTGGGGGAAAAAACAGTAAGGAAAGACTGACTTTATTGGTTGGGGCCGATATGGATGGCACCGAAAAGTTGCCTTTACTAATGATAGGCAAATCTGCTAATCCTAGATGTTTTAAAAACCATAAAATCCAAACCCCTCGAGTACAGATCAAATAAAAAAGCTTGGATGACAGCAGAGCTGTTTAAAGATTGGTTGTTAAATCTCGACAAAACCTTCCATAAACAGAACAGAAAAATCATCTTGTTTATTGACAATTGTACCGCTCATAACCGCTCCCACTAATGAACAACGTTAAGGTTATTTCCCCCCCCCCTAACATGACTTCAGTTGTACAACCAATAGATCAGGGCATTATAAAAAATTTTAAGCATTTTTACCGTCGACTTATTCTACAAACGCTCTTGACAGATTCATTGCATAACAGCAATAAAAAGATCAATGTCCTTCAAGCAACAAGAATGTATCACAATGCATGGTCCCAAGTTACTAAAACAACAATAGCGAATTGTTTTAAAAAAGCTGGATTCATTAAGAAATCTGACCAGCTTTTAAATGAACTTTTAGACGAAGATGTTCCCCCTCTACCTGTCGGATGGGAAGGCAATACGCACGTCACCTTTGAGGAGTACGTTAATTGAGACGAACAAGTAGAAGTGTGTGGAGAACTTTCTGATCAAGACATTTTAGCAGAAGTGAAAAACAAAAATAGTGCCGAATTGTCGGATTTAGAAGAAGAGCAAGCTGAAGTTGAAGAGTCTCCAATCCCTACAACGTCAGAGGCTCTTCAGCAATTGCGTGAGTTTCGGCGGTACTTTGAAGGACAAACCAATGTAAGTGAAGCTGTTTTTCATTCTTTAAACATACTTGAGGATTTTGCAAACTTTTAAAAAAATAATTCTGCAAGGCAATCAGACATTTCACAATACTTTGTCAAACTTTAATTTAGTGTAGGCCTACAAACTTACTGTATATACTGTAATAAAAGAGCTTCATTAACTTTTTATTTGTGAAAATAAAGCTTATACTATATAATAAACATATACACTGCAATTATTATTTCAACTTAGACATAATGTATGTGTAGCTTCCTGGATTGTATATTAAGAATAATATGTGTTAGGTTAGATTAGGTTAGGTTAGGTTATACAAGGTAATTAACCTAACACATATTATTATTATTTCAAGCATTTTGTGAGCCTAAACTTGAAAGAAATTTAACTTTTATAATTCGAATTTTCGGATAATTCGAATTTTTTCATTGGCCCTTCTGGGGAGACCAATTACACAGAAACGTAAATGATGCGAAGTCATCAGCCGAAAGCTAAAACATGTATAAAAAGCCAAAGGAAAATCCTTTTGAGAAAAGCATAGCTATATAGGCCTACCTGGTGGAGATATACAATATCAAACTGATGAGAACAGTTAGAAAGAGATACAGACTGGGTTCTAAAGAAAAAAAGAAAAAGTGCAAGGCCCACGAGAGTCCTGAATTCCTCAGTGTAAGTCCGAAATAAAAGTTACAACACCACAGCAAAAACCAGCAACTGATATTGAATCATAAAGGTACTTTCCAAGCCCAAAAAGCAAGAATATGCACCACCTCCAATAATGGTGCAGAAATTGGAAACATTTAGCGCTCTTAAGAGCATGATTGAAACAAATCACTAAAGAAAAGTAGCCTATACCTATGCATCACATAAGAATAACATTTTAAACGTTCATGTTCCTGATAGCAATACATACAGGAGCTAACGAATATGGAAATTTAATAGCATTCATATGAAGACGAAGCCTCTAAACAAAAAAGGGTAGTGACTAGAGAAAAAAGGAATATGCCAACATGACCTATCATGTGAGAAAGAAGAAATAGGCTACGATCGAATGGATTAGTCCAACATCTAACCGAATTGGAAATATTTCGTAGAAATGAAAAAATTTACATATTTCTGATTTCAAAAACTCATCCCACAAACCAGTCATATGTCAAATTACCAAATTTTCCCTGTTACCACACACCACATCCGGACATTACAGCATGAGATGGTCTGGTAGTACCAATGAAAAACAACATTTACCATAATTAAGAACCTATGAATAAAAAACATATTACAACTCACTACTATATTAATATATAAATAAACAATTGGTATTTAAATGAATATTTATTGTAGTTTTACTGGTTGTTACCTGTACTAAACAGGTAAAGAAAACCGTAAAATTATTTTACTTATTTTTTTCCGTAACACTCACAGTATGTGTCCTATACCAACACTGACTTTACTAAAATTGAAACAATAACTATCTTAGTTGATTTACTGGAGACATCGCTCTCGATGAAAAGCGAAGTACCTATCAGGCAAATGAGAAGTTCAATTTTGCGACAGGGAGAGAGTCAAAGATGACTTCTCTTGCCGGCAGAAGAAGAGCAAGTATTTTTTCTAAAATTTCAACTAAATCCCTCCAGTCTGAAAATATTTGTATTGGTTGTTTCTGTTAGCCAATTGTAATTTATAATTGCCGATACTCCCAGATCTAATACTGATTTTTTACATTTAGGAACATTATTCTTTTATGAATAATTTTATTTTTTATTTAAATTAACTTAACATACAATTATAATATTAAAATCCAACAATTATTTATTTTTTAACATGTTATTTCATCCATACAACACAATCACTCTTTGTTCTGCAACATTAACCAACTTTTGAAACTTGTCCATCCACCTATACCTCATTACGAAATGCGATTGCAACACCTGTTTGACGCAAGTAATTATAGCATACATATTACATCTCACCTACCAAAAAAGGTGCCAACCCGACATTAAACCTAAAAAATGTGGAATGTTACAAGGAGCAAGGTTTTGAATAAACAAAAATATTAAGGACCACTCAAATATATTGATGACAAAATATATTCATATTTATGACCAGTAACAATTTTGTTGCATAAAAAAGATAATTATTATAACAATTAAATAGTAAAATTTACCTCTTTCTTAACAGCAGGTAATTGTAAAGGATCTGTAAGAGTTTGGTCTTGCTGCATCCTGCAAATATAAGCAGTTTGTTAACACCAAACAGCTGTTTCAATCTACTACTGCTGTATAACAATGACGAATATGATAGTTTACTATAAAAGTAAGTAATAACAAATACATACAATTTCTTAATAAACTAATCAAGGTATAACTTAATATCTGTAAACATAACAAATATATCAAATTAATAAATTTAGCAATACAAATATGAGAAAATAAAGGAGGTAAAATAACCAAAGGAAGAACATCAACAGCATTAACAATAAAAAATATTCCAAGTCCTACCATAATTAAGAAAATTACCATTAGACAACCCATATGTCAACTTTTTAAAATACCATTTTTTTTAAAGACTTTTTTATTCTTTTTTTTTTTTTTGGTGAGGTTTTCTTCAAAGCTTATTAAATATAAGAGAGTGCTCCCTGATATTTAGTAACCATTTAAAAAAATATATTTGTTAAATTTGTTTAATTATTAACCCTTAAGTATTCGCGCGGGTTGTTCATAGAGCCCCTAGGAAAGAACGTTTGTGCTGATGGCCGGAGTAGGTTGAAAATTTGGTGCGCGGATTAATACCTTCAAATTACTTTATGAGACAACTGTCAAACCAGTTTTCTACAGTATCTGCTTTGTCTGTGTCAGACGAGGTAGAGACATAGTGGGCTGGGGTGACGCTAGACCCCGGCACGAGTACTAACGTATAGTCCATTCTACCAGCCTTGGCACCTGACGGATTAGGAGACCCTTCCTCTCACACGCACACTCACGAGCACATGGGTCTGACCAGCCCGGTCAGGCAGATGACTCATACATTGGGACGCCCAGTAGGCAATTGCAGATTTGATAAATCACAAATTTTAACATATTTAAATGGCATATTTGAAATCTTTGTTCAATTTAAAAGAAAATGATACCAAACACGAAATGATTATGATAATATATGTATATAAACGTAAGGATAGTTTTGTTGACGACACTTTAAATGCTATTTTTTAAATTTTATAACTAAAATAAGGACTTGGTATTTATAAAAAGTTTCACTAGTGAAGTTTCGCTAACATTTCCAAAGGAAATGAAATTTGTATAGATTTTGAATAATTAAAAAGAATTCCTTTCACCATAGGTTTTTGACTTGCGTTGAAATTATACTGGATTTTCTATTTGTCAGATTTACCTATTATTAAATAATATACTTGTTTTAAATCACAGGACTTATTGTAACAATACCGCATGTTGTTTGGACTCATTACTATTATATTCATGTTGTGTTTGGTGTCATTTTCGTTTAAATCTAACAAAGATTTCAAATATGCCATTTAAATATGTTAAAATTTGTGTTTGATCAAATCAGCAGTTGCTTACTGGACGCCCCAGTGTATGTTGGGGATTTAGCTTCCACAAATCTAAGGTAATTTCCAGTAAGAATAATAAGATATGTACTGTACCAAACTTAAAGGAGTTAATTTTTTTTTATAGTTTCATTATTACTTTAAAATATTATAACAGAAACAACATATAATATTATTAATTTAAAATATCTTTTTTACAAAATATAAAGATGTTTTTTTTTTGAAAAAATGCAGTTCTTGTAAAAAAGCTTTATAAACAACTTAAATATTGGTAAAAAAAATTTTAAATGCTGAAAGTACTTTGAAAACAATTACAAAAGTAAAATAAAAGTAACGTTCAAACAAAATTTTGTTAAGTTGTCTAAACATTTTAAAAAATATTTGGGAGTCCAGTAGACCACCGCGCAAGTACTTAAGGGTTATATGAGTAATATGATTTTTTAAATGAAACCTTTCATTCTAATTCTGATTATTGAATAGCTACTTTCTAATATAATCGTAGCTGGAATATGATTGTATAATGATACTCTTGACAATGTACTTAAATAGCTTAATATAACGACTACTTAAGTTTGTACCACTTACCATGGTGGAAAATCCATTAAACGTTCTTCCTTTATATGAAGAAACTCCATTCCCTATAAAAAAATTTAAAAAATAGTAATTCAATATATGTAGATATGGAAGAAAGTGGACTAACAAACAACTAAGTCCTACAGTCACTGAATGTCATCTCAGTTGATGTTACCCATAAACACTAACCCAAACTATTGCACTAAAATATTAGGTTTTAAATAAGGTCCAATTTAAAGGATTATTTTAAAAACTTGTATTTCTTTGTATATCCAGTGTTCTCCGCGTTTAATGGTTATTCAATTGAAAACAAATACAGAAAATTATTCAAATGTGAAACATCATATAATAAAGGATTTCCCGCCCTGTGGATACCGTCTTTGTATCATAACCTTACCCACAACTCCACAAGAAGTATCCTGTGTCTTTCTGCATATTATTTATTCATTTCACAATAGTTTGCTCAGTACCTCTGAATACAAGCTTTGACACTATCCAGTTAGTGATTGTGTTATCAATAGCCCCCTTCTACATCCAATAAGACTGCCAGGGTGATTTCTTAATATGAGATTGCTTCTTTAATCTTGTTACCCAAAACAAGTAATGCTGATTCATAAGATTTTATGCTAAGTCGGATGCAGTGGTATACCTTCCAAAACATTATCTTTTATATTGCCTACCTAGAATTTTCTCCATTCTCTTAAGGAGAAAACTACCACCATTTACTCCGCAACCACCAATATCTGCATGAGCATCACGGCTATCACAGGGGAGGGGGGTGCATTTGAAAGCCAATCTGGATAGTATTTCATAGTTGTTAGATATAATTTTTTTAAGGGGCTTAGGGACTGGAACAGTATCAATATAGTTAAATGTCTGGACCCTGTTCACACCACACCTGTGCTTAAGACTAATGGAATGGTATGCATAAATGATTTGCGTCCTAGTGCAGTGAAAAACTGCAACCTGCTCATGGTTACCCTCCATTAGACTGCTAATCCTAAGAGATCCGGTCTAGACAGAATCTGTCGGAGCTAAGGGAGTAAACCCTGAAATAAAATCACCTTGATGGTCTCACAAGGTTTGAGTTTGGGGGTGACATCTTCGAAGTTACCTATGCTGGATCTTGGCTTTTCTTCATCTAGTCTTGAGCAGGATTCTTTCTATTTTTATACTTTTCTATCTGGTCTCTTTAACTAAATTTTTCTGACCCTGATACTATTACAGTATTCAAGGACTAGGAGTCATTCATATTATCATTTCTTCCGAATAACTAAAATCAAATATAGAAATGTGTGATGAAACAACAAAGGTACTCCAAGTGGGCAGGCCTTTAGAAGTAAATCTCATTGCTGGTTCTGTTTGGGTGATAGCCCTGGTGGCTGGGGCTGGTCTCAAGGATTCTGGGGGAGACCAATTACACAGAAACATAGATGAGAAGTCGTCAGCCGAAAGCTAAAACATGTATAAAAAGCCAAAGGAAAATCCTTTGAGAAAAGCAATGTTATACCTGGTGGCGATATACAATATTAAACTGATGAGAACAGTTAGAAAGAGATACAGACTGGATTCTAAAGAAAAAGAATAAAAGGCTAAATAAAAAGTGCAAGGCCCACGATAGTCCTGAATTCCTCAGTGTAAGCCCGAACTAAGAGTTACAACACCACAGCAAAAACCAGCAACTGATATTGAATCATTAAGGTACTTTCCAAGCCCAAAAAGCAAGAATATGCACCATCTCCAATAATGGTGCAGAAAGTTGAAACATTTAGCGCTCTTAAGAGCATGATTGAAAAAATCACTTAAGAAAAGTAGCCTATACCTATGCATCAAATAAGAATAACATTTTAAATGTTCATGTTCCTGATAGCAACACATACAGGAGCTTACGAATATGGAAATTCAATGGCATTCATATGAGGACAAAGCCTCTAAACCAATAAGGGTAGTGACCAGAGGACTACACTAGTCATGTAAAAAAGAAGAAATATGCTACGATCTAAAAGAACAAGGACTAAAAATCTTCGAAGCAAAGAATATAGTAAAAAGAGAAAACATAGGCGATCATGAAAACCATGTCAGAATGAAAATAATTTTTCCACTATTCATGGTCACGTTTGAAAACCATGAAGTCATTGACAAGATTTTCACTACTGCACTTGCTATTTGTGTTATGTACTTTTTAGTTTGTCTTTGATGGAATTTATGTTTCTGTATGATTAACTGAATTTCTTGTGTGTTTTTATTTCACCGTAGTTTTAAAGTATATTTTGAGAGATTAATAATTAATAGTTTTTTGTAATTGTTCTGTTTTCAATTATAATTGATTCATATTGTTTTAATATTAGTTTGATTGATAGTATATACTATAAAGATTTTAATTTAAATTAAAATAACATTTGATTTTTTTTTTTTAATTTGAACTTTAAAAAAGATTTAGGCCTAATTGAAAATTTTTATTTTTATGAAATAAATTTTAATATATTTTAATTTCAGTGCAAGTGTTTTATTATAATAACATATAAATCCTATGTGCTTTCAGGTTGTGTAATTAATATTGTATAGAAATATTAGTGCTCATTGTTCAAATTGTTCATATAGATTTTGCCAACAGCATTTTTCAAATAGACACACCTCGAGAAAGAGGTATAATTGAAACATAAAGTAAAGCTAGTCAGAAATAATAATAATAATAATTTATTTTATTTCTCATGTGCAAGATTATACACTATAACAAATACAAAATTCACAATAAAACATACCACAACAAATAAAAATGTAATACAATACTCTGACTAGCTTATTTAACAGAAAATAAAATTTAAAAAACTGACACAAACAAAATTGCACAAGAAAAATGTAGGAGGTCCTAAGGAAAAGCCTATATTGGACCCTCCATCATAATAGAAAATATTTAACAAGCACAAATTGAAGATATCCTTATACTAAAAACAAGATATTCTTAGAAGTAATTGTGATTAGTTATCACACAAATAAAACAATATCAAAAAAATTATCATAGATAAACTAACTTCACAGTCTGAAGCAACAAAAGGCAAAAGAACAGGCTAGTAAAAGATTATAACATTGTAAGGCACAAGAGACACAATAAACTAAACTTCATCTACTACATTCACACGCACACCACAATATACATATGCTAAAACCAATTATCTAATTTATCTATAAATAAAAATCTCTTCAACAGTTTTAAAAACATTTTTAAAGATTTCATTTCCCTGATTTTATGGGGTATCATATAAAAAAACTTTGGTGCAGCATAGAAATAGAAATGTCTATACACTGTTTTACGAGGTAGTGGTATCCTAAGATTACATTTAGATCTCAGAATAGGTTTATCATCTATATGTTCCACCTTATTGTTCCCGCTCCTAATAAAAAACATTCTTAAAACTTTAAATACATACAAAGAACGGAAGGGCAAAAAATTTGCTTTTTTAAATAACTGAAAGGAATGTTCAGATTTAGATTTTTTAAACATTAACCTTACTATATGCTTTTGTTGGACAATAATAGGCTTTACAGTTTCAAAATAAGTGCCACCCCAACATTCTATGCCATATGGTAACCTGCTCTCAATAAGCGCAAATTAGATTCTCTCTTATTAAACAAAAGGAAGTTAACCTTAACTTAAAATTAAACTAAGAATAAATCTTGCTCCAAACAAACTAGTGAGATTCATTCTTGCAATCGAATAGTAATCTAAATAAAAAAATAAGATCGAGTGAAAGGGTGAGCTCGTTGCAAGACGGAGACCAGTTTTTTATAACCATAGATTCAATTTTGCAAATCCTCTATAACCCCACAATTACATTCAGAGATAGGATAAAAACATACACTTTTGATAAGCCCATTGATGTATATGAAAAGATTAAAATTATTAGAGTCGCCAATTGATATTGCTAATAATAAGAATTAGCTAATTAAGTTTAGATTTTGGGTCTTGGACGTTTTTCCACACTTACTTGTAGTGAAATCAGATTAGTATTTTAGTTTCTTAATTACTAATTACTAGTACCTATAAAATTGCAGAATTTAGTTTTAGATTTATTTATTTAAAAAGTGTGTTTCTTAATATTTTTTAGTACCTAAATCTCATTACATTTATAACATTTGTTTTTTCTCAATCCCTTGTCATGACTTTCAGTCCCCTGCCCTATAAAAATATAAAATATGCTATATTAGCTTAATAGAGTGGCATAGCGTATTCACCTAAAATACCCAAGCTAAGGTAAGTATCTTTGGTCATTATAATATAAAAGTTTTGATATAGGGAAAAAAGTTATTTAGGAAAATAGGAGAAAAAAGACATAATACCAATGAGAATAGTGTATGGTTTGATGCATGCACATTTCATAATAACTACACCAGCTTGCTATTTATATGTCATGAAAGGTTTGGCCAGGTGGTTATATATATATATTTTTTTTCTGGTCAAAACTATTATATTAGGGCAATATAATTTCGCACCTGTTAGGTTCACATGACCAGTGATATCAGATATAAACATTGCAATTTCTTTAGTAACATATGAGATGTGAATGTGAACATTTGCCATTATGTCTAGCATATAAATATGTAGATTTCATAGATTGTAAAGTAAATAATGAATAGTGAGAGATAAAAAACCACTAGCTTTGTCATTAAATACAATTTAATTGATAAACGCTATTTTGAAGCGGAATTATCGAGATTTCAGACTTAAATTGATCGGACACCTTTTCTTCATATTTACCATTACTTCTAATTGATGAAATAGTCATTTTAAATCACTGTTTCCCGACAGAAATATTTTATTGTGAATGATAAAGAGTGAACTGCTTTGTAAAGAAGTATCGAAATGATGGAAAAAAAAGCTATTTGGAAGACAAATTGGCGATATTTCACACTAAAATTGATTGAACAACATCAATGCAAAATTTACCTCTATTTTAACTACTAGGATCTAGGCATAGCCTACTGAATTAGGTTAAGTGGAATCTTGTGAATACAAATTGTAGCTCACATACATCCTTGAAATTCTATTTTCTCCTAAAAGTACTATTTAAACCCCGAACGAATCAAATTATTACAAATAATAAAATATGAAAAACTTACCTATGTGAGCAATAGTTTTTCTTATGCTCTTATATCCTCTTTTGTTCTTGTCTTTTTCTAATAAACTCGGCACATAATCTAACTGTTTTTTATTTTATCTAATAAAAAATACATCTAAACTAATCTTTTTTAATAATTAATGATTCTACATTCACGGCTCACGCATACAAAATCCTCTTCTTTTCAAAAAACATTTATAATACAGGGCATTACAGGAACATAACACTGGCCTGAAGATAGCTTTAACGCTGAGCTATAACCTGAAGTTTTCCTAACCTGAAAACATTTTACTCAAATATTCTATTTGAAAAATTACATAGATGAAACTTTGCATACATAATTTTTAGGAATAGTAGTTTAATATTTTATAAACACGATATTTGGGATTAGGGTTTGACCAGAGCTACAGACGTTTATATGAAGAGGGAGGGGAGAAGGTCATGTACTATCATTAATAACTAAAATATTTGAGAAATTACCTCCATGAAACTTTGCATAAATACTCTAAGAAAAGTAGTTCAATATTTTATAAACAACATATCTGGAATTAGGGTCTGACACTACATGCATTTTATAAAGAGGTCAGACCCTACTTCCAGATATATGGTGTTTTAAATTTGAAACTACAATTCCTATAGAGTATTTATGTAAAGATTCATGGAGGTGATTTTTCAAATATTTTAGTTATTGATGACAAAAATATGACCCATACCTTTTGGTACCCAAAAATTCTATACATGGTGTTCATAAAATGTCAACTAATATCCCTAAAGAGTATTTTTTATGTAAAGCTTCACGCAGGTATTTTTTTCAAAAGTGAGTCAATTCAATAAAGTCTTGGAACTTAGGCGGTTGAAGTCTGATCTATTGATTGTTATCGATAGTTGTGTACAATCGATACTACCGATAGTCTTATCGATCTATCGACAACTACTAACTATAGTAACTTCCCGCCTTCCCGGCAGTGTTTGTTCGTTTGTTGTTTGGTTATTTTTTTACATTGGTTTGCTGTTTGCTGTGTAGTGTAGTGTAGTAGTGTGTACCGGTATTTGTATTGTATCATACAAGTACACCAAACAAGTACCTCTTCTATATTTGATTAATTATGTTTTTACTTGTGACTTTTTTACAACAACAAAAGGTATTTGTACAAACTATATTTATAAGATAATGACAGGTAATCCTATAGAGTTTACAACTAATTGTGACTGACCTTACAATATAAGTTGGGACAGCCAATTTATTTTGAAACTCTAAGCCACCTAAATGAGATATTAAATGTTTTCTCTGGGAACTTTAATGTGCTATTTGTATTTATATGATTGCACTTAACCTAATTCATTGTGACTATTCCTAGGTCAGTAGTAAAAATAGGTCAACAACTTGGGTCCTATGCAGCCTAATATTGTTTTCATATGGAATAGGCCTGAACCAAAATTAAGGGTGAAAATAAATATATCACAATTATTGATAATTGGGTTAATATAAATTGATGGGACAAACTCTCTCCATATTTTTAATGATAGTCGGATAGTTGTTCCACAGTACTGGTCAGGTTCAGGTATTATCACACTTCGGTATTATTTAAAAAAAAACATGTTTTCTATAGAATCTTAATGAAGTAATTTATTTTTGAAATCTACAATTCATGAAGGTAATAGGCTATGTTCAGTAGACATTATTGGGGGAAGCAATTCTTAAGATGTAAAAACTAATAAATACAATTAACTTTTTTATATATATACATAGTGTCATATGCCAGCCACCATCATCTACATTTTGTCAAGTCATAAAGATAGATTTGTGTCATAGGTAATTATCGAATTGACCTTGCTCTGAAATTTATGCAAGTTAATAAAATCATCAAATTTGTTTACTACTTAGCGGAACCTTTTTTTGACAAATGAGATCATATTAGGTTTCGCAAGACACTTTTGAAGTACTAAAATACATTAGTTTAGTAGAAAATCAGAAATAATAAAGTACGAAATCCAGCTCTGGTTATGAATGCCTACATTATGAATATGTTAATATATTAGTCAAGTTAGTGAATGTATGAATGCTTGTTTTATTAGGTCTGGCTAGGGGACTATATATGACATGTGCATTACAGCTTAATATTATGACAATGTATGATTGAAGAATCATAAGAAATAGGTTTGGACTGGTGACTATATATATATATATATATATATATATATATATATATATATATATATATACGTAATAAAAAAAAACTTTTAATAAGACAAATATATATATATATATTTTAATAATAACCTTAACTAACTTGAATAACGATGTCATAACTAACATTCGTCACCAGAGCTGGATTTGCATTAGTAATAACTAACCCAACCTTGATATCATACTTTTATATTGCTTACTAAACTAATGTATTTTGCTACTTCAAAAGAGTCTTGCGAAATCTAATATGATCTCATTTTTTTCAAAATAGGGTAGGTAATAAATGATTTCATTGATTTTCTTAGGTAAATTTCTGGGCAAGGTCGATTGAATAATTACCGTGTCATATGTTATAATGGTTTTGTTATTGATTATGTGGATGGAGACAGTATAATTAATTACCAGTGTTAGGCCTACTTTAAAGAAAGAGAATATCTATTATGTTGGGAATTAAATTAGTAATATGACTTACCAATAATAATAATAACTATTTAAAGTAATTTAACTACCTTTATTTTTTAATGGATTAGCTGATTAAAATTACGGTAACAAATTGAATTAGAACCAAGATTTACCTAAGATTTGGTTTCCTCCTCGTTCGTTGTCTGAAGGCTGATCACCCGGGTCGAGCATTACCTCCGTCGTCTGTAGGCTGATCCCGACAGCACGGGCCTCCTCGTTCGTTGTTTGAGGGCTGATACCTCAAGGACGAACGTTCCAACCTCCGAGTGGTCTGTTGGCTGATCCTCTCGGGACGAACTCCTTTCTAATTCCTACCACGTCATATCCTACTGAATAAGCATATTGTTAAAGTCCTTCTGATACCATAACAATAGTACCTCTAACCCCAGTCTAAATCAACAACCAGCTCCAACAATTGTTCTGCTGTTTTATTGGTGTGTCAAAGAGAACCATTTACGGAGTAGAGTGACAATATGAGCTGCCTCTAAATTATTTAAGTTATTGATTTGAATTAATGGTAAAATTTTAAGAATACACGTTCGTTTTAGCTTTTGTACATTATTTTGTATGTTCTGACGTTAGTGTATAGTGAGAAAGTTAGTGCAATCAGTCTCGTCCTGCACAGGAAATACATTTAATTAGTACTGTTAATGAAGATAATAATGGATAGGGGATGGTATATTGCAAAGTGTTTGGGGTGCCTAAGTGTCCTCACACTCTGTACTTTAATAAACTAATTAAAGTTCCGATTATTGATCGGAATATGATACCAAGAGATTTTGTTGAAAGGGTAGGATACTAGAAATGATGATTTCTTAAAGGTATGAGTGAAATGATCTCTTACATCTGACAACATCACTTTTAAAGTTAGACACACGCAACGTCTATATTTTCAAGAATACTAATTTATAATTTGTAAAAACAGAATCATTACTACGATTGATTGTTCAAACTACTTCAACTTAAAGTAGCGTTTCCCTTTTGTTTATATACAGGGTGTTACCAAAACTTCAGGAGCATATTCCTCAGATCAAAACCAATGAAAAAGTTTACATAAACATATTTTCAAAAATACTTAGTTTTCTATTTATACGCCATTTTGTATGTAAAAAAATCTATTAAACGTTAAATGCATTAAGAGTTGAAATTTTGCAACCTACTTAGTGTTATAAAGATCCAATTTGAAAAAAAAAAAATTAATTGATTTCCTTTATTCGTTTCAAAATGGCGGCTATTCAAACTTTTTAACGTTGAATATAAGAAAAATCGTTAATTTTACAAAATATTTACAAGAGACAAAAGATAGTTATTACATATAATTATTGGATGTGTTCATAACTCATTTGTCTTTTAAGCTACATGAAGATTAGAGATACAAGTTTGCAGAATTCAAACAATAAATTGTTGAAATCCGTGGTTTTCATTTGTACAGACAGTAGTTGGCCGACCTAAATAGCTCTTCTGCTGTGTCAAAACACTACCTGTTGTTTTTGAACAACACTAATAATCACAGCATTACTAGGCAGGTTTTTGTAAAAATGTTCCTGAAAACATAATGCAGTGTGTGACAAACTTGGCCCACCCGCACGTCCAATTTCGTATGAGCGAAAACAATGCTTTACGATAAAAACTTTCTCTGCAGTAGTTAGCACTATGTCAACAAAAACTAACCTCAAATAAGAAAGAAATAATAATCACGAAGACATGGCAACAATCAAAAGTTGACACAGCTGATCGATAAGGCAGCTACAGCTGATTCAGTTTCAGTTCTGTTTATTATGGCGCATACAATATTTTGATTATTCGATATGTTTATATTTGAAAGATTTTGTAGTCGTATAGTGTAGATTCTGCTCTTTCTGTCTATATAGGCTATTACAAGTCTAGTTTTTTTACAGAATCTTATTGAAAACTATATGATAAAACTTTTTTATATCTTAAGAAAAATAACAAAAATGTATTTATACAATAGGCCTATAGCCTAATGTGGCCTTTATGTAGAAATTTTATCTCGGCTAACAGTGATTTTTTGATTCCTGGCATACTATCTCCACAAATTTTACAAAAAACACTTTTTTCATATCAAATTTGCATTCTATACATCTTTCTGAAAAAAATGGCATTTTATAAGTTTGATTTGAATAATATTTATATTTTTGGGGAATTTTATAAAATAATTCGTATTTTTTAGCTATTTTGTAGTTTTTTCATAAAACTGTTTTTTACCAATAACAATTTGATTAATTGAATTTGTTTACATAATCTTATTGACAAGTACATGGTAAATCTTTTTATATCTTGGGAAATTTAAAAAATATATTTGTATGATAGGCCAATGGCCTAATATGGCATTTATGTAGAAAATTTACCTCAGCAACATTTACCTAAAAAACAATGATTTTTTAGATTCCAGATATACTAACTCCATATATTTTACAACTAATTTTTTTATTACATATATAAATTTTACAGACCTTTCTCCTAAATATGATATTTTATAAGTTTGATTTCAATAATACTAATATTGTTTTAGCTATTTTGTAATTTTTTCATATTATCTAATAAAAGTTCAAGAAATTTTTTTTTTTTTACGGAATCTTATAGAACACTAAATGGTAAAACCTTTTCACATAGAAGTGAAAAATTTATAAAATATGTTTATATGATGTATATAAGCGGTTATATAGAAATTTTAGCTCACCTAACAGCAACTTTTTGATTCCTGACATACTGTCTCCAACAATATTACAAAAAACTTGTATTTTATAATATTTATATACATTCTCTACATTTTTTCTGAAAAAAAAAAAAAAAAAATTGTGTTTTATAACTTGAATTTCGGATAAGATTACTATTTTTGTGTGAATTTTTAAAGAAACTGTTAAAAATGTACTAATAATCATGTTTCTGTAGCATTGGCCATTTAATTGTTAAAACCAGCTAATAACCTTGAAAATCAAATTTGTGATTTCACTCATAATTCATCTTTGCATTCATCCCATATTGAAGGAACAATAATTAACAATTGAGAATTGAAAAATTATTTACCTTGCTAATTGAATTTAATCTTAGTAATATATTTATGTATGTGTTTTGCCCATCCCCCAACTTGGGAAAAGTGGGCACCATCCCTACTCCTGTTTTTTAGATTCTGTGCTAATAATTTGAAATAGACAATACTGTAACCATTTCTGAGCATCTGAGGGCTAGTAGAGACATTTATTTTCCTTTGTATATGGATTGTAAGAATGGGACATCTCCCCCAATATATAATTGTTAATAAATAAATAATTAAGAGTAAATAATTATCTCTAGTCAATAATAATAAATAAATTCTAATTATAAATAAAATGTTAGATTATGTAAAGTAAGGTGACTGTTTATTGAAAATATAAAAGTGAACTTTTAAATAAAAAAGCGCTTTTGTTAATATGTGAAAACTATCACTTTGAATAATAATGTTGAAACAAAGAAACAGGCTGTTACGTTATACAGAAGCTCTGTATGGTATACCAAGCCATATAAGGACATATTAAGAAAAATGTCCTTTGATTGGTCAAGTTCATAGACCATGCGATAAACTCTTGGAGTTTTATCGAGAGAGAGAGATAGGAAGGCCTTTACAGTCACTTTTCTACAGATACCTGAAGCAGTCAGACATATTTTTGTAGTCATCATCAAAAGGAGGTGATATATTATATATAAAGCCAAAAGTAAAATTGTGTGGCCGTCGCCAGCTTTTTGGTGGCAGAAAACCCCCTGCTGAAAAATCAGATGTTCTCTGCTGGCTGGAAACTACATCCACATTGGCAGAAATCTGTCAGGATGGTGACGAGAATGCGGTCTCAGGCTAAAAAATTAATCAACTCAATGCATGGTTAATGTTAAAAATAAAATGCTATACAAAATATAAGTGCTGTTAAATTTATAATTTAAAAATAGTGTTGGTTCACAAATTTATACAATTTCCAAATCCCCCCCCCCTGCCAAAAAAGATATGACAGGTTATTTATCACTTTTTATATAGCCTATACTTTATAAAATGGATGTACCTCGCGGAGCACACTGCTTGCCGACAGTACTCGAGGCGGCCTGACTCCAAACCACTCCGTGTCTGTTCTCTTTCTCTAGAGGGGAAATTAAAATTTAGGATCCCTTTTTAATAAATATCAATTATTAATTATATATTATAATGGTGGGCTCTTTGGCTGGGCCACATCATTCCCCTCTATACCAGTAGAGCTGTGCCACTCGGCTCATGGTACAGTGAGACTCCACTCCCCACAATACCAACTTCTTGAAATTTTGAATAACATTGACTCGAGGTCAATGTCCCCTAACAATACCTAAAAAGCCCCTAAAAATAAGAAGAAAAAACAAAAACAATTTAATTTTGAAATCGAAGACAGTAAACAATCTGCAACTCATAGAACGCAATAAAGCTTGTTCTCACTCACGAGATTTGTGAAAAATTAATTATTTGAAGTGTAGGTTATCATCTCGCCTTACTGTAAATAGGTTAATTTAGAAGAAAAGAGTGTCAAACCAGACTTTTTTTCTAAAGAAAAGAAGATTTTTGTGTTGTGCGTGTTTTCTACTTGTGTCTATCCGCGGACCTAGGCGGATAGGTGTTTATGTTATTTTCGAAAAACGAAGTCAAAAAGTAATATTATATTTTCAAACAATTTATTCATACTCATCAAACAAATTTAAAATAAATTTAAGAAGTACTACAGTATTATTGTGTGGCTTGAAACATGTTTAGACACCTTACGACATAAATCATGTCACTGTTATACTTAAGGTGTAAATTGTGATGTTTTTTCCTATCTATAACAACAGCAGCACACCCTTAGGCCCCTTCTGCTTGCTCTATCCATCTGATTGTGACCCTATGGTCATCCGCACATATAATACCTAGTGTGATGGAAAGACCTAGTGAGATGCGTACATACACCATGAATGAAACCAGTTCCCAAATCAACCATGATACTTTCATAATTTCCCCTTGTAACACATCATTATAATACATATACTAACAGAGATACACCCCCTCAAGACCATGGCTGCAACCACAACATTTGTTTATATATATATATATATATATATATATATATATATATATGTTGTTTTATTAACCATTGTTCTGTCATGAATGTCACAGTACAATCTTTAGTCAACTCTCATTTTTGTGGAAAATATCCAATCCTATATATTAACATTGACATAGTCTTGTCTTTGAGCACCCCTCGTCGGAGGTCAATGGACGTAGCCTAAGGGACATTGTCCCTTTTGGGCTACCAGAGCTGCGTAGTGGTGAGTGGTAGAGGAAGGTTCAGGAAGGTAGATCGACTAAGGAGGGTCGAGGTGCTTTAGAGCATGGAATGGTGGTGAAGGTTTTCAGCCTACTGGGGACCTATTGTTGGCACTGAAAAGGGCCAGTAGGTCTCAGTATCTAGAGAACCACGTACAGTGTGGTTCTAAGATCGAACGGGGTGAGGTTGAGGAGATAGATAGGATGCGATCTTTGCCGCTATGATGGAGTGTCCATCCACTATTGCCGGCGCCAAAGCACCTACAATTTCCTTATCAGGATGTAATGCGGGGGAAGCAAGAGGCTGCCATTGCCTGGATTTCTCCATTTAATTTCCCTTACGGAAGGCCACGGGGTGACTCTTGGAGAGGCGACGATCCTGGCGGTGAGGAGCAGGAGTCAGGTGATTGAAGATACAAAACATGTATGGGTTGAACACAGCAAACTGGTAGGCGACAGGGTTCAAGCAGCAATTGTGTGAGTTGGAATGAGAAGTGAGTGTTGGTGAAGAAGCAAGTGTAGTCGACTAGTCTCCCCGGAGGGTAGAGCTGAAGTAGCAAGTGAAGATGGCTGGCCTCCCCGGAGGGTGTAGAGCAAGTCTTTCTAGTAGTGTCCCCGGAGGATAGAGGTGAAGTGATGCTGACTGGTCTCCCCGGAAGGTAGAGGTGAAGTGGTCACAGTAGGTCTCGCGGAATAGAAGTGATTTTTTGGACTTTTTCTGCTAGTACTTTTACAACTTTAAGCTCTGCTAGCCTGTAGTTTAGCTGGCCTAAGACTGGCTGACTCCTAGACAATGAGCTGTCCATTGTATAAGTTCAACGTGAAGCGAACCCATCAACGAACGAGATGGTTGTGATTGGCTCGGAATAGTGTTGCAGAGCGTCATTGTTAGAAGCCGTGGAATTTTGGGCGCTATGTGGGCTGTCTGCCAATTAGTGACGAGTTGCGAGTGTGGGACCTGTAAGGTGAGATAGGCATAATTTCTATCTGTCATAGATCGTGAGATATATCTATTTTACCAAAGTAGTAACCAAACCGAACCAAATTCATTTTTCTTTCGGTGCAGTTTACTAAATAAGAAATATCGATTATTACTTCGATATTTTGTAACCGATCTTTACACTATAAGGAAGATGAAATTTAGATCTTTCAGTTGGTAGCACTCTTTACGCCTTAGAGTTAGTTTTAGGTTATTTTTTCTGACTTGAAAGTTACCGTTTTACTCAAGCTTGTTTGTATAGTAACATGACAGATTGTGATAGGCGTTGTGGATTGTGATAGGCGGTGTGCGTGACTTGAAATTATTTCTGTTATCTTGAAGGTATTTTTTATAATTTGTGTATTCAAATTATAATATCTGTATTGTTTGTAGAATTTATTGTTTTGGGTGAATGTTATTGTCAGACTTATCAAATACTGAGGCTGTCTAGAGATAGGTTATGTTATAATCTGGTCTACCTTTTTAGCAAATTTCCATGTGTTTAGATATAAAAATAATTTTGTCTAATGAAAATTTTATAAATTGATTATGTTTTTACCAAAATGTTTATAAATTTATATAGGCCAATCTATTAATAGAGATAGGTTATGTTATATCTGGTCTGACCTTTTTAGCAAATTTCCATTTGTTTACATATAAAAATAATTTTGTCTAATGAAAATTTTATAAATTGATAATGTTTTTACCAAAATGTATGCAAAATGTTTATAAATTTATATAGGCCTATTTATAAAAATGTTTTAATTGTTTTGTATACCTATCACTGTGGAATTTTGCCTCGGTTACAGGGTAATTTTGTTGATTCTGTACATAATAACTCCAAAATTAATGTTTCCATCCAAAAGTTTTTGCATTACACACATAAAATCTTTGTATCTTTCTGAGAACATAGGTAATGAAAACTTGGGTTTTGAATAATAATTATATTTTTGGTGAATTTTTGAAAATAGGCTAAACTATCATATTGAAATGGTATTCATAAATGGTTGCTATTTAATAGAGTATTGCCAAATCTAGGAGCAATATTTAAGATATTATTGCGAAATTCTGTAATGTTTGAGCCATAAGATCCTCAGAATTCTTAATGATAATATAATACTGAGAGACCAGATTTTAAATCAGCTGCTACAAACCATGAGAAGACAGAGTTCAACATAAGTCAGATAATAAATATATATTAAAATTTAAGAAATGGTATCTATAAAATAATATTAACTTCACAATAATATATAAGAATGCCCAGTTTCATGGTGCTAATCAATTATTCCTTAAAGATTTTAACAAGGGAATTCTCCATGCATGTGGAAATTTATTACATATCAATGTAGAAAAAGCAACCTAATTAATTTATGTTTATTGTCACAGAATTCTTCAATGCAGATGTCACTGGATCTGGGCAAAGCACAACAGACCTTATATTAATGACAGGCAATCAATTTAACAAAGTAGAAACATCAAATCTAATATCAACAGAGAATTACTACAATTTTAGCTCAAGTTCTAAGGATCAACTTAAAATACATTTCAACGAATACAGTGATATACGTTCTACAAATCGAACTGAAAATAAAAAAGAAGGATTGGGTTCAGTTTGCTTTAATGGACAAAACCTTCTAACATCATTCAATGATAAGGTCAACCATGTATCATTAATTAACTGTAGAAAGCATGACAATAGTTATAATAATAAAAAACAATGTAATTTTAACTTTAGTGATTCTAAATTAACTTGTTCTAATATTTTTAAAGTGTGCAGTATGACTATTAAGGGAGATAATCTTTATCATTGCACAATTTGTGATTCTAAGTTTATACGAAAAAGTGTCCTCAATATACATATGAAAACATATACCGGAGAAAAATCTCACCATTGCACATTATGTGATTCTAAATTTGCATCCAAAAATAATCTTGTTAAACATATGATAACACATACATGAGAGAAACATCACCTTTGCACATAAACTTAGCCCTACTCAACATATAAAAATACATACCAGAGAAAACTTCATTATTGCACAACATGTGATCCAAAGTATACACAAAAAGATAACCTTAATACTCATATAAAAATGCATACTGGAAGGAAACTGCACCATTGCACATTATGTGATTCAGTTTATACAAAATATAACCTTGTTATATGAAAACACATACAAGAGAGAAATTTCATCTTGAACATGTGAGTCAAAGTTTAGACATAAACATAGTCTAACTCGACATATAAAAACACATACAATAAAATAACCTAACCTCATCATTGAATATTTTAGATCTGTAATTAATCATATGAAATTCATACAAGAGGAAAAGTCATCTTAATCATTATTTAATTTAATGTAATGTAATTTAAAGAAATGTAAACTAACTATAAATCTAAGAAACACCCATGAGAGAAACTTCATTATGGCATAATTTTTTTAAAAAATACCAGTATTGTTATTATTTTTCAGACTAAGTTAATTTGTTTCTATTATGAAACTCTATTTTCTTAAATAAACATGAAAAGAATTACTTGTTCGATTACATCTTGGTTTAAAATAATGTTTAGAATAAAAATGATAATTTTGCCACATATGTATGTCCTCTTGTTACAGCTTAGAAGTAATAAAAATATACTTTTTATATTCACTCATATTTAAAATATACAATTTTATCTAAATTTATGTTTTTTTCTTTAGGCAAACGGAATAAATCAACTCTCTTTAGTTCAACATAGGTTTATTGAATGATAAAAATGGAACAAATTCTTAATAAACATGTAAATTAGTAAGGCAAAAACATTTGATAAGGTAATGCTAAAAAAAAAGAAGAAAAAAAGTTACATAAAAACACACTTAGGTTTGTTGAATAATAAAAACCTACATACTTAGTTTTGTTGAATGATAAAAACAGAACCTAATATTCTGAACACATAAAATATGAAACAAATCCTTAGTTGAAAAAGGTATGCTACAGATTGCATAAAATCACATTTAGGTTTGTTGAATGGTAAAAAACATACAGGCCTAGCTAGGCCTTCTGAGTATTGATGAATGATAAAAAAAATAACAGAATCCAATATTCTGAACACATGAGACATGAAACAATTTCTGAATAATAACTTGTAGGTTAGTGTCAAAAAGATCATTTTATAAAAGGAAGGCAAAACACGATGCTGAACTACTCCTTATGCCAGTCTGCAAAACACGGGGCTGGGCACAGTCCTACGTGGCTTCCATTGTTGTCTGTGCATGACAGGCAGTAGTAACTCGTTGCTTTACGTCTTTTCTCTTTTTGGAAGCACTGGCGACATCTTACTCTTCGGTCCCCCTTTATTAGTTTGTGATCTAGATCGCGCTTAGGGCGGACGGGGCGTCGTGGTGTTGGCTGCACCTGAAGAAAGTGGGCAATGATACAGTCCCTGAATTCCAAGTAGGTAATTTTTCTTCCCAAATTCCTGTTCACGTAGTTACTATTCCAGAGAGCTGTGTCGAGAAGATGGAAAAAAATTTTGATGTACCAACGAAGTGACTTCCTTGGTGTAGTATAATATGAAATCATCTGGTCTGCCCTATCTATGCCGCTCATATTTTTGTTATATGTGATCACCATAGAGGGTTTGGTTACAATTTGACCTCTTCTGTTAGTTGTCTCTTCAGTTCCCGGTCCATGGGTTGTGGATATGGTCAAAACATACCGCTTATCTTTCCACTTCATTACTGTGATGCTCCCTTTTTGGCGGCTTATGCATTCACCCTTCTTGAGCTTAGCATTGACAACCATCTGTGGGTTTAGCACGATTAGTCTGCAGAGTGCCACAACAATTTGTCTTATTTTCCATCAGGTGCTCTGTAAGGTCCACACTATTGTAAAAGTTATCAAGGTACAAAGCATGGCCTTTGCCCATGTAATCTTGCATCAAATGAGTCACAACTTCAAAGGTGTGACCTTTAACTGGATCTGATATAGTTCCTTTGCCAGTGTAGATGAGAATATTCAGAATATAACCATCTGGCGTACAGAGTTCATAAAGTTTTATGCCATATTTGTGGCGTTTATTTTTGATATATTGTCGAAATGACAATCTACCGCGCCACAGTACCATCGCTTCATCAAGCGATAAGTTTTTTCCAGGGCTGTAGGCTTCTTTGAAATTATCCAGCAAATGTTTCAAAACATTATTGATTATGTGGAGTTTGCCAGCTGTACAATCAACCTCGGGATCATAAAAACATAGGCATCTGAGGATTGCCTCAAACCTGTTCCTAGACATTGTCTTTCCAAAAATGGAATGTTCATAGAGCTCTGAGGTTGACCAGCAATGCTTCATACTCGGAAAATCCAGGTTGCCCATGAGCATACATAGTCCTAAAAATTTCTTCAGTTCATCTAGTGTTTATAGGTTTCCACCACCGCATGTTTGAATGTTTTGTTGTGGGAGTTCCCTGGAGGTTTAGGGCACGAACATTTATCCAAGCAACAATTTTATTCAAAAGGCTTTCGTCAAATAAACTGTTAAATGTTTCAATAGGGTCAGTTGAATTTATATGTACCTCTTCTTTTCCTATGAATTCGTAGATTTCGGGCTCATTG